>CM046856.1:35985948-36565754 GCA_025617745.1 Heliocidaris erythrogramma
AAATAATAATTTTGGCGACTTTTTGTAGGTTTTGAGGCGTCGGCCTCTATATAATCCCATTTTTTACCTAGGGAAAGTAGGAAAAGTCAATTAGCAAATACTGGACATTTTCACAATCCCCCACCCCCCCCCCCCCCCCTCTTTTCTAAATTTCATATACCTGAAGAGAGACCCAAAGATTCACCCTATTTGAAGAAAAGAAAACAACCTAAATGTACGTGACGGGTCTGTTCACAAAGTTGGGCACCTTTTGAGACATTTTTTTCTTTAATCCCCTGTAATTCGATGAAAAAGTCTAGTTAGAATTTTCTTACTTGGCCATTCTATCTCTGGTGAAAATAAAAAGCATCTGAGAATCATAAACATGTTGTCCCACAATGTATTTTAAAATAATTATGAAAAACCACAACAACTGCAATGAGAGTATACCGACTTCAAGAGTTTATTGATGAAAGTTGCAGATATTCTTTGGTGTCCCGTTCATCCACAATTTGTGACATTTGATTGGAAACCGTTACACCCACAACATTCATGATAAACTCAGGGAAGATGGTTATTCTTTGGTTAAAAGTTTTGCTTCATTAAGTCAGCACCATAACACATTGTACCCATTAGGATTTAGCTATGTAAGGTATCATGCATGTAGATATGCTGGTAATCTAAAAAAAAAGTGGTTGTGGATGTAACATGGGACACCAGTATGTTTTTGTCAATATTTTGAAAATGCCTCTCAAAACAATTTGTCTTGTGTTCTTCAAAAGCTTCCTGGAGGCACCAAGTACATTCATATAAAAGAACTTAATGGTGTAAGTCATAGTGTTAAAACTACAATGTTTTTACGATAAAATGTCACGTTTTGGTGCCCCAACTTTGTGAACAGACATCATTCATGGAGTGATTTCAATAAACCAGTTCGTGATTACAGTTTGCGCATACATTTGCAGATAAAGGTTATTTGTACAGGGTACAATTGAGCTTTATACATTGTCATTTTGTGCACTCCGTGATGCAGGCGCCAGTATGATTTTACATCTTACACAAGTATAGTGGAACCTTGTTATAAAGAACTCTGTTATAACAAACTCATCATAACAAGGTCATTTTACCGGTCCCACTTCTTTGTATTCTATTGTTTTTTAGCCCTGATATAAACAAGGTTTCGATATAGAGAGGTATTTTCCTTGATCTCAAGGAGTTTGTTATTTAACGATCGGGGTTCCACCGTAGCGCGTTCACCAAAATAAATGTTCGCGTACAAATTGGGGTCATTTAACCCTTTCAGGACAGAAATTTTTTAAAGGCTAAATTGATCACATTTTGTTCTTCAAATTGGCAACAATATTACTTTCATTTTAGTGCTATATGGTTCTAGTAAGGTGTAATGTCTTTGAAAACAATGTACATGGTGAGGTATTTTGTCGAAAAGTTTGAAAAATTGCCAATTTGATAAAAACAATGATTTTTGAACCTTTTAAGGTGTTGCCAATTTAAGGATTTTAAAGCTTATTCTTGTTCTTAAAATTCCTGGCATCAAACGCAATATGGTCATGCGACAGTGTGTGCAGAAATTTTTGCTCTTTCTACTCATGCATCTGGTATATTTTTTAGAGCTCTGAATCAAAAGTAATTGAGCCAAACCATAAAAATGTGGTCAATTGTCACAAAAGGGTTAAGGGTCTTTTGTATCATGTACTAATTATGAACTGGCTTAACGGTATTGAATTGTGAATTCTTGTATTATAGGACCTGGGAACCAAAACGGCAACAAACAACGAGCAACTCCTTCAGATGGCAGACACCATTTTCCTAGCCACCAAGCCAAATATTGTTGGGAAGGTACTAAAGGAGATCTCCCCGTATGTCAAGAAAGATCATCTCTTTGTATCGCTAGCAGCAGGCATCTCGTTAGACTACCTCCAAAGTGTAAGTTCTCTCTTAATTTGAAGACTGTATAGTTTTGGTAAGCTATTCCCAATACTCTCACTCGGATTTCTTTAATTTGAGATGATAATAGCATGATAATGGGCAAGACCAATCTATTTCGTCTCACACGTTACAGACCACATCATATATTTTAGTATATCTGATGAGTGATGACGGTATCAAGCTTACAGCCCTCCTCGAGCTTGGATCGGACAAAATATCAAGTAAAGTCTTATTTTTATGTAAATTTATGTTCACAATACCATAATATGCGGTAACATACATATTTATGGGACTTATCGTGGCCTTGTCTAAATAGCACTTCAAAGCTGCTGTGATTTTTTTTCTTCTTCCCGTAAGTGGAATATTTAACAAATTAGGGCTTGAAAAATAATTTAGATTCCCATGTGCATCCAATGTTTCCAAAAGCAAGGGAGTGCTGTGTATGCATGCACCAGCTTTTGAAGAACTGCCCCATAAGGAAAATCAATCACTATTTCTAATTCTGCATCTTAGTATGTCAAAAGTATGTCTTTAAGCTGTTGCTGATTGAATTCTCCCCATTCCCTTGTGCATCCAATGTTTCCAAAAGCAAGGGAGTGCTGTGTATGCATGCACCAGCTTTTGAAGAGCTGCCCCATAAGGAAAATCAATCACTATTTCTAATTCTGCATCTTAGTATGTCACAAGTATGTCTTTAAGCTGTTGATGATTGAATTCTCCCCATTCCCTTGTGCTTAAAACAGGGACCGTTCAGTTAGAGTTTGTAATGGGTTAATAATATTCACTTTTCATCCTGTGCAGAGTTTACCGGAGGAGACGAGGGTGATCCGTGCCATGCCCAACACGCCGTCCATCATCATGGAGGGAGCCACCATCTACTCGGTCGGTCAGAATGTCCGGGAGGGGGATGGCAAACTCTTCCAGTCATTGCTGTCACAGCTTGGGATCTGCTTAGAAGGAGACGAGTCACTGATAGATGCAGCCATGGCTGTTAGTGGGTGTGGTCCTGCTTACGTAAGTGACATGAGCAGCGAATTAGTGACCCTTTAGAACAGATCAGCTTTCATCAGCTGTAGCAACCTAATTGTGCTTATGGGTCAGCAATTTTCTAAGGGTTTTCTGCCACGATAGAGAACTGGTGGGGCGGGGGGGGGGGGGTGGCTGCTGGAAAAATTGGAACTGAACTGATAGTGCAAAAGAGCATTACAGAGAGGAAGCTAAGTGATTTTAGCCGAATAATCAGAAAAGAGGGCAGTATCAAAAGACAACCAATGGGGTATTGGCAGGACACCTTGGCACAAGACATGAAAGACACAAATGGAGGCAGGATTGCAGTGACAATTAATCTGGCATTGGACAGGATAGCCTAGTGCCTTGAGAATGAATTGACCACAGAAGAAGGAGAAGAATAAATAAAGTTGATCATAGGAGTTGACTTTAAGAGAAAGGGGTAGGAATGCTGAGGTAAATGTCACAAAATGCATTTTCATGTTATATTATGACTGAATAAAACCTTGGGTTGGTATTCCGAAAAATTATTTCATCTTTATTCTGGTGAAATAATTGTCATAACAAGTCATGAAATTGCAACTTTCATTGGTGTTTGTGCAGATATCTTCACATACACAGACACCAATGCGCAGTTAACAAATAATGGCATGTCATAAACTTACATTTGTTAAGACTTGTTAAGATAGATCTGTCCCAAAATTAAAGATTGAATCGATTTTGGAGTACCACCCTTGGTTGGAACCTGGGCTTCTTCTATTAAAAGCTATATCCAAATCATTTGTTTGTTCTTTTCCTCTTAACAGGCCTATGTAGCAATTGATGCTTTAGCAGATGGTGGAGTTAAGATGGGACTACCCAGAGATGTGGCTATTAAACTGAGTGCCCAGGCGTTATTGGTGAGTAGTGATAGCGACGTTCTCTTTTTTTATGTCTCCGTCCATCACCTTTTCGTTCTCGCGATAACTTCAAAACCTTTTTTTTTACCAGTTTGTAACTTGGCCCATGTATGCATATGGGAGGGACGATGAACTGATTAGATTTTGGGGTCTCACGGTCAAAGGTCAAAGGTCACAGAGGTCATTATATACATAAAAATGGTTAGTTTTGGCAATAACTGAAGGACTGTTCGACAGATCAGCTTCTAAGTTGGCCCATGTTTGCATATGGGAGGGACGATGAACTGATTAGATTTTGGGCTCTCAAGGTAAAAGGTCAAAGGTCATAGAGGTCATTATATGCATAAAAATGGTTCGTTCTTGTGATAACTTAGGAACCGTTTAGCGGATCAGCTTCTAAGTTGGCCCATGTATTCATATGGGAGGGATGATGAACTGATTAGATTTTGGGGTCTCAAGGTCATAGGTCAAAGGTCACAGAGGTAATTATGTACCTAAAAATGGTTAGTTCTGGAAATAACTGAAGAACTGTTTGACAGATCAGCTTCTAACATCGCCCATGTTTGCATATGGGAGGGACGATGAACTGATTAGATTTTAGGGTCTCAAGGTCAAAGGTCAGAGGCGTCATTATGTACATAAAAATGGTTTGTGATGTATGGAGTCTAGGCCTACCTATTTTAGAAATTTCAAGTGGACAGTCGTCTATTTGCTATAAAATATCTATTTCCTTGGTGTATTTGATGATTGTAAGTCATCAATGGTAAGTTTTTTATTTGAAAATGAAATGAAATAAATTTTCTGTCTCCTGTGCTTTTTAAGTGAAAAGATTTGTAATTTTGTTGGACCAATCCTTTTTAGAGTGTACATGTATGCCATACATTTCCAATCTGGTGATGGCGGAGTCATAAATTCCGACCGCGCGCGGTCGAAGATTCATCTAGTTTTTTAATGTTAAAATGTGGTTATGAAGCTACTTACGCAAGCATTTTTGGTGAGTGGTGACGTAGATTTTCTCTCATGTATTTATATTTTACTGTGAAATCTATAGCCTGTATTTTTTTCAGCAAATTAAACTGATGTTGAGTTTATACCTCCTGTCCTCAAGTTGCTTACCCAGCAACATATTAATTTGAAGAACTTGCATGGCTTTTTTTTTTCTGCAAACAACCTTTGAACATTTGTACCCGTTTTTTCTTCAAATATAATAATATATGATGCAAAATCCATAATAGTGAACATAAAAATGATATCGGTAATCTTTTATTGACGCTCAAATTTATGCAGGGTTCGTCGAAGATGGTCTTAACAGGTGGTAAACACCCATCCCAGCTCAAAGATGAGGTCTGCTCACCTGCCGGTACCACTATAGACGCTATTCATGAACTGGAGAAGGGGGGTTTCAGACGATGCCTGATCGAGGCGGTAGAGGCAGCATGTCTGAAGGCAAGACGTCTGAACGCAATGCAACTTTACGACAACAAATAGATTAAAAGGCCTGTCAATCGTTGCGATAATGTCAACATTCATCATGGATAATGTCCATCAGCAATAAACGTGGGTTTGGGGTGCTGAAGACGTTAAAAGGTTTAAGCGGCGTCAACTCATGGGATAATACACATGTTGTTGATTTACTTGAAACATATTTTTCCATGAGTTTCATCCTGAGTTACATGTACCTTGGGCTTGGTAGCCTGTCTTTGAATCCAGAAAATGTGATTGAACCGCCTACCTCCACTGCTATTTCAGGTTATCCTTACCAAAACTTTTTTTAAAAGGCTTAAAATGTTTTTATTAGTACACCATGTGTCCAACAAACTTCAACTGTTGTCAGAATTAATGTCAGAATTCATGGTATTCTTTCTGATCATTTTCATTGTTTAGGATAAGTGACTCGACACAAATTCTATAATCATCTTTTTTAAATATTTTTTTTCTTCTAGACTGCCTTGCACAATGAAGTTTCGTCAAATCTCAGTGATTAATCTGTTGACTTACACTTACTGTATTTGCTTTTTAGAAAGGAAATGTTCTTCCTTTTACAGAATTCCTCTTTGAGTTTACCGGTATCTTGCATATATTGTTTTAGACATTCCTTTTGTATTTTGTTTTGCTGAAGTTGCTGCCCTAAAAGATCAGCTGTTTCATTTTCTTGCCTTCTGAGTTTTTGTTTGGGTATAGTAGGGTCCTGCATTTAAACCTTGAAAGTAACAGTTATTTCCTTAGAGTTATTTCTTTTTATTCACATTAAAATAATAGAATGATATGTACACATTGTACAGGGTACTTAACATGAGTTTGGTTCAAAAGCATGGTATTACTTCAATATAATATTTAGTAGCAATGGTGAAAGTGATTTCTCTCAAAAAAATTATTCAAAATGTTGCAAGGCCAAGTCTTTTATTACTTGCATGGCCCATGCTTAAACTATTATTTGGGGTGCTAGTGGGCAGCCAAGACAGTTGCTTACATGTAGGTGTCATTTTCAATGTTTTGCACAAAATTCACATGAAACGATTCATTTTGTTATGTTTTTATCATGGCGTAAGGGGCGCAACAGTATTGGCCGTCGTTCATACCAATTGTATTGTTCATTAATGGGCTTCAAATTGGTCACATAAGCACTATTTTGCATCTCAGTTCTTCAGAAGCAAAATTCCAAAGACTCATGACGGCGATCAATAATTCCTTATTGGGAAATCCTGGATACGTTTTTATTGTAAGCAGTTCTCAAAGTCAGTACTTGTGACTAGCTTTGCCACCACTCACACGGAGGCATCAGGCAGTATTGAATGTCAAAGTTGTACATGTACAAGTAGTTTGTCTTTTCAATCAATCATTCTTGATTTTTAATTAACTTACAAATTTTTCTTGCTTGCTGCCATGATATATTATATACCGTCCCTCTATTCATATTTGACAGTATTATAATCTCGATCCAGTTTCAAGGAGGAAATTTTTAATTTTTTAATGTAATTCTAATAATTGGTGTACATGTAATGTGCACATGTATGTAAATAAGTGATTTTTATCTGAGATTCAGATTAGTGAATGCTATAGATGATAATGTTCTAGAATTTATTTCAACAAAATGATTTGAATAGTTTTCAATGCAGTATTGGTAGTTTTTTTGCCACATTTTGAAGAGTGCAAAAAAATACTTGTGCCGAGTAATGGGCAAGTTGCTCATTGTTTTTTTTCTGGTTTTTTTTTTATGATGTGTTCTATGTAATATGTACAGCAGTTCAATGATTTATGATTTTGTCTTCTGTATAGTTTTTGTGGTATTGAGAAACCACCCTTCATGTTGATTAAAAAGAAATTATGCAAGGAAAGAAAGATGAAATGAAATGAAATTGTGCTTGCCAGTCATGGACAGCTGAAATTGTTTCTTTAAAAATGTAATTTTTTTAAAATGTATGGTGAAGTGCTTCTGGTGTCAGAGTACTGGGAAATCCAGTTAAAAACAAGTGTTCATAATTACAGTCAAACCTGCTTTAGCGACCACCTGTATAGAAAGACCACCTGTCTATAAAGACCATAATTTTTGTTTCCCTTGAAATATTTCTCATTGAAATGTGTCAGGAACCTGTGCATAAAGACCACCTGCTCATAAAGACCGCTTTTATTGTCTCCCTTGAGGGGTCTTTATAGACAGGTTTCACTGTATGCTGCATATTGTGAAGATATTATTGTCCAATTGTAGCTTTGATAATTCTCTTTTATCATGAAATATTTGAGTGATCTGTACCCTGTACACACATTATTCGTTAGAGTGGTAATTATTCAGGTAGCTTTATAGCGAAGCGGAGTGGCACGAAAAGACGAGTCTAGATGATACCGGTGAATTAGTATTGTAATTTGACATATGTAATGACAGTTTTGGTATTATCAAGGTAGTTAAGGTATTTTTACCCACTCTGTGGCTAAAAAATGTTTCTACCTTTATTGCAATAAAATTAGGAATTTTTAAGGAACCTTTCGTGCCAGTACATTTAGCTAAGCTGCATTAGCAATGTTACCTCAGGGCATGGTTGCTCTGCTGGCTTGCTCTATTTTATACATGTAACCTTTCTTTTCATGAAGGGTGACTAAGATATGTAAAATGTGATATAAATGTAATTTTTATGAGTTTTATAAAGTGGCACAAAGTGCATGAATCATACTGTGGTGCATTGAAGTAAATCGTCTGTTGAGAGCCAGAAGGACGTTAACTCTGTGTTAAAGTATATGAGTTAATGCCCTTCTGGTTCCAAAAAGACAAAATGTACTATGTTTATGAAGATATTTGACTTTAAAAAAAATTGAGTCTAGATGCTTTTGGCAATTTTTCATTTTGTTTTCATTTTGCTTGGCAAAACTAATCTGTAATGTGACAATTTTTATGTACTACATGATAAACATTTAGAGGAAATTTGAAAGATGGTAAATGGATTTAAGTACATGTAGTTTCTTTCAAAGTGAAGATTCATACTAGATGAATAAAAAGATTATCTTGTGGTCATAGGTGAAGAAATGAATAATTAATATTGCCTGCTGACTGTTAATGAACTTTCATTTATTATTCAGTTGGATTGATTTTATCCATCAAAATTTTGTACTCGTTTATATTGCTGCACCATGTAATGATTACATACATACATATTATATATGCTTAATAAAAATGTTTCTAAGCGCCGAAGTATTATTACCCCAGCTCTAGCTAGGCTACCGAATTCGGTGCTCTCAGCCGTATGTGCCTGTAGATGTACATGTACATTAGTATACACGTGTACAAAAACGTATATATCCATGTACATGTAGTTTAAGGTGTGTAGAGAATAACAGGGTAGATAACATTTAGGATTATTTGGTCAAAAGATCCTGTTCTTATTAGAGTTCCAAACTGTGATGTGTTTTTGAAGGTGCCATGTCTGTTTTTCTGGCTAGCCTGGTGGTGTCACGTCTTATATTCAAAAGGTGTAACACATGATCGTCTGCAGTGTCAATTCCCCCCCCCACCATTTTGCATACTGTACAGAAAATTTCCAGAAAAATTTGACCCCTTTTTTTTTTCAAAAGCAGGTACAAATTTGGCTCAAAATATAAGCTGTTAGCTTATTTAGTACATATTCACAAAAACTACACTGTTGCAAAAAAACAGGTATATACTGTATGTCGCATTCATATTTTTTGCGAATATCATAAAAATATGATCCTTTTTCATGAAATATCTTGCTCTTATATACCCTTGTTTTCAAATCTGCAAAAATTTCATTGTTCATGAACTTCCCGAAAATTACCCTTGTCTGTGCGGAATTTCTATCTATCTTGCATGGTAACTCAAATGAAGTGATGCCACTGGCACTGGGCTGGCTAGTATGTTTTCACAGGTCGTGTAGAGAGAGTGAGATATGATATCATCTCGAACTCTGTAACCATAGAAATTATGTTAAATAGAAACTTTCAATACATGTACTTATTATACATTGTATATAAGTGTTTGCATAATCGCATAATCGTAGCTTGCGTGCTTGCTTTGCTTGTGCCAGTATTAACCCATTGGGCGCAATTTGATTAACGCACACTTCCATGGACTCCAGCTCCAGATATATCGGACTTACCATAAGTGTTCAACGGGTTAAGAACATAATTTTCTATCTGGATGTGAATTTTTATGGGAAGGCCATGTCTAATTATGACTGGTGCCTTGGCAAGTTTTGAATATAAGTGATTCAATTATTTCAATCAAGTAACCATGACACCAAAGATATCACTGATTTGGGACAGCATATTATCTTCATATTGAAGGCAATGAAAATTTAAAAAAAAAAAATTTTTACTGGCAAAAATAATCTGTTGCTGTTTTCTTTTTGTATGTTGTAAATGGTAAATGTAGTTGCTCATGTTTCCAGCATTTTTCTCCTCCTTCTCTCCCTTCTCTATTTCTCTATTTCTGCCCTTCTCTCTCACACATTTTATGCATGCCTCCCCCTATCCGGTCCTGCAACATTTGCTCCTCCGGTCAAAGGTTAAGGTCAAGGTCATGATTTGTTTTTTTGTTAAGAACAATGAAGATTAGGATTAGGGTTAGGTTTAGGGTTAGGTTCAGGATTAACATGGCAAAGTTAGACCGGAGCAATTGTCGCAGGAGCAAATGTCATGGAACCCCCTATCCATTGTCCATGCTACATAGACAAATGAGAAGGAAATACAAAATGTCTTTGGGGGGGGGGGGAACATTGGGTGGCAAAAAGCAAATGAGAATAGAAACTGACACGGACTGGAGAGTGATGAGAAATAGTGCGAGAAAGTAAAAAGTAATACTGAATTACATTTATTTTAGTACTGTTTCATGGTGAAGTCCATTAGGAACCAAGAATGCCAAAGGGGACATTGCCACCAGATCACCCCCCTTCCCACCTTGGAAAGAGGAAAAAATGCACAGTTCCCAAAATCGTATCCCTGGGGTGAGTGGGGGGATTGCTCTTTAAGAAGTAATATACATGTAAATTTAAACTATACATAATTCTAATTATGAATGTACATTTTTATTCATTATTATTCATTATCCTTGAATGCAAGGTGTAAGTACAAATGCAGTGGAACCTCGTTATAAAGGACTCTGTTATAACAAACTCTTGTTACAACAAGGTAATTTTGCAGGTCCCACTTCTTTGTATTCTATTGTTTTGTAACTCTGATATAACAAGGTTTCAATATAAAGAGGCAATTTTCTTAGTCCCAAGGAGTTTGTTATGAGATTCCACTGTTTTTTAATTTTTTAGCCTTCCAATCTCTACATAATGTGTATGTACTTCCTATTACATATTGCAGAATAACTATACATGTAGTTTACAAAGAAACAAAAAATGTCTGTAAACAATGAAATTGCATTGGCATAAACATATTAATTTGTATAAGTTCCAAAGCCATGCTCAGGCCAGGTGTCCATCTAGATCGAGGGCAGACAGGTCATATACATGTATGCCCATATCCATCACAGCCTGGAAAGTCTTGGAGAAATCGATTTTGTGATCTCTGCGAATCTTTCACACATTTATATAATTCTAATTTCATTTTACATGATGCTAATTCATTCGAGTTGTAAAAGAAATTCCTCATGGATTCATTCATTGTTTTCTTTTTACAGTTCTGCTGTTCCAGGGAAGACTGACAGGAGATCGCAAAATATATTTCTTCTTTCATTTTCTCAAGCAACCTCGGTGACAAATGAAAGATTAAGTTTGAAAAATGTTTAAAAGCCTTTTGAATACAAGTATATGTAATTCAATGAGAGGTTCTTAAGTAAACTAAAAATTAATATGTAGCAAAACGAATATGACTGCATCTCCTATATGCCTCTGCCTAAAGTCAGTTAAGTTTATGGCTCAAAGTGTTCTTGAAATCAGGCCGGATAAAAAAGCCTACAATTACTTGTTAAATGACGTTAGACCTTACAACCCAAAAGTCTGATTAATGTATCTTGTCCTAATCATGCATACAAAATAGTTGAGATATGATAACAAAACTATCAATCTTTAATTTCATGCATATTGACCTCTATGACCTTTGGCCTTTGACCGACTAAACCTAAATCTTTTCACTCTGTCTCATTATTTTGATGCACACTGGAACCTAAGTTTGAACTTCACAGCTTAAATAGTCGAGATATGGTGATAAAAAAACCTACAAAAAAACTAACACATGAAGATTTCAAAAACTAACCTCTGACGTTTGACCTACATACCCCAAAATCTAATCAGATCGTCTTCCTATAGTGATATATACTAGCACCAAGTTTGAAGTTCGTACCTCAAATGGTTCTTGAGATATCATGATAACGAGAAAGCAGGACAGATGGACGGACAACCTGAAAACAATGCCTACGGCACCACCTTAGTGGGCAGAGGAATAAAAAGAGATCACTGCCAGATTATCTGGCCACTAAAAGAATAAATAAAATATGTAAAATGTAATGTTACCTTTTTTAAAATAAAATAATCTACACTACTCTGCTCAAAGACATAGTTTCAATGTAAATAAAAAATATTTCATAAATTAAGAAAATTGCTAAAAGCTACAAGAGTATTTCAGCTTCTGTCTACTCTGAACACACTGCTAATAATGATGACACTGATATACAATGGATCTTCTTTACAACAAGAAACTTGAAACCAAGAAAATTACATGGTTATAACAGGGTAAAAAAAAAAAACAAAAGGAGTAAAAGACAAGAGAATACTATAAAGAGCTGGTACAAGCAAAATGACCTTGTTTATAGAGCTTGCTATACAGTAGAACCTCAATACCTAACCATGGAGTCGTAAATTATGAGAATAGTTTCATTTCCAATTTTATCTATAGGCAAAGCACAAGCATAATTTTATCAGAATTCCATTATGTTTGAAGACCAGTCTTGTTTTCAACCATAATTGTCCTCATTTTGAGCACAACAAAAATGCTGTACAAACATCACACCTTGATTGATCTAAAACAGACCACAAATGTGCATACAATATTGATTGCTTAGTGTCCAATTCCACTGGGCAAACCCACAAAAATTTCAAATTTCATTTGGTGAAAAGTGTAAAATTATATTCTTCAAATATCCTGGGTATTTCCTTTATCAAAAGATCAACAATCCCATCCCAGAAAAATAACTTCTTAATCAAACAATATGTAATGGATCATCACGGAAAGGCTCTCCAAATAACATCAAACCAAGGACAGAAAGAGCATACATGTACATATAGAAAGATCTGTTTGTCAAATGCACATGTTCTAAACGTACGTAGTGTTGCATTTTTCACTTCAAGGTTCTAATTATTTTTTTTTAAAACATCAAACGAGGGAGACACATTTTGTGAATATGAAAATAAGAATTATTTCATTAACATGATACGAAAATGCACAGATACCTTGTGCATTGTGAATTGTTGCAAGGTCAAATGTTCTAGAGGCAATGATATCATGTCGCATATATACATTTCCACTCGGGGTAAAATGCTCGCTTTTTAGTTCATAAACACAGGACTGTCATTAAAATTTCTCAGAAAGTGCTGAAGAATAGACAATGGGGCTCTCCACTAGTTTACATTCTAGGCATATTCTGCTACTCTATTAAAGGGCCATCCAACTTTGGTAAAAAGCTGATTTGTGTGAAAGCAGAAAAATAAGAGAAACAGGATGGTGATTGGTGAAAGTTTGAAAGAAATCGGACAAAGAATAAGAAAGTTATGAAGGTTTGAAAAATGAGATCACCACATCTATGCGAATCTCAAATTGGCAATTTGGTGAGTCGACTGACGTATTCACGGTCAACTCTCCCATTTGTCGTACACCAAACTATCAAAAAATTCTAGTTGTCTCCCGAGTGCCTTTTCCCTCAAGGCAGTACTACTCAAACTAAATTGTAGAAAACACATTGTTATAGGTCCTCCAAAAAGAAAAAGATCCTACGTAATACATTTTGAAAAATTGACATTTTAGTCGATTGTTGTGTTGCCAGTGAATGGTAAGGGTGACTTCTGCTACATCACAGTGACTGTACCTATTTGGCTAATTTGAAATTCCCATAGTGATTACAACTTTTAAAAAAAAAATCCAACTTTCTTATGGTTTGTCCGATTTTGTTCAAACTTTCACCAATCTGCTTCTCTGATTTTTATGCTTCACACAAATCAAATTATTAGAGGTTGGATTGCCCTTTAAGGAAGCTTTGTGAAATGCAAGAAGCATTATACAGATGTGACATAAATCTTCAAAATTACATTGTACTGAGGTAGAACCATAATAGAATCTATAGTTAATCAATATACCTGTTTCATATGCTTGACTTAGGTTAAATGAACTGAAGTACATGTATCAGTCACATACATGTACGTCAGATCATGCATTTTGGAGCACTTATATCACTAACAATTATCATTTGGGGCATATCTATTCATGACGCATTTCGCAAGCCTACCTAAATACTAAGCCGAAACATAAATAAAACAATAAAATCATCTCCAACAGGTCAAGCCTAATATTGAAATCAAGAGAAAACATAAAATGATCCATAATGACATCATCATGGAAGTAGGTCTGGGCAAAACTAGAGAGTGGAAGACATTGGGGGCCTATCAGTATGGACTCCGTTCAATACATATTCCACAAACGCTGAATATCTGGAGCTACAATCTTGATAACATGTTCCTTTCTATAGGACGCATCAATTTCTCATAGCTAAAATCACTGACTCTTCAACATGTTTATGGCAGAATTTAAGTTTCTTAGCCTGTTTTAGATATCAACACAAGAATACATGATAGTGATACTGAAGGAAAGTATTAATGTAAATTTCCTTCTTTTTTTTTTCATGACACACTTAATACATTGTAATGATGTTTACATGCTAAAACAGCTTAAAACTGCTCTAGACCTAGTTCACAATGCCAAGTCTGCAGCAGGTCTAAACCAAAAACATACTAATTCTGAAGACACATGATCTTATTATCATTATTAAGTATTTGGCATCACCTGTGCCTGGGAGGGGGAAAAGTGGACTGAATCACTGTTACCCTCTGGTCTCTCCTCCCGATATAACTGACTGGGATGTGCAGGTGTACCACTACACCAGGGTTTCCCGCTGCTCTTCTTTGAATAGTGCAGTGGGTTCTTAAAGTGCAAAGGTGGTGACTCTCTTCTACATGGGGACTCCATTTAACATCCTATCTGAGGGATGTGGTGCTTTCACTGTAACATAAGCCAGTGTGTCTATGAAACAGGGGAGGGGCACGTTAACACACAACGCATGGCTTCAGTCATCCTCCCAGAGTGGAATCGAACCCAGAATCTTTGCACCGGATGTATCATGATTTCTGTTTCATATCCGTACCTGCCAACCTTCTATAGCAAAAATTAGAAATCTCTCAAGATGAAATTGGGAATACAGCACATTTTCTTTGTTTCTACACAGAAGCATTCAAAAAAAGCATTAATCTTCAAATTATACATTAGTTTGAAGGGCACAAGAATAGGAATCATTCCTCTCAAAGAATGGTTGGCAGCTAGCTATAGCATATATATCCTTATCAAAATGTATTCACTAAAGACATTTGACAGTTATAATCTACATTTCCTCCCTGAATTGGCAAACCAACAAAATCTTAATAATCCACTTTCATTCCCAAGAATACTGTAGCAAGATTTAGCAACAGGTGCTCTGACACATAGTCTCCGGTGACACTTGCTCCAGGGCCCCTTTTCATAAATCTTGTTAATAATAACAAGTTACAATAATTGTTATAAGCTACTGAAATCCTTGGATCTGATTGGCTGAGAGCAAATTTGTCATAGAAATGAGCCAGTTGTTAACAAGTTTTATGAAACAGGGCCCAGGTTTTATTTCATCAAAGATATATAGGGTTAGAGTTAGGGTTGCCATTGGGTTTTATGTTAGGTTTAGGGTTAGGGTTAGGTATATTGTTTGATGCAAGGCTGAAATTACAAATTCCGTTAGGGTAGGATTTTGATGCCGAGCAGTTGTCACTGGAGCATGTGTCGTACAAACTTAGTAACCACCTGTACAGAAAGACAAACTTTCTATCAAGACTGCAAGTTTTGTTTCCCTTGAGCAATATTTCTTGAGGAAATATGGATCAAAGGGAACCTGTAACGAAAGACCACCTGCCTGTAAAAACAATTTTTCTTGTCTCGCATGATTGGTCTTTATAGACAGGTTTGTTTGTATTTTCATATCAAAGAAAGTTTTTTTTTTCTATTTATCAATTCAGATGACATCATTTCTTGGTGGAATACAGCTGACTGTCATTCAGTCGCCTAGCCTTATTGCATGCTGCTTCCACCGCTTCTATTAGACATCTTCTAAATCCGCCCCTCTCCAGTTCGTGGATCGCGTCGATCGTCGTTCCTCCTGGAGAACACACATCATCCTTGAGCTCTGATGGATGTTTGCCGCCTCCTAGCACCATTTTGGCTGATCCCTGTGAGCAGAACACAAGCAAAAAATTGAAATGGACCACAATAATATAGTTTCATTTACCCAGGGTAGACTCATCAGTAGTATCACTACAGTTCTTCCAGGGGGCCCTGCAATTATTCTTACCCCAGAATTGCCACATACCCATTTAATACAATTGTGTCGAGAGAGACCAATGCCTGTAAAACACCTTGACCAATGATGTTAGCACCATGCACGGATCAAACACAGGACCTCTTGCACGGGAGGAAAGAGACCTAATCCAATATACTACAGTGCTCCCACATTATTAAATCTTATCAACATCAACATCAACATCAACATCATCATCATCATCATCATCATCATCACCACCATTATCACCATCATCATCATCATCATCACCATCACCATTCTCATTATCATCATCATCACCATCATCATCATCACCATCATCACCATCATCATCATTATCATCATCATCATCATCACCATCATCGCCATCACCATCATCGCCATCACCATCATCATCATCATCATCACCATCACCATTACCATTATCATCATCATCATAATCATCATCATCACCATTATCATCATCATCATCATCATTATCATCACTGTTATTACTATCGTTAAATGATTAAATCTTTATTAATTAAAGGTAGCCCCATCATTGACATGCTCAGTTTTTCCATGGTGCCCTGTTAAAAGAAACACATTGAGAAAGATACAAATATATACAGATACCAAACATATTACGAGAAGTGATTGGTGCTGATAAAATTCAAAACATGCCATCTTATGGTTACGGCACATCGGACAAAACATTGAACATGTACTTTATACTGATATTGCTTTCTATGTAAGCGTTGTACTTACTAATAATGTCTGTGCTGCTAGCTTGATAGCAATGTCCCTAGGAAGACCCATCTTAACTCCACCATCAGCTAATGCATCAATGGCAACATATGCCTGCAATAATAAAGAAGAAATGATATTCATTTACATAACTTATTGACCGTGAATCTACAACAGAGAAGTGCAGTAAAATCAAAACAACTATCTTCCTGGGTTCCTAAGACAAATAGGACATTTCAGAGTTGTTTGATGTTAAATGAATAATCACAATTTTGATCATGAGATACAATTTCTAAAATTAGTTTAGGGGGTGGCTTGTTGTACAGGACATAGAGCTGCAGCTCCCTACTTGGTTAACAAAAAACAAGTTACATGTATTTACATGGTAAAGTAACACCCAACCATGACTTGCCTACAGCCTCAAATTGCAAAAAGAAGACAGTATGGTCTCGGTTATAGAGAAGTGGTCTCAGCATAAGGGTAACCAGAGATAGGAATCAAGACTGTAGGTCTCCTGGACCATGCAAGCGCTCAAATAAAAGCATCTATAACTCACATAGGCAGGCCCACAACCACTGACGGCCATCGCTGCGTCGATTATACTCTCATCTCCCTCAATGCAGATTCCAAGCTTGGAGAAGAGCGAATGTATCAAGCGATTGTCGCCCTCTTTGATGTGAGAACCGCATGCAAACACGGTAGCGCCCTGCCGGATGATGGAGGGTGTGTTAGGCATGGCTCTGACTACCCTCGACTTCTCTGGCAAATTCTGAAGTGGTGGTATCCATAAAATATGCAAACAAAACAAACAAAAACATACCCTGTCAAATTCACAGTTCTATTTTGCAGATCAAATAATTTTTCATTCACCTTTTATGGAATTTTTTACCCCTGACAACAAATTCTAAGCCACACAATCTTGTTTATTTTTCCTTTTTCTATATAAAGCTACATAGGCCTATAGGTAATAAATAGCCCTAGTGGAAGCCAGGGAAATATTATGATTATATTATACTATGGATGCCTTATTACACATTAGGTTGCAAATCTGTTTATCATACACTGGTTCTGCTCTCTTTTTCAATGCGATGCCACTTTACATATTTCAAGGCTCCTTAATCTTTAAAAACTTCTTGGCATCTAGAAACATATAATTAACACAAGAGAAGTGATCACAGGTTGTGGAAATATCTTTGCTCCTTCTACTCAAAAATAATGCATCTGATATACGAGTCTCTGAATCAAAAGTCATTGAACACGATGTGGACTTTTGTCCTGAAAAGGATAAAAACCACTAACCGACCACATGGCCCATCATTACTTTTAATCAAATTCATAAAATTCTTACACTTTCAAGATAGTCTAAAGAGATTCCTGCAGCAAGGGATATGAAGATGTGGTCTCTGGTCACAAAAGGAGCTATTTCCTTGATGACAGCACCGGCTAGGTTTGGCTTGATGGCCAAGAAGACAGTGTCGGCCTTCTCCAAGACCTTTCTGTTGCTACTGGTTGTCTTGGCTCCAAGATCCTACACAAAATATAGCATAACATGTAGAAGTTCTTGAACCAGAGATTGGTACACAGTAAAGTACCTATAGTGTGTGTAATGCACTGTAAATGAATGTGAAATTTTCTATGATAATAGTGATCTGTCTTTGATCCATCATTCCTATGAAATATATTTGTGAAGCACGGTGCAAGCACTGATGCAAAATGTACCAACTCTGAAGCAACGGGATACACACAGAATTTGCCACCCCTAGCACCATTTTGGCTGAGCTCTGAGAGCAAAGAGGTGAGTAAAAAAACAAAATGGATCTTAATAATATGGTATAATTTACCCTGGGTAGACTCATCAGTACCGATTAATTTTTCATGTCCATTGTTCTTCCCTAATACAATATGTGGCCCGCCGCCTCAAAACCTACAATAAGTCGCACGGACCACAACATAGCAAACAGCCCAAAATAGTAAATTTGCTTGGATCAGTCGATTTTCTGTTTTTGATAGAAATGGGTAGTTTCATTATCATTCTATCATGTCTCAAGTTTGTGAGTCGTAATTCGACTTAGAAATATGTTTTGGGGGCATTTTAAAATGACTCCTTTTTTTCACCTGTCGAGCTAATGAATGTTTGGAGAGCTTTTGTAATACTTTCATTCAATGCCAAATTACTACTTTACCTCTAAAGGTATTAAATTGATTTTTGGAGTGAGTATTTGAGGCGTCGGGTCACATATTATCTGTTACAAGAATTACGAAATGAAAACTGCAAAAACTCCATCACGGCTGGTAACAGTACAGGATATTTCCTTTGTTATGACCTTTGTGGGGAAAGTCCAATATTATTGTTATTACCCCTATAACTATCACATCACAGTTTGTAGCTGTCATAGACAGATTTAAGAAGGAATACAAATATCTTGTCTTGGAAAATGAATCATGACATGACATTTCAGCTAGTGTAAAAAAAATTTAAAAAAATAAAAAACTTTCTTGACATCTCTCTGCACTTCCCATGCCAAGTTTTAGGTAGATCTTTGTAAAACATCATGCAAAGTGAAAGAAATGGAAATTATCATTACCCCTATAACTTGGAGATTTCTATTTGATGGTGCACTGGCCACTATCCTTTCTGCTGCTACAGTACCTGTAAAACGATAAGAGGACAAACTAGGATTACATAGATTTGAGCATATCCCCTTCCTACAGATTAAAAATTGAACAAAGCTGCGACTACTGGTGTAGCATCCACAGGTATATCCAGATCTATGATTTTCTTTGTCAGCAAATAGATAGGTGACATGTGAGCACTAATGAGATGATGGGAGAAATTCAAATATAGTCCAATGAGGAACAATTTTTCTCAAAATTACTCAAAATTACAGTTCATCTTTTGCCCAAAACACATAGCAACTAAAATGTCAATTTTTTCAAAATATATAACTCATTGAGATCATTTTATTTTTGGAGGTCCTATAACAATTTGCTATCTGCAATATATTTTGAATACTGTCCCATGGGAACATGCACTTAGGAGAAAACCATAATTTAATGATACTGTGCGGCCAATGGGAGAGTTGACTGTGAATACGTCTCAATTGATTCACTAAAAAGGCCATTTTGAGATTTGCTTAGTTGTAATTCTCATTTTTCAAACGTCTCGTGTCTCATTTTCAAACGTTCACAACTCTCTTATTTTTGTCCGATTTCTGTACAACTTTCACCAACAAGTTCAGTGCCATCAACAGCTTTTTTCAATGGGGGGGGGGGGGGGGGTGCCTTTTGGGGAAAAAAAGACAAAACTTACCAACTAAGAGGGGGCACACAAATGAAGGTTTGTCAAAAGGTAGACCCATATTTTTTGGTCTCGCCAGCTTCTCTAAAAGTCGCTCAGTGGGGGGGGGGGGGGGGTGAAGGGGGTTCCAGTTTCCCTCCATAATCCCCTGAGGGGGGTGCACCCCCCCCCCCCCCCCCCCCCCCCCCCCCCTGGCAACGGCCATGAAGTTTCTCTTATTTTTCTGCTGTCACCCAGATCAACTTATTACAAAGATTGGATTAGTGCCCTTTACCACCATGACCACAGCAGATTGTGTTAGAATCACTAATAATGTAATCACACTTGCAATAATATTATTATGTCTAGGCAGCATACATGTAGTGTATTGTATTTGTATTGTATTTATTTATTTGTCTTCCCGTAGAAATTCCTGCTTTTACAACGTTCGTGACATTGGTAATTGCAATACAAACATACATCATTAATATTACAGAGGTATCATAATTCAAGAATATTCTTCAGAAAGACGAGGTAGCCTGGTAGAAGCATGGCTTGTTGTATCAGGCTCCTCATAAACTAGCAAAACTAGACAATAAGAACACAAACTTCATACATTGTGATATATGGTATAGATACGTGAGAAACATAATATGACAATATTTACAATGAAACATGGAATCTAATCTAGGAGGAACACAGAAAGAGAAAGACAGGACGAGACTAGACGAATACATGAACAAAACAAGAATAAGATTACAGACAAAAATCACAAGACTATTTAACAACACATGGGAGATAAATCGTTACGCTTTCACAATTGGAGTTGTACATATTCTAGCATATTGTAGGTGTAGAGAGTAGCACACGAATTAAACTTTTTATAATCCAACACAGTAAAGTTCCAAAAGGGACTCTTTCAATTTTCGCTTAAATACAGGCAGACTAGCTGCCCCGGTAAGGCCTTTATCAAGCGAGTTCCAATATTTTGGGCCAGCGTAAATCAAAGTCCTTTGTGAAAATTTGCTTCTAAGAAATGGTAAATGATAGCCTGAAGCTTGTCTAGTATAATATTTGTGTATATCCTGATTTTTCACGAACATTGAAGTTAGTACTCTAGGTAGACATCCTGCATTCAACTCATACATTATTGTTCCTACATGTAACTTATATATATATCCTCTATTTTCAATAGTTTACTTTCATAAAATAGTTTGTCAGTATGTGCTAAATATGGCATATTATGAATAATTCTAATTATCCGCTTCTGAAGTAGAAATAATCTAGTTACATTCATCTGTAATGAATTACCCCATGCGAGAACACCATAATTAAAATACGGCAGAATTAAACTTGAATAGAGCATACACAGTATACCTCTTGGAAAAATTAACCCTAATTTATGCAACACTCCTGCATTTCTAGACAACACCTTTACAATACTATCAATATGTAATTTCCATGTTAACTTATCGTCAATATGCAATCCAAGAAATTTGAGGGAACTCACTCTATCAATTGGAACACCTGTAAGTATAACATCACCTGGTAAATCATGTAAAGAATTACTAAACAGCATATAATGAGTCTTTTGAACATTCAAAGATAACTTGTTTGCGCGAATCCATCTCGTTACATTATCTAATGCACTATTCATCCTCTCTAGGAGAGTCAAAGGAGGTAACTGAAGTTAGAATAAGTATCCAGAAAATCCCATTTTCATGACTGTGAAACAGCATAGAGTGCTGGACATGCATGCATGCAATGACAAATAATCTTTCTCCCTCTCTGCTCTCTTTCTGTTTCCTTCTTTTTAAATTCATTTCTCCTCTCTCCTTTTTAATTCTATCAACATTCAGTTGGGGAGGCATGAATTCTCTGCCCCTTCCCTGTATAGAACACACCTTTCTGATGTCCCCACTCCCACTTGATTTCTCCAACTTCCAATTCCAAATTTCTGGCTCGACTCTCGAGTTGACAATGACATTGGCAGGCACTGACATTACACATTGACAGCATCATGATCATCTCATCCCTCAGGCTCAACTCAAGCCTCAGTCTCATTCATGACACGTCCTCAGCACCGTACCTCTCTCATCTCTCGCTCCATCTCTCACCATCTCTTTCGCCCTCTGCCACTCCCACTCTATTTCTCTTAATTTTTATAAAACTATTTTCCCCGTTTTTCTTAGTGAAATGATCGAGAGGGAGGGCAATAAAATATTCCAACAATACACAAATGCCAACGCACGGGACTACATGACACAATCTATAAAGAGAATTCAGAATCTTACTTGCGGAAAGAAGTCCTTTTGTAAGCGTTAGTGCTACATTTCCGGCTCCTACGAAACCTATGGTTCCGATCGACATAATGAAAAGCTGTTTTAGAGAAGTTCTAGAGAATATTTCTTGTAAAATATGTTC
Organism: Heliocidaris erythrogramma; assembly: GCA_025617745.1. Taxonomy (NCBI): domain Eukaryota; kingdom Metazoa; phylum Echinodermata; class Echinoidea; order Camarodonta; family Echinometridae; genus Heliocidaris; species Heliocidaris erythrogramma. The sequence goes on from CM046856.1 coordinate 36,008,288, forward strand.
GAAGCGCCTCAAGTTGAAAGGCGCGCCTGTCAGCGAAAAGGGAACGATGATGCAATGTGCAACGTGGAATATAATATGGACAATAACATTACTGTACTGTAGTCTACAAATATAAGCCTCTTTGAAAAGTGTCAAACAGAATGCTTGAAATCACATCGGCTTAGAAGGATAAAAACTGGATAGGCCCTGATAGGCCTATGATAATGAGGAGGACCACTGAGGAGGAGTAGGAGGGGGAGGATGGTAGTAAAGATGATGATGGTGATGATGATGGCGATGATGATGATGCTATATATAAGAGCGTATATGTGGCGATGCATGGTGAGTGATGATGATGATGCTTATTAAAAATGGCCTGGCTTATTCTTGTGATGGTGAAAGTATGTGGCGATGATATTTATGATGATGATGATGATGATGATGATAATGATGATACTGATGATTGATGTTGGTGCTCATTTGGAGTGAAAGTATACATGTATATGTTAATATAATGTGACGATGATGCTGCTGCTGATTATTATTATAAGGTTGATTGTGACAATTAACAATGATGCTTCCTGATGCTGCAAGTGGACCACGGTGGTGATGAAAATATGTCATGATCAATGATGAGTGACGATGATGGCTGATCGGGGCTATTGATTAAGGCGATTATACTGTTAGTAGTAGTGGTGGTGGAAGTTGGTGGTCGATGACGATGATGATTGACACTCAGGAATAATGATGATGCATCATCCTCCTTAACATCATTACCATCATCATGATGATCATCATCATCAACACTGTTCCTCATAAGGCACTAACGTCATCATCCTCATCATCAGCATCCTCACCATTGAATTATTCCTCATCAGTCATTATGAATGAATGAGTTTATTACCAAATCACAATGATACATACATCTTGGTAAAAATCACAATAACGTCTTGGTAAAGGGAGCTAACAAATAGCACATGCTAATCGAGGTTAGCCCCGTAAAATTGATTACATAAATCAATAGCAAATTAATTGAAATGTACATCTCATAATTATATCTTCTCTTCTTTCATATTGCACTCAGCTACAAGCCTACAGGCTAAATTATGTAAGTCCATTTTCTGACAATATTGATTTGATATTAAATGCAAAAAAAGTTACCAATCATATCAAGACTTTTCAAACTGATTATTTAAAATTATATCTGAGATATAGAAGTGTTTTGCATATAGAACAATGCAACTCAACCCTATTTTAGAGTAGACTAATAATATCCGTTTCTATAGGGCAATAAATAAGATATTTATTTTACAATTCATTTCTGATATTCAGCCTCAAGGAAGCAAATCTTAACGTCTTGTGCTGGCCTTCCATAGGGGCATTATTCAATGAATAACAACAACACTTTATCAAACACGATTATCAAACTAAATATTCTTACAGAATTATCTTTCATGAATAGTGTTCTTATATTTGAAAAATAACAGATAATTTTTTTTCATACCATTTTCTATATATAATTATGAACTCATTGTGAAAATACTAATACAATTTTCTTTGATAGTAGTGCAAGTATAGGATACAGATTTATTATTATTTAGCCATAAATTCATAAATACTGTAACATTATTACCATGACAAGGAAAAGACGACAGCTGATGCATTTATATGTTCATATTCATAAAAAATATTGCTTAAACAGTACAGGATCAGAACCTAATTCAACTCCACTCCTTTCGACTCTCTGATATGGCAACTCTTGCCTTTCTAAACCAAATAATGTCTCTCTGTAATAAACCATTGATGGGCAAACCTGCATTGATATTACATGTAATGTAATACATGAAATGTATACTGAACTACAAAAGAAACGTCGCACTTTTCAAATTGATATCTTTTACACATGATATTGGAATTTGATACGTAAAATCACATTTTATGCTTTTTTAACATCACAGATATGGCATTGACCGTCCATAACACATCATCATAACAAAATGTGATTTCTGTGTAGGATTAAAACTCATATTCTTTCCGTGAACATTGCAGTGCACTCGAGCGCAGCTTTTTGAAAAGCATGATGCACATGCACATCCTCTATCCAGTGGGTTTAAAAGGGACCCAAAACCTTCATCCTGTCATTCGTTTCCTGAGCGCTGTCATCATGCCACGTCTGACTCGAAACCAGAGGGAACAAGCCATCGGACGTCTTCATGCTGGCCAACGTCCTAGAGTCATTGCCAACGACTTCAATGCAGCGTTCGGACAGTAGAGAGACTGCGGGAGCGATACAATGCAACCAACAGCGCCAACGATCGTCAGTGCAGTGGTCGGCCCAGGGTGACAAAAGCACGTCAAGATCGCCATCTTCACCGGGACCACTTGCAGGATCGCTTCCGCAGGGCAACATAATCGGCTCTACAGACTATTGGCACACACAACAATTTCTGCAGCAACTGTTCGTCGTCGGCTGAGAAGCTTCAACTTGTCTTCAGCGCCAACGATCGTCAGCGCAGTGGTCGGCCCAGGGTGACAAAAGCACGTCAAGATCGCCATCTTCACCGGGACCACTTGCAGGATCGCTTCCGCAGAGCAACAGATCATCGGCTCTACAGACTATTATTGGCACACACAACAATTTCTGCAGCAACTGTTCGTCGTCGGCTGAGAAGCTTCAACTAGTCTTCAATTGAGAACCATACAAAGGAAATGAAATAATTTTTAATAACAAATTCATAAGAATCAAAGGGAAGTGTATATTTGGTAAAAATCTATTTGGCAAAAATATTTCGAGTAAAACATATAATGGATCATAATGGGAACTTACGATCATGCTCATACTTTCAACAGCGAGGGTTAAACGTAAAGGACTTTGAATTGATACAGATGATTTATAAGACGCTTCCATTTAGCTAGAAAAGAAACATGAATAAGATGGCGATACTGTTCCTGATAATAGGGGTATTGCTTTTCTAATCGGTAAAAAAAAAATGTATCAATAGCTAATATTAATTTTTTTTAAATCTTTTCTCTCCAAAAAATCAGCCGCTCCCAGTGTTTTCACAAGAATAAGATGTAATTATGGACTTGCAGATAAAGATATAGAAATCCTTTTTAAAAGACCAAGACAGTGTACACTCAATAGCCGACTTAGGGAGTTCCAATTCAAATTGTTGCACGGTATTATTTACACGAATCAACATTTACATTTATTCGGAAAGGTTGATTCAAATTTATGTAGCTACTGTAAAAAAGATGAGGAGACTAACTGTCATTTATTTTTTGAATGCGAAAGAGTGAGATGAATATGGAGAAACTGTAATAATATTTAAACTTCATATCTCTCACTAATTTAAGTTGGAAAGAAATATTATTTGGGATAAAATTACGGGAACAAAGAAAAGAACAATTGTCAGAATCAAATGGAAAATATACTATTTTTTTCCCCTATTTATTTCAGTCGGGTCGTATATACGAGAGAGGGCGTCTTAGAAAATATTTAGCGTGTTTGTGTAAATCACATGATAGGGTGTGGTCCAGTGAAAGTGAATGTGTGTACGTGTGACCTTGACTGAGTGCAGTTGAATGAAAGACCGAGGTTCGAATCGGGCGTGTGTGAGAGCCAATATCCTAAATTGTGTGTCGTGGAATTGCTACCAGAGCCTTGATTTTGATTCGGCGCCAGCAGATAAATTCTCAGACGACACCGGTACTGCAGCATCCTTCATGCCAGAAACCTCATTTTTCTTGCCATAAAACCAAATTTGTTGAGATAACTCCGTTTACCAGGGAGGAGATAACTCCATGTACCAGGGACAAGATTGTCCATTCTTCATGATGCCCGAGTGGTACGGCGAGCTTCTTACTGTTTTGATCGGCCGAGGACTATCTGGGTCAATCAAGTAAGGTCACGTGACTGAAAGAAGTGAGGACGTGGCAGGCATCTTTCCGACTTTTGTCTTCGTCGATCAACATAGCAAGGATCGATTCACCCAAAAACCTACGTCGGTATTTTGATCCATTTAGTAGCAGCAAATCATAGCGAATAATAAACAAAAATGACTATTACTTAATGAGATTACATCTGAACTTGAAACTGGAACTTAAATCAATTAAATAAGATCCCATTACTCTACGATATAAATATTGTGTGTGTACACTTACTGATATTCTATTATAAATATATATATATATGTGCACTTTTATTTCTTCAAGTTAAATCACTTGAAAGTAACCAAAGATCCTACCTGTATTTGAGGTATACATATTTATTTCTAAATTAAATTGTCATTGAACATTGATATAAAAGAGTCGCCTTGTTTATTTGTTGTATCCTTGAAAAATCCTGACAATAATTGGCGACCACGAAGGGACTTAGAGAAAAAAATAAAATTGTTAGGGTTATAATAGGATATGATATTACAGTTGGAATTTCTGATATTTAAATAAACAATTTTGGCAAGCAATAGTTATATTATCCTAGGCCTTGTAATCACTTACATTGCGTATAATGTACGTTTATATTGTGCATGTGTCTGTAATGTAATAATTGTTTTTCTCGTATGTTACCTAATATATAATACGAGAAAGTAAATCTACCAGAGGTACATGCGGGATACTGTATGACCGGTGCGTGTTCGCCTTCCACATCGTTCTCCGCGTGCTACTAAATTTCGTCAGGCTCTGTTGGTAAGTACCCATTGGTATGACAGTGTGTATGAAATGGATGTTGAGAAATTAGTGAAAATTGGGGAGACTTTGGGTCTTACAGGTTCAGAATTAAGGGACTTCATTAAGGAAGAACAGGACAGAGAGAGAGAGAAACGAGCAGAAGAACGTGAGCGATTGAAGGAGGAGAAAGAATTAGCCGAAATTAAGTTGAAGTTAGAAAGTGTAAAACTTGAACAGGGTAACCAGGAGAACAATAACAATAATATTCGGGCCCCTAAACTCCCACTTTTTGTTTGTGGTAAAGATAAACTAGATGTTTACTTACATAGATTTGAACGCTATGCTGTTGCGCAAAATTGGCCTCCAAATATATGGGCCGTAAATTTGAGTGCTCTTTTAACAGGAAAGGCCTTAGATACCTACTCCAGATTGAATGAAGATGAGGCACAGGATTATGAAGTGGTCAAGACAGCTATATTACAGCGGTACTCTCTTACCAGTGATGGTTTCAGAAAGAAATTTCGAAGTTCGAAACCAGATCCGGGGGAGACTGCCGAGCAATTCATCATCAGGCTACGGAGTTATGTCGACAAATGGATAGAGATGTCGGGACGCAAACACACGTTCAACGATATCGTCGAACTACTCCTCATCGAGCAGTTCTACGCTACGTGCTCAAAGGAGATGGAAACCTTCATTCGGGAACGGAAACCGAAGGATCTCAAGGGTTTTTCAGACATCGCCGACTGTTTTCTTGAAGCCAGATCGGGATGGCATCTTAGTGGTGGTAGTGGTCACATACCTATAAACAGAATTCTCTTCCTCATACGCCTGCAGGTGATAGTCGCTCCAAACCGGTAGACAGATCACAGAATCGACCTCAGGGATGTTTTATCTGCGGATTACCGGGTCATCAAGCGAAGAATTGCAAACAACGGAAGAAGAAAGAGAGTGCAGCTTCGGCAGTCGAGATCCGGACTGAATCGGACAGGAAACCGAAGAAACCTCAGAGACAGTTCCATGACGGAAACACGGATTCAGACCACCCAACTACGAATCGGCTGGAGGAGAAGGAAAACCTCACGGATACGATTAGTCGGGATGAACGGAAGGTGAATCGCCGTGATTTAGAGATGGTTAACGCATGTATGTTAATTGATTCTTGTTTTTCATGTGCAGAGGTCAAGACTGGAGTTGTTGAGACAATGTCGGAGTTCGTATTGCCGATAGTTAGTGCTGCATGTGGAGCTAAACCCCTCCGGGTTATGCCGGTCAAAGAAGGGATCGTCAATGGCACCCGAGTTCAAGTGTTGAGGGATAGCGGATGTTCCACAACAATTGTGAAGACTGGACTAATAAACCCAGACCAATTCACCGGGGAAATTAGGAAGTGCCTCCTGATAGATCAATCGATAAGAACATTTCCCGTTGCTAGGTTACCGATCCACTCTCCCTTCTTCGTTGGTGAGTAAGAAGCGTTATGTGTGGATAACCCCATATATGATGTAGTTCTTGGTAATATTCCAGGTGTTCGAGAACCAAAGGATCCGGATAAAGACTGGAATGGAGACGAATGTCTAGCTGTGGAGACAAGAAATCAGCGGAAGAAAGACACCAAACCCATCCGACAGTTGAAGGTACCAAAGCAGACGGACATTGCTACCGCCGATGAGTTTCGCCGAGAGCAAGCAAATGACTCAACGTTGGACCGTGTCCGAGGTCAGGCAGAGTCGGCAGAAGTCAAGACAAGTCGCAATGGTAGCCAGTCATTGTTTCTGGAGAAACAGGGACTGTTGTTTCGTGAATTCAAGTCAGGATCGGGTGAGGTTACACAGCAGTTAGTTGTTCCTCGTAAGTTCAGAGGGCAGATCTTACGACTCGCACATGAGTCGATTCTTGGTGGACATTTAGGTTCACACAAGACGTCAGAGAGAATCTTGCAGAATTTCTTTTGGGTAGGCCTAAGGGCAGACACAGTGCGTTTCTGCCGGTCGTGCGATATATGTCAACGGTCGATTCACAAGGGTAAGGTTAGTAAGGTACCACTTGGTGCTACCCCCTTAATTGATGAACCATTTCATCGTGTGGCTGTTGACATTGTTGGCCCTATAACTCCCATGACGTCACGAGGATGTCGATATATACTGACGCTCATGGACTACGCGACGCGGTATCCGGAAGCCGTTCCTCTTAAGAACATAGACACAGTGTCCGTAGCGGAAGCCCTTTTTAACATCTTCACCAGAGTTGGATTTCCCCGTGAGATGTTAACAGACCGTGGTACACAGTTTATGTCGGAAGTGATGCAAGAAGTGAATAGGCTGATGTCGGTACGCCACCTTACTACAACTCCCTACCATCCGGCATTAAATGGTCTCGTGGAGAAGTTTAACGGGACGCTTAAACAGATGCTGAAGAAGATGGCGGAGGAGAGATCAACCGACTGGGACCGTTATATAGATGCACTCCTCTTCGCATACCGTGAAGCACCCCATGACAGCACGGGATTCTCTCCCTTTGAGCTCTTATATGGAAGGGAAGTCAGAGGCCCATTGATGATCTTACGTGAACTATGGACGAATGAAAACACAGATGCTGAAACAAAAACCACATACCAATATGTGATGGATCTGCGTGAGAAGTTGGAGAACACCTGTCAGCTTGTTCGAGAACAGCTAACAAAATCGCAGTCACTGTATCGAGAACAGTACAACAAGAAAGCCAGGTCTAGATCTTTCAAGATTGGAGATGAGGTGTTACTGCTACTTCCTACCGACAGGAATAAGTTACTGATGCATTGGAAAGGTCCTTTCAAGGTGGTAGGTAGAGTTGGTAAACTCGACTACAAAGTTGACCTCGGGTCAAGGGTTACGACCTTCCATGCAAATCTTCTCAAGGCTTATTATCGTCGAGACGATAATGATGTCGGTGCTGGAATGGAATTTCCAGCGGTAGCAGGTGTATCCGTCATCGAAGAAACTGACGAAGTCAATGATGACGAAGATGTACAGACGACAACCAAGTCGATGTCGAACGAGCAACTCATCGAAGTCCCCAGCTTGAAACAAACTCAGACGGTTGCTGATGTCTGCGTGGGCGACAACCTATCAGAGGAGCAGAATAGTCAGCTTAGGCGACTTATCGGGAATTATTCAGATGTTCTTACTGATGTCCCTAGTGTTACCAGTTTAGGTCATCACGACATCAAGTTAACAGATCCTCGACCGATAAAGTCCAGGCCGTATCCTCTTCCTCATGCTCTCCGACAGGTGGTTGATGACGAAGTTAGAGAGATGCTCGAGCTTGGGGTGATTGAGCCATCATCATCACCATATTCCTCTCCTGTGGTTTTAGTAAAAAAGCCAGATGGGTCAAACAGATTCTGCTGCGATTACCGTAAGCTGAATATGATCACGGTACCGGACGCAGAGCCGATACCCGACCAAGAGGAAATCTTCACAGCCTTAGCAAAGGATCACTACTTTAGCAAACTGGATCTCACTAAGGGATATTGGCAGATCCCTCTTACTGAGAATGCTAAGCCCCTTACAGCCTTCGTCACCCATAACGGCCTTTTCCAGTTTAGGACCATGCCGTTTGGTCTGATTAACGCCCCAGCCACCTTTAGTAGAGTTATGAGAAATCTACTTCGTGACCTCGATGGAGTTCATAACTTCATTGATGATATCTTAGTTCACACGGTGTCTTGGGAGAGACATCTTGAGGTTCTGAAGGAGCTCCTAAGCCGCTTACGCATAGCCAACATGAAGGCGAAGCCAAGTAAGTGTAGCCTTGCTCAAGAGTCTCTAGATTTCTTGGGACATAGGGTTGGAGGTGGAAAAATCCAGCCGATGACAAATAAGGTCCAGGCTATTCAGGAAGCACCACGGCCCCAAACCAAACGCCAGCTAAGGTCATTTCTCGGACTTACAAGCTACTATCGGAAGTTTGTGCCTTGCTTCGCGGAAATAGCCGTACCCCTGACGGATCTGACAAAGAAAGGTAAATCAAACACATTGGAGTGGGGAGAAAACGAGGAGAGAGCGTTTCGATGTCTCAAGGGCAAGATTTCGAATGCTCCAATCTTGCATCTACCCGATGTCGAACGCCCATTCATACTTCGAACTGACGCCTCCGAGACTGGTATAGGTGCAGTCTTATTGCAGGAGTTCGACGACGAAAAGTTTCCAGTGGCGTTTGCAAGTAGAAAGTTGTTGGATCGAGAAACGAGGTATTCTACGATCGAGCGAGAGTGCCTTGCTGTAGTGTGGGCGGTACAAAAGTTTGAAGCTTATCTTTATGGTAGAGAATTCGTACTCGAGGTTGACCACGAACCTGTTCGCGCTCTCCGTCGAGGAAAACTCGCGAACGGACGTGTGCTCAGATGGGCTCTTGCCCTACAGCCTTTAAGGTATCGTGTTCAAGCGATAAAGGGCAAAGATAACGTAGGTGCAGATTACATGAGTCGTATTTGCTAAAGATTAAGAGAAGGTAGAAAAGACAGAATTAGTTTTGATTAATGATAAGAGCCCCAAAATATTTTCTGAAGAAGGGGGTAAATTGTCAGAATCAAATGGAAAATATACTATTTTTTTTTCCTATTTATTTCAGTCGGGTCGTATATACGAGAGAGGGCGTCTTAGAAAATATTTAGCGTGTTTGTGTAAATCACATGATAGGGTGTGGTCCAGTGAAAGTGAATGTGTGTACGTGTGACCTTGACTGAGTGCAGTTGAATGAAAGACCGAGGTTCGAATCGGGCGTGTGTGAGAGCCAGTATCCTAAATTGTGTGTCGTGGAATTGCTACCAGAGCCTTGATTTTGATTCGGCGCCAGCAGATAAATTCTCAGACGACACCGGTACTGCAGCATCCTTCATGCCAGAAACCTCATTTTTCTTGCCATAAAACCAAATTTGTTGAGATAACTCCGTTTACCAGGGAGGAGATAACTCCATGTACCAGGGACAAGACTGTCCATTCTTCATGATGCCCGAGTGGTACGGCGAGCTTCTTACTGTTTTGATCGGCCGAGGACTATCTGGGTCAATCAAGTAAGGTCACGTGACTGAAAGAAGTGAGGACGTGGCAGGCATCTTTCCGACTTTTGTCTTCGTCGATCGACATAGCAAGGATCGATTCACCCAAAAACCTACGTCGGTATTTTGATCCATTTAGTAGCAGCAAATCATAGCGAATAATAAACAAAAATGACTATTACTTAATGAGATTACATCTGAACTTGAAACTGGAACTTAAATCAATTAAATAAGATCCCATTACTCTACGATATAAATATTGTGTGTGTACACTTACTGATATTCTATTATAAATATCTATATATATGTGCACTTTTATTTCTTCAAGTTAAATCACTTGAAAGTAACCAAAGATCCTACCTGTATTTGAGGTATACATATTTATTTCTAAATTAAATTGTCATTGAACATTGATATAAAAGAGTCGCCTTGTTTATTTGTTGTATCCTTGAAAAATCCTGACAGAACAATATTGGTCAATCATTTCATAATTCTAGTAAAATACTTGGTTTTTAGAGGAAGAGAAAAAACGTCAGAAATAAATATACATAAAATAAGATGCACGTTTAGAGAAGATGAAATAGAGGAAAGAAAATTGGCACTAGGAAGAAATAAGTATCCCTTACATTTAAGTAAATGGGAAAATTTGGAAATTTTGGGGAGAGCTAGATCAAGGCCGTACGCAGAAATTTTTTCCTGGGGGGTCAAGATGATCGCTTTCAAAGGAACCCATAACTTGAAGTCTAAAACCCAATTAAAAAAAAGCATGATTTTGAAATTTCTGGGGGGGCAACTGCAACTTTCTCTCATTACATATTTCTCAGTTATCGGTACATGGTCTTCTGTCTGAAAGTGTGCCGGTCTATCCGTCGATATTTTGTCTTGCCAGGCATCGAGGAAAGAATTTCTGGCTGTGTCGGTACCACTGGCTACATTTTTCTGCAGTGATGACGCCGATAGAAAGTCGTCCGACCTGGAGTAGCAGGTTCAGCCTCAATTGCTGAAGATTGATGCCTTCCTCCTGTGCCGCCTCTCTGTCATCCACTCGTCTCTGCCACTCCGGACGAGCGAGCATTCTCTTGAATGACCCGAGCCTTGAAAGCAGAATGAGCGTTCTCCACCGGATTAAGGAAAGCGAATATGGCGGAAGCAGCTTCAGGGTGATGTTGTCCATTCCCTCTGGTAGCCTGGCGTTAATGTGTGGTCTGGCGTTGTCGAAAATGAGAAACACCCGATCGTTCTCTTGAAAGATCTCTTGGCAGCGTCGGGCTGTATCAGCCAGAAAACCTTCGAAACCCTCTCTGGTCACAGTCTCCTGCGCCATGGTATGATGTACCAAACCGACTTCAGGGGCTATTGCCAGGGTTACATTCAGATTTCGTCCTCGTTGTCCACTCACGACCCGGCGAGCTGGCTGACCTCTGGGGGCACGGCCGTATGTTCGGCGAGTCCATACATTATAGCCGCACTCGTCAATGAAGACGGGTTTCCCGACCACCCCTTCTTCCAAACCACTGCGCATACCCCGCCCTGTTGTCTAAAACTCGCTGTTCATTTCGTTGTCGGGGCACATCTTCCACCAGCTTGGACGTATACATCATCCCATTTAAAGTACGCGCGATGGTACTGGTACTCACATGGGGCTTGTTTGGAAGTGATGCTTCCAAGTCGGTTTTCATTTGTTCGAGGGTCGCTAGGGGGTTGGCGTTCAAAACCTCACGTAGGCGCTCTTTCATCTCGTCGTCCATCTTGACATTCCTGTTACCACCTCGAGGTATTTTGTCACTTCGCCCCCTTCGTAGGAATGTGGCCACGATAGATCTTGCTGTCTGGCGCTTGACACCAAGTCTGTCCGCCATTTCAAGATAGTCCATGTTGTTGTCTTCAAAAGCCTCGATAATTCTACGGTCCTCATTGGTGATGCGTCGGTAGCGTACTGGATGATGGTCAGCCATATTTTTTTCTGTACAGGTTGTCCGTTAAGTCAGTTCAGTGCAATATGTAGTCTGTCAACGTCAAGCTTGTAGAGTGAAATGAAATGAAGTAAAATACAGCACGGAACAGATGAAAGTGTTTACAAGCGTTTCTTTAATAGACTGATTTATGAATGTAGTCAAATTTATGAATGTTTCTTTCCTGGGGACCTATATAACAAGCTTTTCCATTAACCTGTTCCTGATGAATAAATTTCAATACTTGGAATCCATCCTGCATACATTAGTTGTTGTTTTGTCGGGCAATCCTCGGGTAAGCTTTCTTAACATATAGCGTTCCCCAAAACAAGCTTTGTGTAAAAAAACTATTTAGTTTACGGTGGATTGGGGGAGAACCGGGGCATAGACCCCTTAAGAAATCAAAACACCATATAAAAAAGAGATAAAATTTCTACCCAAATTTGACATGAAAAGAAGGAAAATGTTTCTGGTTATTTGCCAAATGAGCATAACAACACCATGGCCAAGTATTAACATAAAGCGTTCCCCAAACCCTCCCCATTTTGACTTTCTACTTGATACGAACCTCACATTCTTAATTTGATTGCAGTTATTTCAAATATGCATGCTCATTAACGAATTTGTATGACCGCAAAGACGGAATTGTTACGAATGGACGAATTTGAATTCTGATTTGTTACCGCGATCGCATTTCGGGCGAAATTGATTGCTCGAAACGTTAAATTGTTTGAGAGGACATGTTGTAAAGATATACATATAATATGAGTTGTCATTGTTTTTGTAAATTTGTTTATGAAATATTGAAGTTTTATATGTATTTCATTTTGTTGAATATTGAAGTTCTTGAGAAAGAAAAACTACTGACAATCTGTAATCGGGAGCAAAATTAATTTTCTGGGAGCCTGTCCCGAAATTAGCCCATTTTACATATGGTATTTGACCCATTAAAGTTACTGAGACCATCATGACATTCACAAAAAGCTTGTCAGCTCAGTTCAGTTCAGTTCAGTTTATTTCATTCATTAAAATTCACAACAACAACAGAATACATAGTAACATAAACAAAATGATACAAATATTAATATTACTGAATTGGGCCGCAGCCAGGAAGGAAAATGTCATCCTTATATGAGGCCGACCCTATCATAAATAATACTTGATATTATCAATATGAAATATAATAAAACAAGCAAAAAAATAACTACACAAAGCACAAACAATACCTAGAAATGTCTTGTATTACGTCCTAAGTTTTTCCAAAAGGGCCCCAAAGTCGGCGCGAAATTATGATATCTTGAAAGAAAATAATTATGCGAGGGAGAAAAGCGACCGAGCTTTGGAAAATTTTCGCATTTCAAACCTTCAAAAACTAGATTTCTAGTGCATTTACCCTGTGGCTTTGGGGGCGCATAATCCATAAGGATTATGATTTTTTTCATTTCCCCTTTTTTTCTTTCTCTTTTTCTTCTTTGCGTTTTTTTTTTTTTTTGGGGGGGGGCGCCCCCTCTAAGTGCCGCCAGGGGCACGTGTCCCCCTGCCCCCAGATATGCCACTGAGCAAAGTGACCGAGAGGGGGAGGGACTTTTCAAAAAATCTGTCTATAACACTTGCATTTTAGAGCATCCCAAAATGATTTTTTAATGAAAAGAAGGAAAGCAGGGATCTACGCCAATGGACGGAACCCCTTAATTGAGAATAACAATGCGAGTGAACGAATTTTATTCGATATTTTCGCATTAAAATTATGGCATTTCTTATTTCCTTACTTCTAATCATTAAAGAATGTGATGGTATTTCCAGATCAAACATAATGAGTTTGGATAATTATTAATTTAAGTTAATGTATCATAATTATTAATTTAAGTTAATGTATCATAATTATTAATTTAAGTTAATGTATCATAATTATTAATTTAAGTTAATGTATCATAATTATTAATTTAAGTTAATGTATCATAATTCTTATTTGATTTAACCAAAAAAATTGGGGGAGATGATAACAGGCCACCGTCCTCATTTTTTTTTTTTTTTTTTTTTTTGGGGGGGGGGGATATATACCCCCACCCCCAGGATCGACCACCATGTATTAATACCCGTGTCACACGAGGCGTCAGCGACTCGTTCGGTTTTGACCCGTCATGTGAGCGTGATGTTGTTGCTGATGTGGATTGGTTTTAACGGGGCATGTCATTCAATTGTGAATATTTACATATATCACAGGCTCGATTATAACCTTCAATCAAGGTGGCTGTGCTGTTCTGTTGATCTCCTGGTCGATCCTCGAAACGCGCGGAATAGTCCTCTGATTGCGTGGGAAGATAACACGAGCGTGCAGCTTGCTGAGCAAGACTTCCCGCGCAATAATCAGAGGATGATTCCGAACGTTTCGAGGATCGACCAAGACTTCCCGCACAATAATCAAAGGATGATTGTCACACACAATTTATAGCTCTTAATTCAAAGAGAATGATTATTGTCAACGCTTATTCTAGCAATGGGCAGAGATAAGATAATAGTATAGACACTTCCTCATTAATGACGTCACTTGGCATATGCAAAGTGATGGGCCACGGACTTGCTAGACTAATATCCCAAATATCGACAAATATTACACCCATGCCCTCAAACACATCCCGTGTAAGTCCCCTCATTTCATCATAGATTGCGTCTCGGCCGGGCATTGATGACCAATTGTCGACGGGATGTGGACTCTTGGCAACAACAGTGAGATCTGGACACCTCTGCTTGGCAACCAAAATGGCTGCCCGGATACCTTTCAACCAGTCGATGTAAGCTTCCCACTGCCAGAGGCAGAAGTGTGCCCAGGGGCTGAATACTACGACATTCCTGCAATGTTGTGGTAACTCTAGGAAAACATCGGCTTCAAATTTAACCGTCGAGAGATTGACGAGTACATATGAAGGGTGGGCAGTGAAAGGGTGAAAGATAAAAGTCAAGTTAAGGTTTGCTTCCTCGTCACGTCTCCGCAGTGTGAAAACCCTTTCGTGATCCTCCTTCTGTCCGAGTCCTAAGACCTCAGTAAAGGCGGCGAACCACTGCCTCGTGGTCGAATCACCGAGGAAGTAGACGTTAAAACCCCGTAGACACTGTTGGACCATGGCTTTGGTTAGCGGGACTCGAGGAGCGCATGTTAAAGAGAACCAAGTATTATTCCACCAGTATCCTTCGGTCAAAGGTACATGCATATCCGATTGACAGGTGGGTAGGTCTAACGATTCGTCAGAAAACAGATGTCCTCCGTTTACCGCACCCCCTATAATTCAAAAACGGAAAGAAATCAAAATCATAGTCATTTATACATCAGTTTTTATCCTCCACAAAGTGCTGGATTTCATTTTATGCTATAACATCTCAGGGAACACACAAGAACCACTTTGTGTTTTCAAACTTCTGTGAAAACTATATGTTTGATTTTATTACGTATTTAGGCAAAATAATTATGATTTACCTCTTAAATAATTAGCTTTACACAGTTATTCACTTCGGCATATTAAATCTCTGGCATTTTCATGTCTGGTATCACCACTGCTTTTTTTCTTTTTCTTTTTACCTCTAGCACTTTGATCTCTAGCATTTTTACCACCTGCATTTCTAGCTTTTGATCTTTTCCCTTGAACTTTCAGCACATATGTCAATAACATGACAAGGAATTACCCAAATAATTGCTCTCGGAGAATACGCTTCCGATAAAGTGCCCTGCCCCCTAAGTCTCAAGAAAATTCGACTATTCAAGATTAGAAGATGTAATTAGAGTCAACATGCTCACCTTTCACCAATATATCATTTGGAACATTTGGTATCTTCGTGTATAAGTATGGGCTGCAAGAGCAAATAAAAAACACAAACAAATGAAGAATGGAGGAGTGTGTTATTCAGAACATAAAAAAACTTTATGAAATTCCTGACATAAATAAAAAGAATTAAATTGATACTTTTTTGATATACGGTGTGTTTTTTTCAAAAAGGAAACACAACCAGCAATATTTCGTCAAATAAACATAACTTGATTTATTGTAATACTTCATAAAAAGAGGAATTTTATTCCCTTTCATATGCTACCACATTTGTGATGATATAGCATGGAATCATAGAATTAAAGCAATTTTAAACCACTCATATAAAAATTGATTTACACACGAGAGCACCAGAGCGGGATCTCTGTACATTGTATTCATTTAATTTACATAACCAAATATTCATTGAATCTCACTCTGCTTTCTCGAGCACACACATGCTTGGACAGACAATGCGGTCATTTGAAAGGACATTAGGGCTAAATTGGACTCATATCATTAGCCCATTCGTGTCCTAAATTATGGAATAGCCTTCCTGAAGACATCAAAAAGTGCATAACATCTGATTCTTTTAAAAATCATGTAAAACATTTCTGTTTAATTCTTAATTAAGTTCTACATGCGCCTTGAGCACTCCACAGAGTGGATTTGGCGCTATATAAGTTACATTTATTATTATTATTATTATTATTATCTCATTCAAGGTTGCATGCATGTTAATATGCGAATAAGAAAACAACATGAAATATCATTTTTTCTTTGCTAGAGTCTTTATATTCAATTGATTTGTTTCTTTCCATTGTACCTAATGAAATTACACTTTGCATTACTACTTCGGGCAAACTACTTTTGACATCACTTAAAACCTTTCAAATTTGCTCATGCATGAAAATATCATTACATATTTGGTATCATGAGGATAAGGATGAGGATGAGGATGAATTGAACTTGGACATAAATAGTAAGAATCAACACGGAAAAAAATATTTTTCTAATAATTGATTTGAAAAGTTGGGTTTCCATTTTTAAGAAACACACTGTTTATATATATATATATATTTACTCTTTCTTCGATATCTATTGTGTACATACCGACGAGGAACTTTCATATTTTGTTTACTATATATATATATATAGTAAACATAAATATAAATATATATGAAAAGGTCAAAGGTCACGTTAAGACGAATCATTGGCCTTGAGAATGCTCTGTAAATTTTGTTACTTTTTGAAGGAAGACAGTCATTAGAATATTCTTTTTTGCGTCCATATCATCGCCAAAGGGAAAGTGGTGTAATTCGTCTGGAAACTACCTTGAAACTTTGCCCGATTGAAGAGATATTTCTGGATTTATATTAAGTTACATACATAGGATTCACGATGTACGCCAAGACAGCCACACCCTCACGAGACGCCTACGTGGCTAATGGACCAAAGCCCGTCTTCATACAGACCCGCGACATACCTTTTGGCCAAGTCCAAGGTGAGGATCTCTATTGTGCATTATCGAAACACATTAAAACTGACAAAATTATGGGGATTCAACGGATAGGCTCCTTATGGCGCATTTATCTACAGTGTCAAGAAGACAGAATTAAGCTCATTACAAGCGGTCTGCAATTTAGAAACATTGTCATACCCGTATACGACATCAACCCGTACACCAAAATGAATGAAGAATTAACAAGGGTGACCATTAAAGACATTACTTTGTCGGTAAATGACAATATGATTAAATGTGATCTTGAGAAAATGAAATGTACAGCGAAAGGTCAAATCATTAGACAGAAATTACGGGTTAATGGACAACTGGTAAACTGTTTGAACGGCGATCGTGTATGCTGCATTGATCCACCGTCACAACCATTACCGAGAACGATTAATGTGGCAAACATATTTTGGGGAAGAATTTTTCACGCCGGGCAACCCGAGCAAGTGAAATTGTTCAAAATTGTCTCAAAGCGGTACGCGAATCATGCATCGCAATGTACCAATGAGATCAAATGCAAAATCTGCAATCAATCTGGGCACAAAAGCGTCAGTTGCCAAGCCGACGTGAACCAGCGATTACGTAATAATGAAATCAACGAGGTCACTAACGCTGTGAAGGATGTGAGGAATGCCGCCGCCCGACCTGCGGATGAGCCAGACATGAAACACGATCTCGACAATAGCGAAGTTCACGAACCAGACACAACAGGTCATGATTCATCAACTTCAACAACTCATCGCAGTGATGACGTCAGCGTACGGTAAAAGATATCCCGTCAACCGGACATCTCTCATTTTCTTCGACCGAGGTCCATAACATCATCGCCGCGCAAAAATGATGGAAGAGTTGATAAACAAAAAGAGAATGGAGATGAAGATACGAATACAACATACAGTGAAGAAGAGCAATATCTAGATCTCCAACACCAAAAAAAGGAAAAGAGGAAACACAAGAAAGTATTAAAGTGATGAAGGTATTAAAGTGATGAATTGTTAATGTAAGCATGGGCGAAAGGAAACAAAACACTACCTTTTTGTCCCTCAATGTAAGAGGGCTTAGAGACAAACTAAAGAGAAGCAAAATATTTTGATGGATACTTCATCAGAAATCAGATGTTGTTTTGCGTCAAGAAACTTTTTTAACATCAGAGTTGGAAGTTGTAATGAAAGCACTGCAGAATTGAATTACCACTGCTTCTTTAATCATGGCACAAATCATTCAAAGGGTGTAGCTATTCTTGTATGTAAAAAGAAATATGAACCACTTGAACATTATATGAATTTTGATGGAAGAGCAGTAGTCATACGGTTAAAATGTGAGGAAATTTCGTATTTAATTTTAAATGTTTATGCACCAACCAAACGTTGTGAAAAGGAAACATTTTACAGGAAATTACTTCAGTGGTTACAAAAGGTAAAATATGCAAACGATGTTTTGGTGTTAGGTGGAGACTGGAATTGCATACAGGATATCCAGCTACATACTCGTGGTATGTCTTATGCATACAGGTTGAGTGGTTTAAGGAATTGATAAAGCGCTTCAATTTGATCGATGTTTGGCGAAGAATGTTTCCATTTAGAAAGTCATACACTTGGCGTCAATTGTCACTTAATATATTTTCACGTCTTGACTACTGGCTATTAACAGATTCACTTGGGTGTTACGTGCAAACAACTGAAATAAAACCAGTTCCAAGGTGCAGTCACCCTAAGACTGATGTCATCAAATGCTTTCAAAGGATGTGGTTTATGGAAAACGAATAATTCACTTTTAAAGGATGCTGACTATAAAGTGAACATAAAACGTTTGATTCGTAAAATTGAATTAGAAAACGTAAATATAAATGCTCAGATGAAATGGGAAATGTGCAAAATTAGAATAAAAGAATACACTATAAAATATTCCAAACGAAAACAAATGAAAAAAAAATCAAACATTTGAAAAATTACAAAATGATTTTTATGAAGTTAGTAATGACAATGAAAACAAGCAAAAGATACGACTGCGTCTTCAATATGCCTCCGCTTGTATTCAGATAATTCCTGATCACCTACAAGTATAATATAGTTGATGCGCATTCATCAAATGGTTATTGCGAAATTGTGATTTAAAACACTAAAATCCTATATGACTAATTGACCTCTGACAATAAAGCAATATAATCAGTTGCTCTTGAGATATCGTGGAAATGTAGCCAAGTTTGGTACCAAGTTTGAAGTTCTTACCTCAAACAGTTCTTCAGAAATCGCGGTAACGGTGCTAAAAACCAAGATTTTCATGTAATTTCATGTAAATTGACCTCTGTGACCTCCTTATCTCAAAATATAATCAGTTCATCTTCGTATGGGGATACATACTAGTACGAAGTTTGAAGTTCTTACCTCAAACAGTTCTTGAGATATCGCAGTAACGAGGCTAAAAACCAGTAATTTCATGTAATTTCATGTAAATTGACCTCTGTGACCTCTGACCTTTGACCTACTTACCCCAAAATCTAATCAGTTCATCTTTCTATGGGGATACATACTGGTACCAAGTTTGAAGTTCTCACCTCAGACAGTTCTTGAGATATTGCGGTAACGGTGCTAAAAACCAGTAATTCCATGTAATTTCATGTAAATTGACCTCTGTGACCTCTGAACTTTGACCTACCTACCCCAAAATCGAATCAGTTCCTCTTTCTATGGGGATACATACTGGTACCAAGTTTGAAGTTCTTACCTCAAACAGTTCTTCAGAAATCGCGGTAACGGTGCTAAAAACCAAGAATTTCATGTAATTTCATGTAAATTGTCCTCTGTGACCTCTGTGACCTCTGACCTTTGACCTCCTTATCCCAAAATCTAATCAGTTCATATTCGTATGGGGATACATACTAGTACCAAGTTTGAAGTTCATACCTCAAACAGTTCTTGAGATATCTCAGTAACAAGGCTAAAAACCAGTAATTTCATGTAATTTCATGTAAATTGACCTCTGTGACCTCTGAACTTTGACCTACCTACCCCAAAATCTAATCAGTTCCTCTTTCTATGGGGATACATACTGGTACCAAGTTTGAAGTTCTCACCTCAGATAGTTCTTGAGATATCGCGGTAACGGTGCTAAAAACCAGTAATTCCATGTAATTTCATGCAAATTGACCTCTGTGACCTCTGACCTTTGACCTCCTTACCCCAAAATCTAATCAGTTCACCTTCGTATAGGGATACATACTAGTACCAAGTTTGAAGTTCTTACCTCAAACAGTTCTTGAGATATCAAGGTAACGGTGCTAAAAACCAGTAATTTCATATAATTTCATGCAAATTGACCTCTGTGACCTCTGACCTTTGACCTACTTACCCCAAAATCTAATCAGTTCATCTTCGTATGGGGATACATACTAGTACCAAGTTTGAGGTTCCTACCTCAAATGATTCTTCAGATATCGCGGTAACGAGAAGTGGGACGGACGGACGCACGGACGGACAACCCGAAAACATAATGCCTCCGGCACCCACCTTCGGTGGGCGGAGGCATAAAAATCCTCTGAACAGAATTTACAGATATTGGGAAAAATAAAAATGAAATTAGACCAATGGTTAACATATAAATGTACAGGAGCCTTCGTTAGATCAAGATAAAAATGGATGGAATATGGTGAAAAATCAACGAAATATTTTCTTCAAACTGAAAAAAGAAACGGAAAGAGGAAGAAATAGATTCTAACGAAAAGAGCCAAAAATGTATTACAAACCAAGAAAATATTCTTAGAGAAGTTGTAAATTATTATGAATTTTTATATTCTAAAAACACCGATGGAGTTAAATTGTCTGAAATTGATAATTATTTAACTTCAGTTAAACTTCCGACCTTAACGGAAGATGAAGCATTGTCTTGTGAAGGACTGATTACTGAACGAGAATGTTGGCAGGCTATTTTCTCCATGAAAAACAACAAGTCACCTGGTAGTGATGGTTTATCGGTGGAATTTTTAAAATGTTTCTGGGACGAAGTAAAAACTTTATTAATGAGATTATAAATGAGGGTTTTAAACAAAAAGAATTATCCCAGTCGCAAAAATTAGCTGTGTTAATGTTGTTATATAAGGAAAGGGATAAACAAACTTTAGACAATATTGGAGACCAATATCATTACTGAACACCGATTAATCTCAGTAGAGACCTCCAGAAGCATTGTGACAGTGTACTGAAAGGTTACAAGGTTTAATCACATAGGATTTGATTCACGTTGATCGACAAAGGCAATAAATCACCAATAATCACAGAATAATTTTGAACATCACAAAATTTGGATAACTCACTTGTTTTATTGTTATGCAAATGAGTTGAAACCAGAAACGGCATTCATTTGTAGAGGATAACTAAATGTATTCAAGTGATGTGCAAGGAAATCCAGTTCCCCTTTCATTTTTGCGAAAAATGCAAAAATCTCCAATTTTCCAAAGGGTTTGAATAATTTTGAGGACAACTGTATTTATGGTAAAGTTGTTCTAATTGTTCTAATTTAATAATTTCACAATTTGTGTATGTTGCTTCAGTATTACCCATTCCTCCGAAACTAATTGTAGAGTTGAATAAATTGATTTACAATTTCCTTTGAAATTCAAAACGAGACAAGGTCAAGAGATCGTTCTTAATAAACACAGCTGAAAATGCAGGACTGAGCATGGTAGATTTACATTCCAAGGTTCAATCCCTGCATTTAGCATGGTTAAAGGGGAATTAACCTTAAAATATAAATGTGCTCATATTCAAAGATGTAATCTTTCATTCTTGTTGCCCTACGTAGTTCTGCATTAAAATGTACGAGATGGGTATAAATCAGGATTTTCTCAGCAAGATTTATCGTCTGCTAGCAATACCAGGGGGCTGCCATTTTCTTGATGTGTACATAAAGATATTTTTAATCCGAATGCAAAATTGTCTTTCTTCCTGATACAAAATTCCATTTGAGATTTAAAATATTTAACAGATATATACATATATTCTAAAAACGAAAATGTGTCTTATATTTCTTTGAAAATTACGATTTTACTAAATATCAATCTATTTTCTTGATACTTTGACGTACGTGACGGAGCGAATTAATTCAAATTTATGGATGATGACTTTCCCGAGCGTCAATAGTGACAAACTATGCATTCACCTGCTTTGAGATAATGGACTTCAAAAGTCAGAATGCGCGTTGTATAAATTATGTTCAGCTCTGCCAGAAGACCAAGAAATCGATTTCTAGTTAGCGAAACCGGAGAATTTAAAAAGAAATCTATAAATTTCAAATTTTAAAATAAATGTATCCACCTGTTATGTATTTTCCATCATATATGGGGCTTTTTATAATGAATAGAAGCAATTTAGCTCGTGGATTAAAAATATCTTCCTGACTGGAAGTCTGGAACGGTCTCCATGTACAACTCCATGTCATCAAGAAAATGGCAGCCCCCATGAAGTGTTAGCAGATGTCGTATACTGTGCTGGGTTTTTAATTTGTTCTTCTTCAACAACCATCGAACTTTGAATTTTAACGATTCCCTCAGCAACAAGACTAACCTTTTCAGGAACTGCTTCTTAGTTTTCGGAACATGCCTATTTAGATCTGTTGCGTATCTCGGATTTGAGGTGGTCATGGCAGTCAGTGTATCGCATGGGAGGGTCTTGGGAGGTTCGCAGATAAGCTGAGAGTAACGGAGAGCGTTGCTAGGCATCGCGACACACTTCTCCGTCCAAGTGGCATCGAGGCTGATATAACATGAAGATTTTTCGGTAAGATTTCCTACTTGGAAAATCCCCAACCAGTGAGGACTTTTCATGCGATGACTGTGGAGAAATAAATTGAATGAGAGAGTAGTTCAAAATAAATTATGTTGATATGAAGATGCCAAGATGTTTATAGTAAATAAATCTCAAATTGGCAACATTATGACGGCTTTTGAAACCAAAGATAATGATTAATCTTTTGTTTCATAAACAACGGAAACACATTTCTCACACATTATATATATACACATTTAGGGATTCCTGAGGTACGAATTATTTACAAATGTATTACTTGCATTTTGTAACATAAATACACTCAGCATTATTGTTCAAAATTTTCATATAAACTGTTAATAAAATAATTAATTTAAAAAAAATTAATAAAAACAATTAATATAAAGTTTTGAACTTTCATGCTTGAATGCTTATGGGCACATTCATTTAACCGTTAGAAGGTCTGATTAAGAGAATTGCAAATGGCCGAATGGCCATTCAAATGTTTATGAACACGTCCATCTGTAAGACATTCTTGCTCAACAATGAAAACAGAGAATGAGAAACAATGAAGAAGATTTAGCTCCCTCTGGATGTCAACTGTAGTCTCAGCAGGGGCGGATCCAGGATTTTGTAAAAGAGGGGGCAATTTATTTTCATTGTGTACTTAAGGTATGCCAGTTGGGCTTCAAAAGAGGGGGCACGGGCCGGTTTTCCCCCTATGTAGATCCGCCACTGAGTCTCAGGACTACATGGTTATTGTTTGTTTTCATTGTTTTAATTTGACTCTACAAGATGGAAACTCTAATCAACGTTTGAATGGCCAGATGCGCCATTTTTCTTTCAGACACTCATTTATTGTTAAATGACTATGCTCAATCATGCGTGAATTGCATGGTATTGCATATCATCTTAAAGAGGATTAATCTATGTTTATTTTGAAATATGAGAGATAAGTTTATAAATAAATAATTATTTGAAAGTTTTAACTCTAAATAGAGTCCACATTCTGTTTTTGATGTACTTAATTGAACCTTGAACTGCAGTTTCGTGTTATGGTCTTATCAGTAAGCTCATTAAAGAAGGTCCTGCAAGTTTACTTGAACAATAGACGTATATTATATACACTTACAGATACTCGGTTTTTAGCCACTTAGCAAATTCAGCGGGATGAACGAGGGTGATATGAAGTCTAATTAATCCGCTCCAAGCCGCCAAGAATCTCAAGGTGTATCGACCGTTGCCGTGGTCAAATATTCTCCCAACTGTAGAAGCTATATTTCCAAAGGAAGAGCAGGGAAGGGAAGTGAAAACAAATCTTTAACCAACTAAAAATACCCCACTCACACCATTACACCGATACCAAACCGACAACAGACGGAACATAAAATTGCATTACCCCCAAATTGAAAAGAATTGGTGGATTTGGAAATGGTGTGGAGTCCGTTCGGCGGTGTGACTGGGACTGGTGTATTATCCATGTGTAGTTTTAAAGAAAAAAAGAGTCTATCGTCCGTATTCTAATGAAAATTCAAGCCCGATGCTGGGTTTAAGGTCGGTCTAAGACAGTCGAGTTTAAGAAGAGAAGTTACACCGAGTTTTCTCGTTTATAAGACATTAGATATTGCGTCGACTTTAGTCGATTAGTATAGAAAATGGACCTTTTGTATACGTTTTATCGATTAAAGTCATATTGCACATCTTGTATTTTATCTATTTTTGGTTGTCATTCCGAATATACCCGTATAAGGCCTATGGTATAAGCTTTGTTGGCTTTTCACTAGGCGATAATTCAAATGGAGTTAAAGCTGCAAAGAATAAAAAGACAAATTTTCAAATTGATTGCAGTATATTGCACATTAGATCCCTTGAAAACTCCTGACACATTTGCTCATTGATTATTCGAGATTTAACCAGATACTCTAAAATACCAAAATAAGTAATAGATGTAATTGGAAAACAAATCTTGGTTACAAGCCAACGGTTCACATATAACCAAGAATATTTTGAAAATTTGATGATTATTTACCCGTGTCATTTTCATTCTTCATAACGGCAAACCAGTAATCTCCACCCGCTATTTTGTGTCTCCCATTGATGTCTCTAGCTTCCAATAAAAACACCAATACGTCGCCTACCACTACATTCACAGTCTCATTCGTCCCATCCGTACCGTCAGCAGGTGTCCACGGAATCGTTTCCGGAGCACGGACAATCGACATCAGAGTTACGGTTGTTTTATTAGGGTGCGTTGGCCCACAACTTGTCGCCCGATGTGGCATAGCTCCTATGGTCAGGCGGGTCATATTACCAGGCAAATGCTTATCCCACGTCCGAGGCAGAAGTATACTGCGCTTCTGATCACCGTCGATTTCCCCAAAGTAATTGGGGATACGATGAGAAGCACTGGTGTGATATGACTGCTCTTGAACGAAGTTTGGCACCGATATTATGGTCCGTTGAAACTCCTTTAGAGAAATGAAATGTTTGACAAATGGCATACTGAATGTGGATCCAAACAGCCCTATACAGTGCGTCCCAATAAAAGTTAAGAGTTGAAAAAGTCTTCCCGAATGAATATTTCAAAATAATTTCAGGAAATTTTCATGTTACTGAATAGCTTAGGGTTTCCAATATGACATTACACAAAAAGTCTGACGACATGTTTCGCTTGAGTGAGCGAATGCCACTTTTAGTGTAAGGGTGCAAAATTCAGACTTGACAAAAATTGGTATTTGGTCTTGCTGGTCAACAAAGTCGAGAACCTTTAAAAGTTGACAGCTGGAAAAAAACCCTCACAATACAAATGTTTCAAAATATTTTCAGTAAATTTTCATACCTGTACATAACTTAGGATCTCTTCTATCAAATGACACTAAGCGAAAGCCACTTTAAACAAAGGGGTTCAAAATCAAGATTTTGCACGTTTCACAAATACAAACAAAGTTTTGTGAAGGGTGGATTTTGCACCCTTTCAAAAAAGTATGTATTTGTTCTGGCTGGTATCGGTAAGGTTGAGAGTCGTGAAAAGGGTTTAGAAATTTCATATTCTAATCATTAAATTTCATATTCTAGTCATTAATGAAAGAACAGACTTTGTTCTCCTGATATATCCCATCAAACCTTTATGGTTGACGGTGCAAGCCAACTTAAATTTATAATTTGTAAACAAATCTTTCGGCATATTACTCCCAGTGTTAAAGATCGTATGCTCGATCTATAATGAAAAACACAAGTCAGAAAAAATTGGAACCAGCGGGATTCGAACCTGTCATCTACTGCTTGCCGGGCAGCGACTTAACCACCAGGCTATTTCTGACTTGTGTTTTTCATTATAGATCAAGCATACGATCTTTAACACTGGGAGTAATATGCCGAAAGATTTGTTTACAAATTAAAAATTCCTCCCCAGTCAAGCTTCTTCGTTTACTAACTTAAATTTAACAAACTCACCGATGATTAATATGTCAAAATACTCAATAATGTAGTTCATTGCTCATTCAAGAATAAAATGTTGATGGAATATGAAAGAGTATACAGAGTTTTTTTAAAAGCTGTCTTTTATTTATCAGGATAAGGAAATTTCTAAGCCTTTTGACGACTCTCGGCAACTTTGCTGATACCAGGTAGAATCAATGCAAATTCTTGTCAAGTCTGAATTTCGCTCACTCGAGCTTAAAATATCGCAAATGTTGTTTAAAAGAAGAGACCCTATACGCTAACCACAGGTATAAGACTTTTCTGAAAATGTTTTTGGAATATTTATTTGGGAAGAATTTTTCCCTCGGCTAATTTTTTCGGGACGCACTTTATAATATGTACATGAACATGTATATATACAGAGCGAGTCAGGTTTTGTCTTACACTTTTTAATTGCCTATTGCTTTGAGAGTGAGTTGTAAACATGGACGTATTTGATATGTACTTGTAAAGTATTGTCCCCCGTTTCTATAATCATAGTCATGGGATGATATTTTACGGTTGGGTGCACAGGGGTCGATCTAGGTAACTAGGTCGAAACCATGGTCGAAACCTACTTGCACCAATTCCAAACCATTTTTTTCCATAAAAAATCAATGGACCAGAGGCGGCGATCCAGGATGGGGTGGGCGGGGACACCGTACCTATTACTTTTAAGTACCCCAAAAGTGCGCTTTTCATTTCTAAAAAAAAATGCCATTTTTACTTCTTTTCCTTTCTAATAAATGCCCATTCCCCTTATGATATGTGTCCTTTTTCTCCTTCTGATAAGTGCCCCTTTTAAAATCTGATAATTGCCTCCTTATCTGTCTCATAAGTGCCCCTTCCTCCTTTTGATATGTGACCCCAATTTCTCTCTGATAAGTACCCCTTTTCAAATCTGCCCCCTCTTTACTTCTGATAAGTGCCCCTTTTCTAATCTAATGTGTGCTCTTTTCCTCTTCTCATAATTGCCGTTTTCCTCTTCTCATAATTGTCCCCTTTCACCTTTTATAAGTTGCCCTTTTCCACCTCTGATAGACGCCTTTTCCTCTTCTGATAAATGCCCCCTGTTACCTATTTTTCCCACTGTTTCTTATAAAAGTGCCATATCTAGCTTCAAAGAAACGGTGCAGCTTTATGTAGTAACAGGTACCCATATTGCTGAAGGGCACAATGCATATCCCCCCCCCCCCCTCCTCAGGAAAGGATTTCTCATTCCGCTCGCTTGAATGTGCCATAATTTATACCAAGTAAGGGCAATATTTTGTGAAACTCGCTCGCTCTTTATAAAATGAAATCAAGCAGATCGCATAAGGTATGTTGATATGTTGATGTAGTCCTAAAGAAAAACGACATGTTTAATTTACGAATTAAAATATCATTCTACATTCCCCCAAATTAATTTGCCGTTTTCATTATATCGCTGTAAATAATGCACAACCAAAGGACTTCAGCATTAGACGAAACGTCTGACAATTTTTGATAGCTAGCTTCGCTCGCTTGCACATGAATCATTACATCATCACACACAACCGTTCTGCTAATTGGGGAAGCTGAAGCAGTGTCCAGAACCACAATAAAAACAGGAGAAGATGATGCTTGATAAAGTATTAATCATGTTAATTTGATTGTAGGATAATACCAATGACACAAAATAGTCCTGTGCTGGCAGTTACATAAAACAAGGGCCTATATCCATGTATTGGTGGCAGATGACGTATATCCAAGATTTTCCCAAATCAATAAATGTCCCTCGAGTGACGGAAAAGTGCGAAATTGCCAGTGTTTTTCTGCCTTGATTTTTTCCATGTTTTTGTTCTAATTTGCCCTTCTGTTATTTTAATGGAAATAATTACTTCAACTTTCTGAACAATAGGTAATTAGAGTCATAGAGCAGAAAGCTTGATAACAATAACTCTTTCAGGGTTCCTTTTTTCTGCATCGCGTATATATTATATCTACAGTATAGCCAATAATTATTTGGACACACTGAGGAGTTCATACGTAAAACAAGCAAATTAACACCCTTTAAATATACTATACAATAAATTCAATAAATTTTACATCAACTAAATGAAAATTATAGCGTCTTAAGATGGGTATAGTAAGAAGTCATGATCGTTGAGGCATGACGAGTTACGGTCCATTAATCACAACAAAATTTATTTTCAGACTTTGCTGTGATTAATTGACAGTAACTCGTCGTGCCTCGATGATGTGATGATCTAATTTGCCCATGTTATAGGTGATCTAAAAAAAAGGCTAAGACACTGATAAGATACCTGAAAAAAGCGGTACAACTATTTTCATAAATTAATGAATAAAGAAAAGATTCTAAATGACGAAAAGAAGCTAATTGAACGATCCTTAACCGATGGTACGTTCCAAAAAGCTTTTACAGAGCTAGATTTTCATATAACACCTGAGGAAGTATAAGCTGCATCAGAAAATTGAAACGTATTAAATCACCTGGTAATGACTCTATGCAAAATGAAATGTTAAAAGTGCTTTGCTTGCAAAACTGTATAGTGGATATTTTCCCGATAGTTGGTCAGTTGGACTGATTAAACCCTTATTGAAAAAGGTTCCAGCAAACGACCCTTCGAATTACAGAGGGATTTGCCTATCTAGTCAATTGGGCAAATTATTCGGATCAGTTCTAAATCAACGATTGGTAAAATTTATAGAAGCTAAACAGATGTATAAACCAAACCAAATTGCATTTAGGAGTGGTTTTAGGACATCGGATCATATTTTCGTTTTTAAAACGATGTAGATAAATACACTGTACATAACCAGAATGGTAGCAAGAACGGGCTATAATTATATTTGTTTTGTCGATATTTAAATAGCTTTTGATAGTGTATAAGTTATTCAAACTGGGTATCGGTAAAAATTTTTACAGTGTTATAAATAATATATATTCCAAATGTAATCTATGTGTAAAATTAAATGAGGGTTAACTCCAACTTTCAGTACAAATATTGGAGTTAAACAAGGTTGTGTTATCAGTCCTATTCTCTTTAATATATTCCCGAATGATATCCCCGATATTTTTATTCGAGAGAAAAGCAGTCCTGTAGAGTTGAATGAAAGAATCCTTAATTGCATTATGTATGCAGACGATATTATCCTCTATTCAATTTCCAAAAAAGGAATGGAACATTGGACCAATTGAATGAGTACTGCAAGCAATGGAAGCTGGAAATTAATCATTCTAAAACCCAAATTATGGTATGTAATAATTCAAGGAATTTCATAAAAGAAAACGTCTGGATGAAAGTGCATATTCTTGAGAATGTAAAAGAATTCAAAAATATCGGTATTGTAGTATGCAGTAATGGTTTAAGCAAGCTACAAAAGATTTATGCGATTAAGGAAGAAAAGCCCTTTTTTAAATTATACAGATCGTTTGGCAAGTACACTCCTAAAAAAGTGCTACACGCTGCTTTGATAGTATGATCAAACCTAATTTATTGTACGGATCGGAATATGGAGTAGTACAATGGTCTGTAGCAAGCTCTTCTCGGAACAAGCAAACGCTGTTTTGAAAACTATATTTCAAACCGAATTTCGAAAAAAATCCATCTTCAATGATGGTGTAAACATATGCTTGGTATAAATCGCAAAAGTAGTAGTATCGGCGTTATTGCCGAACTATGAAGAT
Source organism: Heliocidaris erythrogramma (assembly GCA_025617745.1). Classification (NCBI taxonomy): domain Eukaryota; kingdom Metazoa; phylum Echinodermata; class Echinoidea; order Camarodonta; family Echinometridae; genus Heliocidaris; species Heliocidaris erythrogramma. The sequence goes on from CM046856.1 coordinate 36,038,123, forward strand.
ATCCTCTTATCATAAAGGTTTTAATTAACACTCTTAAGTACTGGATAAGAATGCATAATATAGATCAAGATACTATACTGTATATGATAATTATATTGAAAACAAAAGACTATATGAAATCAAGGAGTATTGCTGGTTAAGAAATATAAAACTGATTTTAGATACTGTAGACATCTGTAACGATATAGAAATGTGTGAACCAGATGTACAAATGACGCAAAACTACTTCGTCTCCCACTGTGAGGTAAGCTACGAGATATATTTAATAACCAAATAAAACTGGACCCTTTCCATGATAAAAACAATGGAGAGGGTAACGAAGTAGTTTTGCGTCATTTGTACATCTGGTTCACACACTTTGTTAAACAAATTGCGGACATATCGATTATTCAAAACTTCCATCAAAGAAGAAAAATATCTAAAAATTCTCACTGATAGAAACATAAATTTGGACGCGGAAATTTTGCCCTCTCCCGAGATTGCGGAAACGCGGGGAAGTGTTTAGGAATGATACAGTGAGTGGAATCTTTTAAGAATATGCGGATAGGTTGCTGAATGAATGCGGATTTACTTATTTTGTATTCCGCGTCTTGTCCGCACCCTAGTGGACGCCAGGTTTAAAGGGTACCTGATGAGGCCTGAAAAAAATAATTTGTGTATAGTTAGCTTACACAAAATCAACCCCAGAAAACTTAACACGACATTCAACGGTGAAGCATACAGTAGATTGATTTTTGAAAATAAAATACCCCCCCCCCAAAAAAAAAAAAAAAAAATAAATAAATAAATATAAATAAGACTTGAGCAAAGACTAGTAGATCGATCACGATAGCTCACCTAACGATATATCGATTTAAACGTTAAATAATAATTAATGACATGATTTTTCACACATCAAATTTTAGCAAACCAGGGTATTTATTAGCAATTGACTTCGAAAAGGCTTTCGATTCGGTGTCACATGTTTTTATTCAAAAGGTATTAAACTCATTTGGTTTTGGACCGATATTCAGGGAATGGGTTAAAATACTTTATTTTAATGCACAGAGCTGTGTCTTTAATGGAGGGTCATCAACCGGATATTTCAAAGTCGAACGGGGTCTAAGGCAAGGAGACCCCCTGTCTCCATACCTCTTTATTTTGTGTATAGAGTGCCTTACTCACTGTATTCGGAACGATAATTTGGTAAAGGGTATTCGTTTTGGCGAAACGGAAATTAAGCAAATTCTTTATGCTGATGATATGACAATATTTGTTCAAGATTTAGACTCGATACATAGACTGGAGGTAATCCTAGAGAATTTTAGAAAAATATCTGGACTTAAGATTAATACAAATAAAACATTCATTTTGCCCCTGGGGCCCTCTGGGTTGTCTGGAGTTATTTTTTCCCTTTGGGAAGGAAGTTGATATAGTTAAAATATTAGGCATATATTTTTCATTAGATCCTGATGTTGCAGAAGAAATGAATTATAAAGAGATCTTGAGTAAAATTAAAAAGTTACTAAACTGGTGGAAACAAAGGGATCTCACTTTGATTGGAAAGATCCATTTGTTAAAAACGTATGCGTACTCAAAATTAATAATATGTTAGCTCTCTGACTCCGGTGCCTGAATGGGTTTTTAAAGAAATCGATGATATCTGTTTCGATTTTTTATGGCGAGGGAGGGACAAAATAAAAAGAAGCACCTTATATCTAGATTATAAACAAGGGGGGCTAAAGATGCTTAATTTTTAACTTTTTGTTATGGTACAGAGGGTAATGTGGATCAAAAGACTCGTAACTGGAGATCAGAAGGTAAAATGGAAAAAAATACTTTAAATTTCTCCTCAGACCATTCGGTGGTAATTTAATTTTTTATTGCAACCTTTCGCCTGATATGATCAATGTAAAGTTACCCAAATATTATCAGGAAATTCTTAGTATTTGGTTTGATGTGAATGTGTTTATTATAAAGGATATAAGTAATAAAAGAAACGAAATTTTCTTTAACAATAGATATATTCAGAAGAAAGGAAAACCATTTTTTCATGAAAGTCTTTTTCTTAAAAATACATTTAAATTGCATCATATTACGGATGAAGAAGGTGCACTTAAGTCAGACACTTATTTCACATGTATGGGACTAGATGAAGAAGAAATAACAGTGATCAAAGAAATATTTGCAAACACCCCTGGAGAATGGAAACGTGAATTTAAAGGGCATACTTTGGTTGATGGGTTAAAAATTGAATTTAGGTTCTGTAAAAAAGTTTTCCAATTTGAATCAGTATGTTCGAAGAATTTGTATAGGGCTTGTATTAATAAGATGGCCGATATTCCAATTAGTTTTCACAATTTAGAATCATCATACAATATGTCGATTAAAGAAATTGAAAAAGTCTTTTATCGTCCTAGATTAAGTACCTTGGACAACAAATTGAGAGAATTTCAATTTAAATTACTATATAATATTGTCTTTGTAAATCATCATCTACACAGGTTTCAATTTATAGCAAGTAACAAATGTTCTTTTTGTGGTAAAGATGAGGAAACATATAGACATATATTTATGGATTGTGAGACAGTAGGGACATTGTGGAAATTATGTAGTGTTCTGTTTAATCTTCCAATTCTTAAAGAATTAAGTTGGAAGGAAATCCATATTGGGGTAGATGAGGCAGCTGAAAATAGACAATTAGTTAATCATATAGTTTTAATAATTAAATATTTAATATACCTTGCGAGAGGGAAAAATAAGCCACCGAATGCGGAAGAGATACGAGAAAAGCTACTTAAGAGTAAAGAAGAAGAAAAGAAGATTGCATTCGAGCGAAACACATTAACAAGACATTATAAAAAAATGGGAACATCTAAAAGTATTATGCACTAATCAAAACCAGAAAGATGATGGGAGGGGGCTGCCGGGTTCGCCCACTCAGGGGCTTGATCGATCCTCGCCGCTGTAGACTGCCTCTTTGTTTTTGTTTGTTTGTTTGATGTTTTTTTTTTTTTTTTTTTTTGCCTCTTGTTTGTTTTCTGTTTATTTTTGTCTTTGTTTTTGTTTGTTTTAGTTTTTGTGGGTGGGAGGGAGTGGTTATTTTTAATTATGTTTATTGTTCGTCGTCTGTCCTGTGACATTTTTTAGGGGGCAGGGGGGGGGGGCATGGCCAAATCAATTTCCGATTCATTCAGGTGATATAAGTTGTTTGGCTATTCAAATATTAGGTTATATTAGCAATATGATACTATGTTTTATGAAAGTATATTATGTGTAATGACTTTGCAAGGTTCATGATTAGACTTATGTTAATGTTGAGATATATTTGTATGATTGAACTGACAATCAAATACTACTAAAAAAAAATTCGATATAAACATTTTGCGTTGTATACTTCATCCATTTGATGTTTTATTTGGGTTGTATATTATCCATTAGTTACGTGCCAAATCAATATCCAATCATATTTTGGGGGGTTGTATATTATCCCTAAGTTCAGCGCCAAATCAGTTTTCGAGTCGATAAATTTACTTTGCGTCTTATAGTTCTAATTCATTTGTTGTTTTATTTGGTCAGTAGATTCTTTGTAATTTATGCGCCGAACCAATTTTCTATTCGATATAAACATTTTGCGTTGTATACTTCATCCATTTGATGTTTTATTTGGGTTGTATATTATCCCTGAGCTAAGCGGCAAATCAATTTTCGATTCGATAAATGCATTTTGCGTCTTAGCTCTAATTAATTTGTTGTTTCATTTGGTCTGTAGATTCTTTGTAATTTATGCGCCGAACCAATTTCCAATTCGATAAAAACATTTTGCGTTGTATCCTTCATTCATTTGTTGTTTCATTAGGGTCGAATATTATCCGCAAGTTCCGCCCCAAATTAATTTTCGAGTCCTTGATGTTTTATTTGGGTTGTATATTATCCCTGAGCTAAGCGCCAAATCAATTTTCGATTCGATAAATGCATTTTGCGTCTTAGCTCTCATTAATTTGTTGTTTCATTTGGTCAGTAGATTCTTTGTAATTTATGCGCCGAACCAATTTTCTATTCGATATAAACATTTTGCGTTGTATACTTCATCCATTTGATGTTTTATTTGGGTTGTATATTATCCCTGAGCTAAGCGCCAAATCAATTTTCGATTCGATAAATGTATTTTGCATATTACTTTTAATTTGTTGTTTTATTTGGTCAGTAGATTCTTCGTAATTTATGCGCCGAACCAATTTTCTATTCGATATAAACATTTTGCGTTGTATACTTCATCCATTTGATGTTTTATTTGGGTTGTATATTATCCATTAGTTACGTGCCAAATCAATATCCAATCATATTTTGGGGGGTTGTATATTATCCCTAAGTTCAGCGCCAAATCAGTTTTCGAGTCGATAAATTTACTTTGCGTCTTATAGTTCTAATTCATTTGTTGTTTTATTTGGTCAGTAGATTCTTTGTAATTTATGCGCCGAACCAATTTTCTATTCGATATAAACATTTTGCGTTGTATACTTCATCCATTTGATGTTTTATTTGGGTTGTATATTATCCCTGAGCTAAGCGGCAAATCAATTTTCGATTCGATAAATGCATTTTGCGTCTTAGCTCTAATTAATTTGTTGTTTCATTTGGTCTGTAGATTCTTTGTAATTTATGCGCCGAACCAATTTCCAATTCGATAAAAACATTTTGCGTTGTATCCTTCATACATTTGTTGTTTCATTAGGGTCGAATATTATCCGCAAGTTCCGCCCCAAATTAATTTTCGAGTCCTTGATGTTTTATTTGGGTTGTATATTATCCCTGAGCTAAGCGCCAAATCAATTTTCGATTCGATAAATGCATTTTGCGTCTTAGCTCTAATTAATTTGTTGTTTCATTTGGTCAGTAGATTCTTTGTAATTTATGCGCCGAACCAATTTTCTATTCGATATAAACATTTTGCGTTGTATACTTCATCCATTTGATGTTTTATTTGGGTTGTATATTATCCCTGAGCTAAGCGCCAAATCAATTTTCGATTCGATAAATGTATTTTGCATATTACTTTTAATTTGTTGTTTTATTTGGTCAGTAGATTCTTCGTAATTTATGCGCCGAACCAATTTTCTATTCGATATAAACATTTTGCGTTGTATACGCATAGAAAACTCGGAACTCAAACTCGAGTTGAGTGCCGCGCGTCGATCACTTACGCTGTCCTTTGTTTTCTTCAAACTCCTTAACCGCTAACCTGTAGAATGCCGGGTAAAGTTATTTGGGGTTATTTTTATACAATCTATAACTGTATACAAATTATTTTGGGGGGCCTCAGAGACCCTTTAAGCAGTGTGACCTGCATCGGAATCTACACAAAGTGACTGCATCCCTTTTGTTCAACTTTACCAAATACTTTTCAAATAAAATTTCATTCTTGAAAATTCGTTAGTTAACACAAATGCTATTTGACTAAACTTTTGACAATATTTCTTGCTTTGACATGTCAGTCAACCTGAGCTTAAGAGCATGAATAACTCATGTTTCACTGAATCCATCCTCTTGCCTTGCCACACATTACCTAGCCCAGCATTATTTAATGTATTTTCTACACATGCCAACCATTTAAATAACTGGGTATCTATATCCAATTAAGTAACTTTAAATTATTATAGAATCTGAATGAGTATTTACAATGACTTCCTTTGACTACTTTTAACCAAAAACCTACCATTCTACATTTAACTTGAACATTAATTCAAGTACGGCCTGTCTCAACATAAATCATACAATCAGGTGTATATTTACTGACACTCAGTATGGTCCTTAGAAATTTGCGATGAAAAATCTCAATCTAACTCAAATCCTTATAACCCCACACCTCACAGCCATATAAGAGTGTAGCCTATTGGCCGGATTAACTGGTCAAAATATAACTCGCACTGAATATCCAATGATAATCTTAACCTCTGCACCTTATTTGTCATTGAAAATAAACCTTTTCTTGCCTGAATCACCTGTTTTGCCTTTTTAAAATTACCTCTGTAATTAAATTTAGTCCCAAGATAAACAAAATCCTGTACAACATCAATATTATCATTTCGATACTTTAAAAAGATTTGCGTACCTTCCCCCTAGAAAAAATAATTATTTTTGTTTTTTCACTATCAACACGCAATTTCCATTCCTCACAGTAATCAGACAGAGCGTTTAAAGCCGTTTGGAGTTCCTCGGGGTTTTCAGCCAAGATAAGAGTATCGTCTGCATATAGCAAAAATATATATCAATAAATAGGTCTTCATCAGAGATTTTATCCAGAACATCAGAACAGACCTCATCATATAAATACTGTAACCCTTTAAATTTGCTTCGGATATTATGCAACAAAATCATTTAAATAAATTGCGAAATGTAAGGGAGATAAACTATCACCCTGCCTTACCCCTGACCGTTTACTCCTGACAGTAATTACTTATACCAAAGAGATGCCCGATCTATCATATCAGAGGCTTTTCTAAAATCCACAAAGGCACAATAAATCTTCCTTCTCTTTGACAAGTAAATATCCAGTAAGGCTTTCAACACAAATACATGAGACATTGTGGAATAACCTGCACGAAAACCTGCTTACTTTTCTCCAAGTGCAGATTCATTTTGAAAAAATAAAGTATTTCTATGATTCATTATTAAAGTTAACAACTTTCCTAGACAACTTAAAAGGGTAATACCACGAAAGTTGTCTGGGTCCTTTTCTGACCCTTTGTTTTTGATTATTGGGAATAATCAACCCAACACACCAATCATGAGGTACTATTCCACTTTCTAGAACTATATAAGATATAACTGTTACAACTTCCAGAACCTTACCAGTTACGTTTTTCAAAAACTCATTAATCATCAAAATAACCTCGTCATTAGTGATAAGAGCATTCATTTCATCATTTATGGCCAGCTCTGACACTATTTCAGATTGATGTGGTGCACCTGTTTCATCTTGAGCAACATTCAAACTACGAAAGTGATGTACAAAATCAATAAGTGGAACTTTATTAATGTTTTGCTTTCCCGAATAACCATTCAAAATTTTCCAATAATCTTGTGGTTTTGTCTCTTTTGTTGACCTGAGATTATCATTTAGAGATTTACTATATAAATTCATTTTTCTTCGAAGCAACCGTTTGTATTCCCTCCCTGCTTTACGAATTTCGCCATTCATCCCTTCTATTTTATCAGATGGCTCACCTTTGTTTTACGCTTATTTCTATTCTTGATCTGAAAATACGAATCCCTTGCCTGTTTACATTCATTATCGAACCATGGCTTATTTTCTTGTACACCAATTTTTTTTCCTGAGATTTTTCTCCGAACTTTCTTCTCACAGATCCCGACCTCTTGGGCAGCATTTACAAAATAATCACAAAGAAGAGTACAAAAACCATCAACACTACACTCGGATGTTGACCTTTCAAGGTTACTCGGTTCACTGATCAAATTATCCACGTGGTTATCTAGATTTGATTTAAATCTAGCCACTTTTTCAGTAGACCATTTAAAGGCCAAATACGTTTCTCGCTCAGAAGATCTAACTAAATCTTTATCCAACCTTGAGTTCTCACCGGATTTATCTAAAGTAATTTTCATTACATAGTGTTAAAAATATTGGGCAGTTTATATCTGACATGTATTTATCAAATACATCGATCTTAAAATTCAAAATATGCTGAAAAAGAACTAGCTGAAGAAATTAAGTAATCAACTTCTTCAAAATCAAATTCTTATTATAGCAAGTATAATTGCCCACTCCTTTGTCACCACCAATCCTTCCATTTACAATCTTCAAACCAAAGCTCTGACAAATTTCTAGAATTTGTCTTCCATTATTATTCACACATTCATCTTTATTATATCGTTCGGTATCAATACCATTATCTTTAATGTGACTCTCTAAATCATTATTGTCATTAGCGGCACTAAATCCAGACAAATATATAACATCCTCAGTCATTGTAAAATCATCAATTAAAGCTGTTCTTGCATTCAAGTCCCCAGTTAAACAGAAAAGAACATTATATCTGTCTTTCAAATTTACCAAGTCCTGAGTCAAGTGATCAAAAATCTCATTAGTGTGATGAATGGAACCTTCACATGGCAAGTAAACAGCACCTAATATAAAATTCTAAACACTTCTTATCAATATAAATCCATAACACAGACTCGGAAGCAATACCCCAAATTCTTGTTGTGTAGGGGACTAACTCATCACGCACCAAAACACAAAGACCGTGAACACCACCTAACCTTCCGTTATTACTTTCCAGTACATAACTATGGAAATTTGAGAGATGAGTACAGTATAAATCAGGAGAGTAGGTTTTGTAGTTTCTGATAAACAAAATTAATGATGCTGCTATCCTTCATACTGAAGTCCAGAATGCCAGTATTAAGTTTACTTTGTGGACATGTTTGGTCGTATTCTTCATGTTATTTCATGGGATTGCCGATTGGCTATTTGAACACTTTGCGATAATCAAATAAGGCAAGGGAGGTCCTTCGTCAATATCGTTTATACTATAGGCCCTACCTTCCCAACACCACACCCCGTGATGAACACATGGACATTTCTGCATAGAAACTGCAAAGTCCTAATCTACATGCTAGGTTTGCACAGATACATCTGAAACTGAACCTGAAAGTGTGCACTATACACTATGAACATGGCAAACAAAGAAGCGGACAAAATATATAGCTCCTCATTGTACCTTCAACACTGGTTCTGGTAGACAAAGGAACATCATTACTATTATGTAAAAATATGTAGAACAGGTGTCACATGCATATTCACCTGTTCTACTTATTTTACATAATAGCAATGAAGGAATGTTCTTTTGTCTGCCAGAACAATTATTGTGGAGGGTACAATGAGGAGCTGTATATTTTGTCCGCTCTCTTTTGTCATCATGTTCATAGTGATAATTGCAGCGATGCAGATCAGACTATCTCACACATAGTAAACATACTGACAAATTTACATCAACAGTGGCAGAAGTAATCCACAATCATGATATTTGACATGGCTTTTCAACATGCACCGAGACATCAATTTTTGCAACATTTCCTTTTTGACCCTTCCCCTCATTTACGCCGCCTACACACGACCCATTCAGCAAATCATATGTTATGGTTTGATCAGAGGCGGCGGAACGTCGGGCTCGGACAATGGAAGTGGAGGGGCACCCTTTGTCCTCCAAACAAAAGGTGCCCCTCCACTTCCATTGTCCGAGCCCGACGTTCCGCCGCCTCTGGGTTTGATAGAGAATTACCCAAGCTTTAAAATAATACTCAATATACGACCTACATTATTCTCAATTTAAAGAAATATAATGGAGCAAAATCGAGTTTCCTTATTTTTTTGGCTGGCTATATAAAGGTAATACAATGTAAATATTTGGCTGAAACTAATTCAACACTGTATGTTTGACTAGGAATGGACAAAATAATATGAATGGTGATCGTTGTCTTCCATAGCTATATATAAATAGAGCTATCTCATCTAATATAGCTATCTATATATAGAGAGAGAGAGAGAGACACACACACACACACGCACACATCTGAACACACAGGCAATATTTTGTACCCCACAAGCAAGTTAGACACAAAACGTTCAATATTTCACCTATAAGGCTTCTTCTTTTTGTGTCTCTCTATATTTTTAATCTCCGTCGCATATATTAAATACAATATGTGTGTGTGTGTATATATATATATATATATATATATATATATGTATATATATATACGCAACCATTATTCTCTCATTTCCTTTCGCATTGTATATATATTTTCCACGAGAGTTGCCAAAGCTGTTGTATATGTTATTTCCTCACAATATTGTTAATAATTATTCTAATGTATACAAGTATCTCAAAGCATTCGCTTGGATCCAGCTGAGGCACGCGGCTTGTCTTTGTTCAAACTCATCTGCCCCCGACAACGGAATTAATTAATAAGGTTGAAGATTTGTCAATCTGTCGGTCAATTGAATCTGGTGTCGCCGAAACCACTGACCCGTCTCCGTGGTCTAGTGGTTAAGGCATTGGCGTTCTAAGCCAACGACCCGGGTTCGATTCCCGGCGGAGACATTTTTTCAGCCTTTGCAAAAATTTCAAAAAGGGAGGACAGCTCTGGGGAACTTTGATTTAAGTTACGCAACCATTATTCTCTCATTTCCTTTCGCATTGTATATATATATACATACATATATATATATATGATGATGACGACATATGGTTAACATTTGAAAGCTTAACAATAGATTTTTCCTCTAAAAACAATTTTTAACCCCAGGAAAACATAAAACCACTTCTCCCTAACGTTCATTTTTTACGCACAGCCCATATAACATCCCAATATTTAAAACGAAATAAAAGAAAAAATGACTTCTAATGGACTATAGGACTAGGTATGGAAGAAGCAGTCGCCTGCCCTCTGTTGTCAATATGCCTAAAAAGTTGGCAAGACCCCGAGAAAGTACTGAATCAAGCCGACAAAACGCTAAGGAGAAGGAAAATTTGGCCCCTAAGACCACTTTCTCCCTATGGTTGATATTTTACGCACTATTATTCCCCCTAATCCGCAGATAGGTACATATATAAGTTTATTTTTCAAATTTTGGGAACGATCCACACGTTCCTGCTTCAGTGAAACGGATTACAACAAAAAATACTCTAAAATACAATACTTATATAATATTGACTGCCTTGAGGAGGGTATCTGAATATATTGCCGCAACAGAATCATATTGCCCGAGTCGAGAGCAATATGGTTCTTTTAAGGACAATAAATTACAAGAAAGTTTAATTTATATTTGATCACGTTGATAGAAATACGAAAGTTTAGTAAACTGTCTAAAATATTATATTACTATAATTGTTCTTTTAAATATATTATTATAATAGAACTATTCCAAATATATTAAAATAGAATTTATCCCAAATCTACCACTATAGCAGAATTTATTCAGTTTGGTGAATAAAATTAACAAGTATAACTGAATATCCTGTTTAACAATAGAGTTATGGTAGTATGGTTCTATCTTCTTTTTCTTACTTCAAACACATATTCTTTCTCTCTCTCTCTACCCGTTGCTCCTCGTTACCACATGTTATGTATTTGCACTACATTACTGTATGTTGGGCTTACTCGTGACTTAGGCGCACCCACCATACCCTAAACCTAACCCTAACCCTAATCCTAAACCCTAACCCCGAAACCTAATCCTAATCCTAATCCTAATCCTAAACACTAGCTCTAACCTTAACCATGAACAAATACAACAACAACAAAAATAGAGATTTTGGGAGGCGTATATTATTATAATTATTGTATTGTATATTTAATGTATTCTACCATTGTACATTGTTATGTTGATATCATAACCTGCCGGCTAACCCAATGGGTTGCCGGGCCTGGTTTTATATGTATAAGCATGCATGATCTCTAATAAAGACATGATATATATCCACCGAAAGGTCTGGTCCAATCAAAATTTGATAAATCGGAGTATGCAAAACAAAAAATGAATAATGCATAAGGTGTTTCTCGATACTTTTCGATATTTTAGGGGTATCGGGGGCTTCGGGAAAATGAAATGTTACCAAATGGGCGGGCCGAATACGCTTAGACTGAATGGTGACGCTACAGCTTATATGCAAATGAGGCAATCCGCGGGTGCTACCTTTCCGTCTATGGCCCGTATTCTGAACTCCGGTTTAACTTAAACCATGGTTTAAATCTGTGGTTTAACTATGGGTAGCCAAAACTTGCGAATCTTTGTTTGCACTGTATGTTCCTTATGTTTACTGGATTCTGTTCTCATGCTTTAATGGTCAAGAAAACTATTGTACTTATCACTCCCAGACAGTTTTTAAAAGTTTGAGTACCAAAAATGCTGATAAATTGAATATCTACTGTTAGAGAGTTGTGTCACCTTTGGCTGTCCATAGTTAAACCACACATTTAGACCATGGTTTAAGTTAAACTGGAGTTCAGAATACGGGCCTATAAGTTTTAATTTGTATATGGATTTCAGGTTATTCATACAGATATGTAATCCGGGCCAAGCAATTGTGACGTCATTTTTTTTCGCGCGTATCCATTGTTTAAACCTTTTTACATTTTAACGCGTACACTATACAGCGCGTATGCACTTTGATTAGAAGCGCGCGGACACAATTATGGCAAAAATCAGAGCACTTCCTAGCCTCTTGTCGAGGCCCTGGCGCTGTTGAAATCCTTGGCGATATGGAGGCAAAATTTCTGGCTCGCTTCGCTCGCCAGAAAAACCGAGGCGCTTGCGCCGAGGGCCTCTTGACACCCGATCTGAATTTCTTTTGTGTTTCATTGTTTTGACGAATATTCCGACCAAATTTTGGTCGATGAAAATCATCCAATAAGCGCGAGCTACCATGACGTAATGTTAAATATTCATGACTCGACTGCACGCTATTTCTTACATATTAATTAATCGCAGCCCAAAATGTCGTTCAACGTTTCTTCCACGACGAGTGATGACGATATTTGTAAGAGCTTAGAATATGCCGCTAGAATGTTGAAGATTGACAGATCCAAAGATTTGCAAGTTGATGCAATCAAATCTGCACTTAAAGGACAAGATGTTTTTGTGAATCTGCCTACTGGCTATGGAAAAAGTGTTATTTTGTGCTGTGCTGATTACCTCCGTGGGCCAGGGATGGAGAGTGAGACTGCTAGCTGCTTCGCGAGGCCGAGGGCGCCGGCCAGGCGGATCCCCCGGGGCCTTGCCGGGCATGCAGTGAAGTTGCTGGTAACTCCTTGGTTACATCAGAATTGATGGAGATGCATCTATTGTTGAACGGTGACTTTTATTGCCCATTCTTCATTATTTGTAAATATTTGATGATCTCTTGAGAAATATGTACATTTGTCTTATTTCAAATTACCATGGTTTGTAAGCTAGAGATCGAATTCGTCATAATGTGCTTGTCTGTGAATGTATTTTGAGCAAGATTTACATAATCCCCCCCCCCCCCCAAAAAAAAAAAAAAATAATAGACTAGTCCAGAACTGAAGTAAGAAATCCTTGAGATTTCATTGGCCAATTTGCTGGGCGATCGCCGCGGTTATCTAACTATTCACGTTTTCATGCATAATTCAGTAGGAAATCGTGCCTCATGAATATATAATTCAGGTCGGGTGTCAAGAGGACCTCGGCGCAAGCGCCTCGGTCTTTCTGGCGAGCGAAGCGAGCCAGAAATTTTGCCTCCATATCGCCAAGGATTTGAACAGCGCCAGGGCCTCGACAAGAGGCTAAGCACTTCCCTGCAAAAATGTTGCCCTCTTTTTTAGTACATTGGTCTTTGGGGAAATGGGCAAATATTGCCCGCCCCGGTGACGGATCGGGAGTTGCATGTAAAATACGGCTTTTTATTTTGGAGCTACAAATGCCCTGTAGCTCCAAAATAAAAAGCCGTATTTTACATGCAACTCCCAATCCGTCACCGGGGCGGACAATATGGCAAATATTGCCCTCTTCCGGGTTTTCCCCATAGACCAGTGTACTAAAAAAGAGGGCAACTTTTGCCATATTCCACCCTTTCTTGTCAGCGCGCTTTTAATCAAAGTGCATACGCGCAGTATTGTGTACGCGTTAAAGTGTACAAAGGTTTAAACAATGGATACGCGCGAAAACAATTTACGTCACAATTGCTTGGCCCAGATTACATATCTGTATGAATAACCTGATATCAGAAGGACAGACAGGCAAACAGACGTGTTTGTAATTGCTACAAAATAGGCATATAGATGATTATAGAGTCTAGGTAATAACAGTAATATTGACTGGCTCTACTTTCGGTGGATATCGAAAATATTGCCCTTAAAAGAACCATATTGCCCTCGTCTTCGACTCGGGGCAATATGATTCTGTTGCGGGCAATATATTCTGATATCCTCCTCAAGCCAGTCAATATTTATATAATATTGACTGGCCTTGAGGGGGACATCGAAAAATGTTGCCCGCAACAGAATCATATTGTCCCGAGTCGAAGACGAGGGCAATATGGTTCTTTTAAGGGCAACATTTTCGATATTCCCCGAAAGTATAGCCAGTCAATATTATTATTATTACCTATATCAAGTATATCATGTATATGCCTATCTTGTAGCAATGACGGACGTCTGTTTGCCTGTCAGTCTCTCTGATTTCAGATCATTTATGCAGGTATGTAATCTGGGCCAAGCAATTGTGACGTAAATTATTACCGCGCGTATCCATTGTTTAAGCCTACAATTTAACGCGTACACAATACTGCGCGTATGTACTTTAATAAAAGCGCACTGACAAGAAAAGTTGGATATTTATTACTCGGGCTCAATTAATGTTGACCGCACTTTTTGTACACAAAGTGAATGGTGAAACCCGGAAGAGGGAAAATATGAGGGAATGATGACCGCTCAGAACTAGGTCATTCGCGGACCGCGCAAAATATGAATATTAATTGCCCTGTAAAAGTGTCCCATATATTACCTATATGGGACACTTTTACAGGGCAATTAATATTCATATTTTGCGCGGTCCGCGAATGACCTAGTTCTGAGCGGTCATCATCATTCCCTCATATTTTCCCTCTTCCGGGTTTCACCATTAACTTTGTGTACAAAAAGTGCGGTCAACATTAAGTGAGCCCGAGTAACATCCACCTTTTCTTGTCAGTGCGCTTTTATTAAAGTACATACGCGCAGTATTGTGTACGCGTTAAATTGTAGGCTTAAACAATAGATACGCGCGATAATAATTTACGTCACAATTGCTTGGCGCAGATTACATACCTGCATGGATGATCTGAAATCAGAGAGACTGGCAGGCAAACAGACGTCCGTCATTGCTACATATAGGCATATACATGATATACTTGATATAGGTAATAATAATAATATTGACTGGCTCTACTTTCGGGGAATATCGAAAATGTTGCCCTTAAAAGAACCATATTGCCCTCGTCTTCGACTCGGGACAATATGATTCTGTTGCGGGCAACATTTTTCGATGTCCCCTCAAGGCCAGTCAATATTATATAAATATCAAACACACACAAACAAATTAAAATTGTTGTATGCGTGTCCAAGCAACAACTGATGCTTGAACACAAGTGCACAATACACGTAGTGCAATCTCAAAGGCACATTATAAATGATGGATGTCTTATTATAACGTAATAATAAGACAACTAAATTACATTTATTATATTATACAATAATATAAGAGTCATTAAAATTGTACACATATTGAGCATCTCTGTACATTAAACATAAATACGTACAAGGATAAGCATATCTCTCCATCACACTGAATAAAAAGAGTATTTATTTAGCCAAGATAAATCCATGTTATAAGTCCATGAACCAGGAAGCTTTTGCTTAGGATGATTTTATATAATTATATGTATGTATATATATTCCACTGGATCGGGTATTAGGGAGACACACGACAATGCGGTTTATTCCGTCATAATAGGGACAGGAGTATTAGGTAGACACCATGGACAAAGAGGGGGACAAACAATTGTCTCCCAAACGAATATCTAGTGGTATATATATATAAGCGTGAGAGATATAAATGAGACGGGACGTAGCTCTACGTAGCTCTACGTAGAGCTACGTCCCGTCTCATTTATATCTCTCACGCTTATGTTATACACATCATGAGACACCGACTACGTTCAAGTCAGGAGATATCTTTCACACTATACAGTATATATATATATATATTGTTTGTATGTATTTCAATTTTTTATACAGAATGACCATGCCTGCCTATGTTTGAATACAAGCTTGTCATCCCATGATAGGCTTTTGACGGAGCCAATAGATACTGAATCGTGGCTCTAGTTTTGAGATTTTCCTTTTGTCAAGGTTCTTTATAGTCAGGGACCTGAGATTAGGGCAGGATATTAATCATCGGCAAGCTTTCAGGTTGTCAAGAACAACCTTTGTTTGAAAGGTATGTATAAAATTTGCATACATTACCGAAGCGGTCTATTAGTATCAAACTAGGGAAGGATTTAGTTGCGAACTATAGAGAATAGATCGCTTCGGTGATGTATGCACATTTTATACATACCTTTCAAACAAAGGTTGTTCTTGACAACCTGAAAGCTTGTTTGACGCTTGCCGAACATAGCAACAAATTATGTATGCAAACTGGATTCCAAGCACTGAGGCTTATTTATAAAAAGCAGGTTAATGGAATAGCTTGTCACAAGGTGCTCAGCGAATATATGTGCATAAATTTGTATACATTACAGAAGCGGTCTATTGACTGCTGTGCTCTTGGGGTGGAAGAGGAAAATGTGTAGATTGTGACTCCAGCTCTTCAAAGCTTCTTGGTATAGTATCACTTGCCTCATCGCTAGCTGGGCTGTTGTCTTCCTCATGCACGCCTTTCTCCACTGCTATCACCCCATTCATAACAAAATTATATGATCAAATCATCTTGAATATTTGACGCTGTCATATTTTTTTACCCTCGATAAGAAACTCTTCAAAACGAAAGAAACTTCGCTATAGGTTCTACTCTATTGTTGGCAGCCTAATTTGACACTTTATCAGAAAATCATTGTGTCTGGAGAGAAGCCTAATTCAGCTACCTTCTGGTCGTGTCAGGAGCAGCTACAGTACATGGTCTATGGTCTTACAGCGCAGAATCTCTTTTACGACTGACCAGGGTTTGTGCCTGCAAACTAGGCCATCTGCGAGCCGACAAGCATTGAATTACGTCACAAAGACGTCATTCGACTACCGTTGATATGTATTTGGGAGGATCGGAGGCGGATCAATGAAGTTTTGATCGATAAAAAAATAATTTTTATCCATGAATAATTTTATTCTACGTCTCATCAGCTTTCCATTGATGTGTAGTTGTATTGGCTTTCGCTAGGGTCTTTAAATGAATAGCGGTCCTCATGAATAGCGAGCGGACCCCTAATATAGTAAAGGGAAATGGAAATGTATAGCATAATATGTATAGAGTGGAACCTATAACAATCTCCTTGGGACCACGGAAATTACCTTGTTGTATCGAAACCTTGTTATATCAGGGCTAAAAAAAAAAAAAAAAAAAAAAAAGTATCCAAAGAAGCGGAGCCAGTAAATTCACCTTATTATAACGAGAGCTTGTTGTAACAATGTTGCACTGTAGTAATGTATATAAAGTTTCAGTCAAAACCTCTTGTACACAATGAAATGATATTCGGTGGACGAAATAATTTATCTAAGGCAATTATCATTCAAAAGATTACTAGTATCCTTTGAGTTGATTGATTTGAAAAAAACTGAAGATTCCAGAACAAAGGAACTTTGCATGATACTACATGGGCAAAAATATAATGTCTAGGCTAAAAGGGTGGAGAACAATGGATTTTCAGTTTAAATTAATGTATTTTCAGCGACACCAGCAAACTTTTAATGTGTATAAATTGAAGTTATTCGGCAATCATCTATGTCATATTTGTAACCAGCCTGTATTTTCCTCATCCCCCTTTTTGGCAACGAAGAAATCACACAAAAGTCTTTTTCTTCCTAGGTAGCAGCTCTAACATTTTTGAGAGTAATATGAAAACGATTTAAAGACTTCAGTTGGTTTAATTTCGACAAAGCACCACACTACATCGTATCATGTAACAGTTCCATTCAAAATGACAAATTCACGGTCAAAGAAAAAAAAATATCGACTGCATTTTTTATCAAACTCTTCGTCGTTACAATGGCTCTGTCAAAAATAAAGGAAATCACTAATTACAGGCCATATCGGCGTGATCGTGAAATAGTCACCACTCATTCACTCTGCACAGTATCGGTTTATTGCGTACAACGCTATGGTGAATTCCACCTCAATAGACATAACACGCAAGTTATGAATGAGGGGAGACTTATTCCACGATTGGAATCCCCCCTCCCTTCCCGAAAAAGGAAGTTACTTACTATTTTATCAAGGAAAACTCCAAGTACAAACAAACAAATGATGCAAACGCCTGTATATATACGTGCATTTTTCCAGCCGATTCCTTTAACATTTCGTTCGTATTTCAAATGATTCGCTTTGAGTACGATTACCATAATTTCTTTGTCCTGGTCCAAATGTAAGACATGTAAGTAGTCCTATTTTTGTTTTTAAAATGTCTCAACAATCGTGCACGAAGACAGACATTTAATGTTACGTGGAAGCTCGCTCCAGCAAATTGCCTCCTGTCTGTAATTTCATTATCAGATCCCGACTGTTCAGTTAAAAATGATTAGACAAATTTAACAGTAATCGAACTGTAGAGGGCGAGAAAAATCTTAGATGTTCTCCCCATGAAAGCGTCTTAAAGGAGAATTAAGCCCTGATTACAAATTTACTTATATTGGAAGGTGTAATATATTCCTACTTATTGGCCTAAATCATTTTCTAATAAGATATCAGAAAAGGGTATAAATAAAGATATTCCAACACCCGGTATCGTCTCCTACTCATTTACATGGGGGCTGCCATTTTCTTGCAGATTTGGAGTTGTACATGAATCATTGAGAAATGTTCCAGTCAGGAAGATATTTTGAATCCAAATCCTAAATTGATTTTTTTCATTACCTAAAATCCCATATGTGACGGAAAATATAAAGTGGGTGTTTACATGTATTATAAAAAATTAAATCTTTATAATGATACTTTTAAATTGTCTGGTTTTGCTTAACAAAAATCTATTTTCTTGGGTTTGCCAAACAGAGCAGAACATAATATATGCAGCATGCATTCTGACTTTTCAAGTCCATTATCCGAAAGCAGGTGAATGCATAGTTTGCCGCTATAGATGCTCAGGGAAGAAGCATCCATAAAATTTAAATTAATTTGCTCCGTCCCATACGTCCAGTATCGAGAAAATAGATTTCTATTAAGCGAATATCGATTTTCAACAGAAATATATAAGGAAATCTTCAGTTTAAAAATAAATTGACATATCTATTCTATATTTTTAATCTCAAATGGTTTTTAATTTTGAAAAAAGGCAATTGAGCATTTGGATTAAGAAATCTTCTTGTACACATAAACAAAATGGCAGCCCCCATGTGCTGCTAGCAGACGATACATATTGCTAGCAGATGGTAAATTTTGCTCAGAAAAATTTGATTCGTATCGATCTCGTATATTTTGACGCGAAGCCATATAGTCTAACAAGTAGGAATAAATAACACCTTTGAACACTATCGTCTTTATTTTTGAGCGTAATTCTCCTTTAAAGAGGTCTTATTTTCTCTCTCACTATCAACAAGATTGTCCACACCGAGCTAGCTTATACAAACATACATCTATATATATATATATATATATATACTAATCATTTACTCACCTCCAGAATTGCTAAAGAACATTTCGTGCAAAATAGGGAATTACCACTGGCGTAGACAGGGGGGTGGCCAAAGGGGGCCATTCCTCCTCCCCCCTCCCATTTTCAGCCACTTAAAAAAGGCGCTACAAGCCGTTATCTTTCTCTCAAAATTTCTAAATCGTCAAAATTTCCACGCTTCGCGCGGGAAGGGGGGAACTCCCCTTCCTTGCACTACGTCCAAATAATGCAGCCAGGTCGTCGAACTAACATACAGTGCAGTATTGCATCCAAATAACTGAAAAGCAGTCACGGCGTCGAACTAACATTCCGCCTAAAAAAAAAACGTCAGAGCTTTCGCGCTTTGCGCGGGAATGGGGATACTCCCCCTCCCTGTTACATACAGTCAAATATGGCGTCCAAATGATAGAAAAGCAGTCCGGACGTCCAAAATGCAGCCAGGGCGTCGAACTAACATTCCGCCTAAGAAAGAGGTGCTAAAACGTCAGAGCTTTCGCGCTTCGCGCGGGAAGGGGGACACCCCCCCCCCCTCCCTGCACCAACCCCTGTCACATACAGTGCAGTATTGCGTCCAAATAACTGAAAAGCAGTCAGGGCGTCGAACTAAGATTCCGCCTAAAAAACAGAAAGGTGCTAAAACGTCAGAGCTTTCGCGCTCCCCCTCCCTGCACCCCATACAGTGCAATATTGCGTCCAAGTAACTGAAAAACAGTCCGGACGTCGAAATAACTTTCCGCCTAAAAAAGGTTGCTGCGAGCCGTTATCTTTCTCTCAAATTTGCTAAAACATCAGAGCAAAATGTTTTGGCATTCTAGCCAGCTTTGGGAAGTGTAGATTTCCCATTAGATTCGCATAGGCCACAGTTTAGATCTCCGGGAGGAAAATGAATGAATATCGAAGGACTGGCAAAAGAATTGAACTGAACTACTACTATATAGTTTTAAAAGAGCGTTTTTAACGGGTTCAAAATTTGAACGATAGAAACGTAAGTTTCATCAGCCTCTTTTAAAATATTGCGCCGCAAGTATAAGACAAAGTGTATAAAATAGCATTCGCAAAGGTTCAACATTTGACAGAAATCTCAAGTTTCGGTTACCTTGCTAAATTTCTTGATTATTTCGCAAGGATTTACGTTGCGGTTAATTTTGCGCCCATTTTGAGAAAGGAATGGATAGAAAGCCCTTTAATAATCATGATAATGTACAAAATTCGAACTTCTCTACCGCTCAGTTGATGTGATCAACTGCAAAAATTTCCCGGGTAAAATGCACAAGAAATTGTGGGGTTTTATTAGGTTTAACAATGCAAAAATGTACCGCTCGGTCACTTTCTTCCCTCTCTTGCACGATAACTTAGATAACTTTGGGCATTCAGGGCGGGGGGAGGAGGAAAGGGGGTAACTTCGTAGTTTGCCCCGGGCGTTATAATCCATAGAATCCATACGCCACTGAGTATTTTCCATGTTGAATATGTAGCTAATGAATCTTTTTAAAAATATGTTTTGCAAAGCAAAATAAGTTGACCGGACAAGAATTCACGAAGTGAAGAATGCAAATACATCATAATGTAATAGTAATGTAATGTGCGGGAAGGGGGGCACCCCCCCCCCCCCCCCCTCTCCCTGCACCAACCCCTGTCACATACAGTGCAGTATTGCGTCCAAATAACTGAAAAGCAGTCAGGGCGTCGAACTAAGATTCCGCCTAAAAAACAGAAAGGTGCTAAAACGTCAGAGCTTTCGCGCTCCCCCTCCCTGCACCCCATACAGTGCAATATTGCGTCCAAGTAACTGAAAAACAGTCCGGACGTCGAAATAACTTTCCGCCTAAAAAAGGTTGCTGCGAGCCGTTATCTTTCTCTCAAATTTGCTAAAACATCAGAGCAAAATGTTTTGGCATTCTAGCCAGCTTTGGGAAGTGTAGATTTCCCATTAGATTCGCATAGGCCACAGTTTAGATCTCCGGGAGGAAAATGAATGAATATCGAAGGACTGGCAAAAGAATTGAACTGAACTACTACTATATAGTTTTAAAAGAGCGTTTTTAACGGGTTCAAAATTTGAACGATAGAAACGTAAGTTTCATCAGCCTCTTTTAAAATATTGCGCCGCAAGTATAAGACAAAGTGTATAAAATAGCATTCGCAAAGGTTCAACATTTGACAGAAATCTCAAGTTTTGGTTACCTTGCTAAATTTTCTTGATTATTTCGCAAGGGTTTACGTTGCGGTTAATTTTGCGCCCATTTTGAGAAAGGAATGGATAGAAAGCCCTTTAATAATCATGATAATGTACAAAATTCGAACTTCTCTACCGCTCAGTTGATGTGATCAACTGCAAAAATTTCCCGGGTAAAATGCACAAGAAATTGTGGGGTTTTATTAGGTTTAACAATGCAAAAATGTACCGCTCGGTCACTTTCTTCCCTCTCTTGCACGATAACTTAGATAACTTTGGGCATTCAGGGCGGGGGGAGGAGGAAAGGGGGTAACTTCGTAGTTTGCCCCGGGCGTTATAATCCATAGAATCCATACGCCACTGAGTATTTTCCATGTTGAATATGTAGCTAATGAATCTTTTTAAAAATATGTTTTGCAAAGCAAAATAAGTTGACCGGACAAGAATTCACGAAGTGAAGAATGCAAATACATCATAATGTAAAAGTAATGTGGTTTTTGCGTAAAACTTGAATTGACTAAATTTCACAGAAAATTTGAAAATTGAAATAATTATAGAATATAATTTTTTTAAAATTATGACGTGAATTAGATTTATAGCAACATGGAAACACTTAAGCTGAAGAAATTGTACGTATTTCCTCATAAATATATTTGGTATCAGATAAATGCGTACACTCTTAAAAGGTTGGGTAAATTATGTTGGGCAACTGATGGTTGATTAAAAATGGCCCAACGTTGTGTAACTCTTGCCCAAATCTCATAATGAATTAACCAATTTGTGTAACAACCCAACGTTAGTTGGGCGGATTTTAACCAATAGTTGTGTGGACAGTATGTCTCCCAGTGTTGGTTAAATGGTCTCATGATAATATCGTAATCGAAAGACGGCTGAATAGAACATTTGCACATTATTCAAAAAATTACTTTTTACCAAGGCAAATAAAATTTCAAATGCAATCGACTCACACAGTCGTTTCATGAATATCTATTATCTAATTATCTATCTTGATTGATCGAACTTGTTCGATCATCTCATGGTCAATAATTATATATATATATATATATAATAAAAAGAGAGAGAGAGGGAGAGTAAGATTACTTAGTCTTGATTATCATTTTCCATACAAATAGTTTCTAAAAGTACATGTATTGCAAAAAATATTTCTCAAGCACATAGTATGATATTTAATATATTTATTGATAAATACGTTGTAGAGATTGTCATGAAAAGCTTTGTTAAGATAAAAGATAATAAAGCTATGTATGTGGCCGCTACCGTGAATTTGCCCAGCTATCTACAGTATCTATGTCCCGTAGCTTGGAGGCCGTTGGGGCGTCTTCAGCTGTTCTAGTTAGCTGCTCAAAAGACATTCCTGTCCACTGCCCTATGTTATCAATCCAGGTATTTGCCCAGCTGCTATAAGAAATAAACTGCACTTAATTCGTAGTTCACTTGACTTTCAATCAAGAAGGTTTACAGTTGAAATCTTGGTTCAAATGCTACTTTAACCGACAAGGTATTTCGTCTAATTATACAACCGCCTTTCATTTCTCGACACAGCTGTAATATCGTAATATCTGCCCACTGGAGAGATTCCTATCCATGTTTTGAGCCAGATGGTGTAGATGGTCTACTTTAAAGGAGAATGAAACCCCAAACCTGTATGAACTTTAACAAAAGCAGAAAAATCTTTGAAGCATATCACTGAAAGTTTGAGGAAAAACGGATAAAGAATAAAAAAAGTTATGAAGATTTTAAACACCTAAAGTCGCTAAATGAAATTGGCAACATAGTGAACATACTCATTATTTTTTTCTCTTTAAACCTCTTTCGAGGAACTTTATTTACATCATCTATAAATCATATATATATATATATATATATATATATATAAACAGAAATTCAACTGATCAATATATAAACTCTAGAAATCTTTCGATTTCTTTTGTATTCCTTCTTTTGCAGACATATTTCGAACTTAAATAATATCTGTTTCATTTTTAACTTATCCATATGGCATTCACATTAACAATGTAGTATCCTTTTTTAAAACTCGTTGCAATGTAATTCACAAAAATAATATATTGGACAAAATTCAGAATCAGATTGATTAACCAGTACTTTGGGTCTTTAATATTCCATCCTATTATCAGAGCTTGAAATTAAATTCCTTAATTTTACCTCTTTAAATTTAAAGTACATGACTTTGTCCCATATTCAAAATCAATAGAAGTTCCCAATGATTTTGCCAATACATAAAAAGGATGCATCTTCTTGGTTTATCTCTAAATAATGATTATAATAATGTTTAGCCTTCATAATATTTACATCAATTGAATCATCATTTGAAATCTCAAATAAATTAGGCTTTATAGCCCCCTTTTCACATTGTTTGTTACTTAGTTTGTCTAACCAGGATTTATGAAAAGCTTTCCTTAACTTATGTAGCTCAAAAATATATAACAATCTTCTTGATTAAAAATCATTGAACATTTTATTTTAATCTTTCCGTCTTCTTTCATCTACAACTTGTTTAACAGTCATTATGTCTAGTTTCTTCCATTTACTAAAATTCAATGTTTTATTTTGATGTTTGATATTAGTATCGTTCCATGAAATTTGTTTTTCGACATCCATTATTTTATGCTTCCATTATTATTATGCTTTTTTCCTAAAGATACAAAATCTTTACAATCGCAATTAAAACGCAAGCATATTGGAAATCCTCTAATCTTATTTATCCAGTACGCGAAAAGAGCTTTCCATGCCCCATTTATTCCATTCATATACACTAAAGGAAAAAAGAAACTTATAAAAGTTCAAGAGATCACCAAATTAAATTCTCTGCATGGAAATGTACCAAATTTGGATATAATGTTGATTCAATGCATGGCTTTAAATGACAGTCAATAACAAAAAGTTTTCTTCAATGCCACAAAAGAAATGTGCACTGAAGCAAAGGACTCTCTAATCCCCAAGTCACAAAGACAAACTGCAGCCTTGTACACCATATGCATGTCAATGAATGAAACAAAAGAATTTCAAAAGGGATTTGCAAGTTCATATCCAAACAGATTAATAGCCAGTATGTCCACCTCTAGCTTGCTGGCAAGCTGTACACCGTCTTCGCATGCTTCCGATCAGATTCGCGATGGTAGCCTGGGGAACATTGTTCCATTCCTCTTGCAGTGCTGCAATGAGCGTCTCCCTATTGATGGGTTGATTGTCACGCCTTGACACACGTCGACCAAGCTCTTCCCAGAGATGTTCAATTGGGGAAAGGTCTGGTGAACGGGCGCACCATGGCAGAACATCAATATCCTCTTGCTCGAGGGGTGCAAATCCCTTTTGAAATTCTTTTGTTTCATTCATTGACATGCATATGGTGTACAAGGCTGCAGTTTGTCTTTGTGACTTGGGGATTAGAGAGTCCTTTGCTTCAGTGCACATTTCTTTTGTGGCATTGAAGAAAACTTTTTGTTATTGACTGTCATTTAAAGCCATGCATTGAATCAACATTATATCCAAATTTGGTACATTTCCATGCAGAGAATTTAATTTGGTGATCTCTTGAACTTTTATAAGTTTCTTTTTTCCTTTAGTGTAGTTATAAATCCAAGATCGACGCAGTGAGAAAAATTTTGCTTTCATATCTACCATACCTAATCCCCCATCAATTTCTTTATTAACATACATTTCTCTTAATTTTGTCTCTTTTTGAGTTCCACAAGAATGAATATAGTCTTTTATTTAATGTTTTGCTAATATATTGTACTGGAGTTGCCGATGCAACGTAAATTGTGACGCGATTAAAATCTTTATTACGGTAATTTTTTTCCAAAATAGGTAAGATTTCCCATTTACCATAAATTTAGTATACTTTCCACTTTCTCAGTTCTTCCTTCCCAGTTTCTTTTTCTACTTCTGAATGGTTTTAACTGGATCCACCGTGAATTCCAAATCGTTAAGATTTATATTTTCATCTAGCTTCAATGTTTTAGAATTCGACCAATTTACTTTTGGGCCTGCTACATTTCCAAAATTATTTATCTCGATCATTGCATTTTTACAGAATTTGCTAAATCTGTGAATATTATTGAATCATCTGCGTGCTGAGCTGTACGAATCGCCTTTACATTACATTTATCATTCGATACAGCAATACCCGTGAAATTGGAATTTTGTTTAATTTTTGCTGCTAGAGCTTCCGAAAATATCAAAAACAAAAGAGCAGATAACGGGCATCCCTGTAATACTCCTCGATAAAAATAAAATTTCTGCGACAACCACCCA
This sequence comes from Heliocidaris erythrogramma, assembly GCA_025617745.1. Classification (NCBI taxonomy): domain Eukaryota; kingdom Metazoa; phylum Echinodermata; class Echinoidea; order Camarodonta; family Echinometridae; genus Heliocidaris; species Heliocidaris erythrogramma. Next base: position 36,063,977 of record CM046856.1, read on the forward strand.
TAATTCAAAACATATACCATTAGCATTTTTATATAAGGTTTGTATCCAACGAATAAAGGATTCTTTAAAATGCATTTTACGTAAAGCAGCAAATAAAAATCATGTCTTATACGTTTTCGAAGGCTTTTTGAAAATCTATGAACATTACAATAACAGGTTGATTCATCACTTTACAATGGTCAATAATATCCTGTACAAGCCGCACATTCTCTAATGCTAATCTTTCCTAAATCCTGACTGATCATCCGAAATAATATGAGGAATGATTTTTTTTTTTGCATTTTTTTTGACAATGCACCTGCAGATATTTTATAATCTATGTTTAGCGATTTTGGTCGCCAGTTTTCTAACAAGGCTTTGTTTCCCTTTTTATATAACAATGTTAATATGGCTTGACTTTGAGAGGACGACATTTCTCCCTTCTCATAACCAGCATTTAAACTATCTATTAACATATCGTTTAACTCATTCCAGAAGCACCTGTAAAACTCGACACTCATGCCGTCACAACCTGGTGCTTTATTCATGTTCATTGACATGAGCATATCAAAATATTCCTTTTCTGTTAGTTGCCCCTCACATATATTGGCTTGCTCCCCTGTTTTCAATTCTAATCCCCTAAAATAATTATCAAACTCGGGTTTTTGATGACATTCTTCTGTATATAAGTTTTTTTTATAAAATTCATATATATGTTCAAGAACTTTACTCCCTTCATCTATAGTTTTATCATTGATTTCAACACAGTTAATTTCTTTGTTTACAGTATGAAAAATACTTTTTGGTGACGGTAGCTATTAGGGATTCGCAGTATACACGACTCTTTCTAGCCATCTTTATGTTTCTTCTTTTTATCTTTTCTCCTTCCTTTTTTAACCAAAGCGCTTTTGAAGTTTTCCACAGCTCTTTTTAGAGCTTTATAGAGCTAAATCGTTCATTAATTCTCTATATTTTTGAATGATAAGGATGTCAGTGATCTTCTAAAGTCATCTGTGTAGCTGCATATGTATTCTTTTCCTCAGGCTCTTCGCTCCCGAAGTAATCATAAAAGACAACAGCTGGAACCATGATTACAAGACCGCCGAGAACGAACGCCGCGGCGAGATCGAAGACGGGCTCCCAGTGGAACCACGGATCAGGCTTGAAGAGGGTCCAGAATATGGCGCCGATCGGGGTGACGAGAGCCTGAACGATCACGAGATAGACGGCACCTTCAGCGAAGCGGACGAGGAGGAAGATGAAGAGGTTTGCCAGGCAGTAGCCGACGATGAAGAGAATGGCGTATAAAACGGCATCGCTACACTCTAAATCCTGGCCGTACATGCAGTTGAAACCGTGTTTGAAATTTGCCCAGAACTCTGCCGGATTGCTGGCCTAAAACAGAGGAGAAATTTTGATTAGAAGCATATTGTGTAGATTTGGATTCGGGATGTACATGCAGTTGAAACTGTAACTCAGATCTGCCCAGAATATTTCCGGATTCCTATTCTATAATAGGGAAAGAAGTAAATTCATCGTACATCATTTGAGGCAATCTCAGTATTGTAAAACCACAAATATAAATAGATATAATTAATGTCAATATACATGTAGACAGTCAAATGAATATAACCTTCAGCATATATACAGATAGGAGGCACACATTCACTACATAGGTTGGTTTTTATGTTTAAAATATGTTAAAATGTAAAAGTCATTTTCTGCTAAGGATCATTAACAGTATTGGTAGTGAACATGAAATTTAAACATAGTTATTCAGATATACATTAGACAACATAAACTCATGATTCGTTCAAATAATCTGATATATTCATGGCATTATTTTTTTTTTTTAAGTTTTGTACAAAATTGTATCTTCAATTAACAACAATCTTACACAATCTATGCAGATTTTTAATCTTGGCATGAGTGTCTCATGACAAGATTAACTAACTAATTTACTATTTAGTATCCCTCGAAAAACTTGTTTTTCACAGTATTCACCGCTCAGGTTGTGCTGACAACGGTACAAAAGTTGTATCTAAATTACAAATTTTGCAATAGGTTTGCTAACAAAATTTGAGTTGGTATGTTCCAAACTCTTTCTTATTTTTTTTTTCTTTTCTTTTCTTTTCTTTTTTTTTTCTTTTGCTTGTCAGAAAATTTTCGGAGATTTGTGTCCCCCGCCCCGCTAAACAACTGTCTGTTGAGAGCCAGAAAGACCTTAAATCTACGTCAGGTATAAAGAGAAAATGGTTCTCTGGTTCTCGACAAAATTATGATATAAATGATTTTTTTTTTATAAAGCTTACCGCTCCAAATCCAGGTATGAAATCCGTCCAAAAGAGGAGACAAATTATGATTGTACTGTACAATTGAATCCAAGATTGAAAAACTATGGACTCTGTCTATGCAAAACAGGAGAAAGCATATCATAGTTTACATGACAAGGAGTACTTTGCCTATAGTGGGACTATGACTTCGTATATTACTCAATATATCCTTTCAATCAAGTATGACAAAACACATGACGATAGAATTAAATTTGAAGGGTTCTCCATATACAGTCAGTGATTATAAACTTAATTCATAAAAAAAATAATTTTCTTATTGTTAGACCGATATTTCCCACACTTTCACCAGTGTTCAGTATTGTTTTTCCTGCTTCGACTCAGGAAAATTTGTATGAAGATTTACTTCCACTTTAATGTACGTTCCAAAAAATTTCAACTGCAATTTTTCTCCAATATCCTCAGGCATGTGCTATAAAAATTTTCTGTTATACAAATGGAGTAAAGAGGGAAAATGAGTGATAGCATGCGAAACTAAATGTAAACCCATCGGTACCTGTTCCCGTTTGAGCTCCCTCTCGATTATGACATTCAGGATACTTGTTGGAAGGAATGCAAGAGCGAAGATGAGTGGCCAAACAACACGAGCATAACCGGACAATTGCCCCGTTCCTCCTCCCCCTCCTCCTCCTCCCCCTCCTCCTCCTCCCTCTCCTTCTTCTCCTCCTCCTTCTTCATCGGGCTGGTTGATGTTCCAGATGACAGGTTCAAGAGAGATGAACAGCCCGATCAAAACGATGCCCGTGCACACCAAACGAGCTCGACTGACACCTGACATAGCATCAAATACAGAATGAGAATGTCTAGATCTTTCACACATAATGTAGCTCTAGACTCTATAGAGCACTTATTTTTTTCATGCTGAGCATGGTTGCAGTAATTCATTCACCCAAAAAAGCTTTTGAAGTCACATTAATATTTATTTCTTTCTTTTTGATTACACTAATTGTAAATGATGATTGACTTGAGAACTATAAATTTGATCTAACAAAATTAAATATATTCTAAACATATATTCCTTCTATGGTAAAATCTATTACCTCCAAGTCCATGACTTAGTAGTATACGGTATTTCAGGAGTTCAATTTTCATAGAATGATGGATCACTTACGAGATCACTTTAAAAAATAAAAATTATTTTTGTTCAAAAGTTTGTCAATTATGAATTTTGTTTTATGTATCATGATTCCATCTGTTTCATGATTTATCATTTTTAATCATCTTTGCGAAAACTGTATTTTCAATTACCACAAATAAGATCTATAAAATTTAATGAATTAAAAAAAAAATTCATCATAATAGGCAATCGTTTTTATAGACAAATTATAGAGAGAGAGCTGTATTACATTCATGGTCTTGGCATAACTATTTTCCGACACCTTTTCGTAATATGATGTAGCGGCAGATAACAGTAAATGGAATGGAAGATGTGCTTAAGATGGCCTGCAGTTGAGGGTTGGTTCTGGCCGGATCACTTGCGTACACCACCAGGAGAGCATTGATAGCATTTAACCCGCCGACCATCGCCATGATTCGGTGACTCACCGACGACTTCAGACTGGTCTCTGGGTTGAGGAGCTTGGTGATCCCCACAAGTCCAAAAAAGATGACGGGGAACCACGTGAAGGTAAAGAAAAGCACCGGATACTCATCCGTCGAACTTTTGGTTACCATGGACGCCGAGAGGAGAGGCAGGGTGACAAACATCATCACACCGCTTAAGACGGTCATGACGGTGAGGAAAATGTTGAAGAATGTCAGACGGACGCAACAAGAGCATCGGTCATGGAAGCTGAAGTTGATATACTTCACATGCTCTTTGGTACTGTTAGTGGTTGCATCTCTGTGTTGAGGTGTTTGGATGCTGATGAGCACAGTGGAGTGAGGTTGTAGAATACCAACATCGCTTTCGTGTGCACATAAAGGCACAGTATCATGATCCATGTTGACAGTACTACCTGGTTGCCTGGTCCTCCGTTAGAACCTGTGAAGATCTAAAGATAGTATACATGCAGAGCTTTTATTGATAAAAACGTGTGCGTATCAAGGAGTAATGGGAGCTAATCAAAATGTTGATATACAATGCGTATCAAAAAAAAGTACACACTTTGAAAATATCCTCCATCATAAATCATAATTTCACAATATCGATATGATTTGTTTCTTCTACAATTATGAGTGAGGGTCGGTTTCATCGAATGACACTATTAATACTGACAATAATTTAATTTTGAGTGAGTACTGGCTACTTCTGTGAAACTCGCAAATATTGGTTTGCGCAAAAATGCATATGTCTTGAATTTGATTAAAGTGAGTATCAAGCAGTAACTGCATGTTCTCGCTTAAGTATCAGTAATTGATTTGAACAGTCATTTAATCCTTAACCCTATACCTAGAAATGTACCTTAACATACAATGTATCAGAGCATGATCCGCTGAGAACCGCTCAAGGAAATGTCCTGAAGGAAGTTGGGTAAATTCGACAGAATGTGATATCAAGATCAGGAAGGCGATATCATGGCAAGCCCTGAATAAAATGAGTGCCGTTTGGAAATCACAATTGTCTCGAGGAACCAAGATCGGCTTCTTTATTGCAACCGTATAGACCATTCTGCTCTATGGTTGCGAGGCATGGACATTAACCCTAACTTTGGAGAAGTCGCTAAATGGACGTTATACAAGAATGCTCAGGACAGTGCTGAACATTACTGGAAGCAACATATGCCGAATAAGACCTTGTATGGAACACTAACCAAAGAAGAAGGATGCAACTTTCGGGTCACTGCTACCGACACCCGGAGTTGGCTGCGAGCGGTCTCATCCTATGGGAGCCCCTGCATGGAAGACGAGGGCGTGGCAGAAAGTGCAAGACCTACGTTGACATTCTAAAAGAAGATGCTGGAGTAGTTGGCGTAGACGAGCTGAAAACTGCATGATGGATAGGAGGAACTGGAGGATCCGTACTAGGTCTCGGCAGCTTAGCCGACCTGGTAGGTAGGTAGACAGAAATGTACACCCATAATGGTGTATCCAGACATTGATAAAGGGGAGGGGCGGGAGGCTTCCAAAACTGTGGTTAAATGTGGGCCTATCAGGACAGCTCCGTTCTTTTACAAGCATCAGGGCATAGCAGGTTGTGCTGATTTTTTTACCTGGGTCTTCAAGAAGAAGTTACACCAGCTCCACTCAATAGCTGGATACGCCACTGCCCCCCCCCCCCCCATTACTGCCAGCACCTTTACAGGTGATGTCTTTCCAGCACAAATTATCTGCATCAATACCCATTTTTGCCTAAACAGTGTTGGGAAGATTGAATGCAAAAATGGAAGGAGAACCTTAACATTTACATATTTTCTTATCAAAATCTCTTATTCCTGTTAAAGATCCATTTTCGGTCCATCTTCCTGTAATTTGCAATTTGCATCCTTTCGACAAGCTCCAGTCAATAGTGGAATTGTGTGCAGATAGACATAATCTGCGATGTTTTGGGTAAGGCGTTGGAGTGTTTGTGTGTTGGGGAGGTGTGGGAGTGTGGGAGTGTGCGGATAGGTATAGGATTAATATAAGCAGTAAATGATTGTTGAAATCAATTATTAATATTTAACAGACAACATGAAGTTAATGTCATTGCCTAATAGGCACTTTGATCGAATTCAAGACTGAGGCATTTTTGAGCAAACCAATTGTTGCGAGTTTTACAAAAGCAGCCAGTACTCACTCAAGCGTAAAATATTGTCTATACTCAGAGGCCCGTATTCTGAACTCCGGTTTAACTTAAACCATGGTCTAAATGTGTGGTTTAACTATGGGCAGCCAAATGTGGCACAAACCTCTAACAGTAGATATTCAATTTATCAGCAGTTTTGGTACTCAAACTTTTAAAAACTGTCTGGGAATGATAAGTACAAAAGGAACATACAGTGTAAACAAAGTTTTGACATTTTTGGCTACCCATAGTTAAACCACAGATTTAAACCATGGTTTAAGTTAAACCGGAGTTCAGAATACGGGCCATAGTGTCATCCGATGGAACTGACCCTCACCCATAATCGTATAAGAATCGTGGAGGTGTCGTGGTATAGTGGTTCATTCACTTGTCTCTAAATCCAAGGGTTGAGGGTTCGAATCTCAGCCCGTCACTAGCATCTTTTGGCAAGACATTAATCCACATTTGCCACTCTCCACCCAGGTGTAGTAAATGGGTACCTGGCAGGATTTATTCCTTGAAATGCACTGTGCGCTGATTACGGCTGCCGGAGCTAAAGCCAGGGGTAATAATATCCAAAACCCTTTGGAAGCGCATAGGGACGTTATATTATAATGTGATGTGCGCTATACAAGAACAGTGGTATTATTATTATTATTATTAAGAAAAAAAAATATATCGATATTGTGAAATTATGATTTTGGAGGATATTTTCAAAGTGTGTACGTTTTTTTAATACGCACAGTATACATGTATGTCAGTCATCATTTCTACATCAAGGCTTGCCAATTCATCTGTATAATACAGTTGATGATGATGCATAAAAGCATAGAAGAAGAAGAAGAAGACTACGATGATTATGGTGTTGATGATGGATGCGAGATGGTGGTAGTGCATATGATCATTATGATTATTTTAAAATAAAATGAGTAGGCATGACAGGGGAGGATTGGGGCGGATCCAGGATTTTGTGAAGAAGCGGGGGCCAATATTTAGCTAATTAAAAAACGTGTCATCGGCGTTTTGGGTGTGTTTTTACTCCAAAATTCTCTGACAAGCAAAAAAAATGACTCGTCATCAGCGTTTTGTGGCAACTTTTTACTCCTGAATTTTCCTAGTTTGGGAGCCGGGGCGGGCGGTCCCTCCCCCCCCCCCCCCCCCCTCCCACCTCCCTCTCTGGATCCGCCCCTGAGGAAGGACGATACATGTATAATGATGATGGAAACGATGCATCATCATCATTGATTCTGCCTTGCTGTTGATATGATGAGAAATTAGTCTATTGATCAGTTAGCGTGTTATATCACTTCTATATAGGAATAGGATTGCTTTTGCATGATGATAAAATGACGACGACGACGAAGAGGATGATGAGGACGATGATTGTTCAGTTATGTTGTATAAAACATATAAATATGAACATAGTGCATTCAATTGTAATTTCAGAGATTATTATGAAAATCATAACTTAGTAGGTGTACATATGATTATCTCTTTTGAAGAGGTTCACGAAGCTATAAAACAACTAGATAACAATAAGTCATGTGGTTTAGACACTATTACAGGAGAACATTTAAAGTTTGCAAGCTTGAAACTTATGCCATGTGTTTTTCTGGTTGTTTGATTTATGGTTTCTTGCCAGATAGTATGCTTTCAGTCGTATTGGTGCCAGTCATTAAAGATAAAACTGGTCGTATTACTAGTAAGGATAATTATAGACAGATAGCGTTAGCTAGTGTTCTCTCCAAAGTGCTCGAAAAGATTTTGCTGAGTAGGTTAGAGTTGTATATTTTAACCAATGATAACCAGTTTGGTTTCAAAGCCAAACATGGTACTGATATGTGTATATTTGCTTAGAAGGAAATAATTATCGAAATATTATCGAAGGAGAATTTCATCAATGTTTCTATGTTTCCTTGATGCCTCGAAAGCATTTGATCGAATAAATCATGAAAAGCTGTTTAATAAAATGGTGGATAGGAATGTTCCTGTTTATTTGATTAGAATATTAGTATTTTGGTATGCCCATCAAACTATGATGGTTAGATGGGGAAGTGCTATCTCCGAACCCTTTCATGTTACTTAGTAATGGAGTTAGACAAGGGGGAATTCTTTCTCCCTTCCTATTCAACTTATACATGGATGGGCTTTCTAACAATTTGAATTCTTGTAAAACAGGCTGCGTAGTTGGAAGCACTCTAGTGAATCATTTAATGTATGCAGACGATCTTGTGATAATTAGCCCATCTACCGCGGGTTTACATAGCTTACTTAAGATTTGCTCTATGGAGTTGATAATGATGTGAAATATAATGCAAAAAAAGTCATGTTATGATAATTAAATGCAAAGATCACAGTAAATTAAAATTTCCAGTTTTCTATTTGTGTGATAATAAACTTAAAGGAGAATTAACCCCTGAGTACAAATTTACTTATATTGAAAGGTGTAATATATTCCTACTTATTGGCCTAAATCATTTTCTAATAAGATATCAGAAAAGGGTATAAATAAAGATATTCCAACACCCGGTATCGTCTCCTACTCATTTACATGGGGGTTGCCATTTTCTTGCTGATTTGGATTTGTACATGAACCATTGAGAAATGTTCCGGTCAGGAAGATATTTTGAATCCAAGACCTAAATTGCTTTTCTTCATTACCTAAAATCCCATATGTGACGAAAAATATAAAGTGGGTGTTTACATGATTTATAAAAATTAAATCTTTATAATGATACTTTTAAATTGTCTGGTTTTGCTTAACAAAAATCTATTTTCTTGGGTTTGCCAAACAGAGCAGTATGCAGCATGCATTCTGACTTTTCAAGTCCCATTATCCGAAAGCAGGTGAATGCATAGTTTGCTGCTATAGATGCTCAGGAAGAAGCATCCATAAAATTTGAATTAATTTGCTCCGTCCATTGCGTCACAGTATCTAGAAAATAGATTTATATTAAGCGAATATCGATTTTCAACAGAAATATATAAGGAAATCTTCAGTTTAAAAATAAATTGACATATCTATTCTATATTTTTAATCTCAAATGGGTTTTTAATTTTGAAAAAGGCAATTGGGCATTTGGATTAAGAAAATCTTCTTGTACACATAAAAAAATGGCAGCCCCCATGTATTGCTAGCAGACGATACATATTGCTAGCAGATGATAAATTTTGCTCAGAAAATCTTGATTCGTATCGATCTCGTATATTTTGACGCGAAGCCATATAGTCTAACAAGTAGGAATAAATAACACCTTTCAACACTATCGTCTTTATTGTTTGAGGTTAATTCTCCTTTAATATCTGTAAAGAGGCCAAGTATCTTGGTCACTTTTTTACCGATGACCTCTGTGACGACAGAGATATTTATCGTCAGTGCCGTAGATTATATGCTCAGGGTAATATATTAGTCAGGAAATTGCATATGTGCTCAGTGATGTTATTCAGGTCGTATTGTACGCCATTGTATACTGCACATCTCTCAGTCTCTGGTGTAATTTTAAGAGTAGTAAGTTTCAAGTTTCAAGTTTCAAGTTTATTTTGTCTTTCAAATCATTGTATACATGTACAATTGTGAAATAACAAAACATGAAGTTTATATAGTGTAGGCACGACAAATGAACAATGCAAAATTTTTTTATACTGTAAATAGTTGAAAAGAAAGACGAGGAGACCTTGGTGAAGGCAATGCTTGTACACTTAAGGCCCCTCATGGCATGTTAGTAACTACACTAAAGGAAAAAAGAAACTTATAAAAGTTCAAGAGATCACCAAATTAAATTCTCTGCATGGAAATGTACCAAATTTGGATATAATGTTGATTCAATGCATGGCTTTAAATGACAGTCAATAACAAAAAGTTTTCTTCAATGCCACAAAAGAAATGTGCACTGAAACAAAGGACTCTCTAATCCCAAAGTCACAAAGATAAACTGCAGTCTTGTACACCATATGCATGTCAATGAATGAAACAAAAGAATTTCAAAAGGGATTTGCACCCCTCGAGCAAGAGGATATTGATGTTCTGCCATGGTTCGCCCGTTCACCAGACCTTTCCCCAATTGAACATCTCTGGGAAGAGCTTGGTCGACGTGTGTCAAGGCGTGACAATCAACCCATCAATAGGGAGACGCTCATTGCAGCACTGCAAGAGGAATGGAACAATGTTCCCCAGGCTACCATCGCGAATCTGATCGGAAGCATGCGAAGACGGTGTACAGCTTGCCAGCAAGCTAGAGGTGGACATACTGGCTATTAATCTGTTTGGATATGAACTTGCAAATCCCTTTTGAAATTATTTTGTTTCATTCATTGACATGCATATGGTGTACAAGGCTGCAGTTTGTCTTTGTGACTTTGGGATTAGAGAGTCCTTTGTTTCAGTGCACATTTCTTTTGTGGCATTGAAGAAAACTTTTTGTTATTGACTGTCATTTAAAGCCATGCATTGAATCAACATTATATCCAAATTTGGTACATTTCCATGCAGAGAATTTAATTTGGTGATCTCTTGAACTTTTATAAGTTTCTTTTTTCCTTTAGTGTATTTCCAATTAACACGGAAAAAAAATAGATGCAATAAGTGCATCTGACAGTGAGATGTATTTACAAAAGGTATTACGGGGAAAACAAGATCACTTACTGGTATAATCCAGGATACAAGTAAGTGAAAGAGGTGAAGATGGAAAAGACACAAAAGACAATGTGGCACAGTTCGACATGACAAAAAGAAAGGACAGGACAGAGGACGGGATAAAATCACAAAACACAAGAAACACAAGCCACACAGAAACACAAGCCAGCCCAAAATGAAGGGGGAAGGGGGAAGGGGGAAGGGTCTGCTAGTACACTGTATGACAATTTAAGTATAAAAAATAACAAAACTGACTCCGTATACAAGTGCATGAACTAAAAAGGTTTCACAAATCATCTTTAGTAGTATACATAGGCTTACAGTGGCCTATAATGATGCCTTGAGAATGTTACTTCGGGTACCAAGGTACTCAAGTGCAAGTAGACTATGTGCCGAGTTGAACATCCCAGCCTGTCAGGCAGTATTGAGAAATCTCATATTTAGATTCATTTGTAGAGTAGACAAGACATAGTCTATGAATTGTATTATAAAAGTACTTGTCAATCCACAGTATAGCAGCATGAGGTACACATCAGACTTGCGAAAATTTTGGCTTGATAGCCTACTGACACATGATTTGCACGGTTGATATTGTTTATCGGTTGTACAGTTTCTTTATGTTGTAATGTATTCTATGTAAAACTATTCTATGTGTTCTGTATCTCTGTATCCTCTTTTCATTGTAAATACACTTGCTGTATTCATCACCATATTCTTGTCAAACTTGTCTATGGACCTCTGTCGTGTGCAGATGAGTCTGAAATAAAGTCTTGAATTGAATTGGATTGAGTTGTACAGCTGTAGCGGCCATGGGCATGCATGGTCGCATCCGGGGGTCGCATCACATCACGGTATTCATATTCATACATTTTATATATACATGTATATATATATATAGTGTGTGAGAGATGTCTCCTGACTTGAACGTAGTCGGTGTCTCATGATGTGTATAATATAAGCATGAGAGATATAAATGAGACGGGACGTAGCTCTCGGTTAACCTTGATTTTAATTCCAAGCTATATATAATATATATATATATATATATTTATTTATATATATCATGTCATTGTTACAATAAAGAAGAAAGAAGAAGGAAATGCTGATATTACTGACACAATTAGATCTGACGTACTCACATGCAGGCTATAAGTCCATGTAGGCCTTACTTTCGACGGGCAGGTATATTCGTTGGGCGCGATCGTCTTGAAGCAATGAGCGAAATCTCAGTCAAAATTAATAACTAAATTCTTCTGTTTGATGATAAGTAACCTCGTTAACATTGTGGCATTACTTGATTGAGTTCATGATAATATAACTTTAGAAATATTGAGTTCATAAAACTGATTCAGGCGGTGCATTGTTATGACGTTTGCAAACGACAGAGATACTGACAAAATCTAATGTGTGGCAAGGATGTATGAGGCAAGCACCTCTTGGATACACTATTAGTACGTACATGTACTACGTATACGTACGTGTACTACGTACATATAGGAGTTCTGTGGCATGCACCGGGGAAATTACATTTCCCTTTTATAGAATGGGTTTCAGAATCCCTGCAATCTCATTGGTCAAGAGCTGTGCCTTGAATTTTACTGGCCTGCACGTTCGATATCAATAATTATTACGATCACTGACGATAGCCACTGTAAACATGCTATCGATATTTATTTTAGCGAGTGCGAGAGTCTGAGCTGAGAGCCGCGATATACGACTTTTTAATGACGGAGAATTGCAAGATTTGAGACAAAATTCAGATGTTAATGATAGTTGACTTCGGATTCTGATGGTAAGCCCAATAAAATCCGATTATAGGTTTACCTGTTTAAAAACAAGCAAACTGAAAAGGCGATTAAATGAAAATTAGTGCAGTGTGAAACTGAAAATTCAGTACCGTACGCTGCACTGCATGGACTGCACAGTATACGGTACGGTGATTCACTACAGTCTACAGCGCAGCATACACTGGCCTGGATTATGGGCTGACCAGACTTAAAATTTGTTGATGCAAGACTAGAAGTTCTCTTTGCATTAATTCTTTAAATTACTTGCTTTAATGTAAATAGACTAGATTATATCTAACTTGGGCTTGTTGTTGACATGAGTGACAGATTCTAAAATAAAAAAGTTGACAGTCGTGACTCATGACAGTAGTTAGCTTAGCCTAGGCTTAGCTTAGAGTCAAGACTCTAACACTGAAATAAAATGAAATTCTGAAATTTAACCTAATTAGCCAGATTTTCAGTTCTCTATGGAAGTCATTAAATTTCTAAAATCTATTTATGATGCATGGAAATGATTTACCAGTGCCATGATGCGTCCGGTAAATTTGAGCCATGCGTCCGGTAAATTTAGCCATGCGTCCGGTAAATTTCAGCCATGCGTCCGGTAAATTTTTTTACCGGACGCATGGCTCAATTTCACTGGATGCATGATTGGGAAAAAGTTTGATTTTCACTTTTTTTTTTACCCATTCTATAAAACAGATGATCCACAGGTATTTTTCGTGGGTCGGTAGGAATTGTGTACCCTCGGTACCTCTGAATTTTGTCCGAAACCCACTCGGCTGCGCCTCGTGGGTTCAGACAATTCAGAGGTACCTTGTGTACACAATTCCTACCGACCCACTCCAACCTGTGCATCATTTGTATATTAACACTCAATGGTCAGTTCTTTGTTCTCCTGACCCGACGGTATTTCGAAGGATTTTGTCACCGCTGTGTGGTGGTTCAAGGAGGCACGAGGGTACGTGCACCCTGTAAAATCGTAATTGCATCCCCCCGGTCCCCTGCAGCCAGTGGTGTAATGAGCCAAAAATTCTGAGGGGCTGAGCCAACAAGAATTGAAGCATTTTCTAAAGCGTCAGGAATATTTTATTATTATTATTATTCAGTGGTTTATTATGTGTTATGTACACAATAGCAGATACATTTTGCAGCCTCATGGCTGAATTGCATGTTCTGTTACAATCGCACGAGTACATGTATAAATACAAATCTAAAACAGTTAATACAGTAATGGTAGGAACGGTAGTAACAAAATGATAGCTAGGCAGGGAGGGAGAGGGAAAGAGAAAGAGAGAGAAGATTAACAGAATGTGTATAAAATACAAATGCATATTTGCATATTTACATATTCATGTAGTAAATGTACAAAGCATGCAATGAAATACATACTCGTATATAAATCATTTGAATGGGGGTGGGTACAAATGGAGGGGGTATGTTACACCCCGCCCTTCCACAAATAAAAAACCTTTCCCCTTTGCTGTACCATGAAAATGTTGCACTTATCTTGCTAAATTGATTGTGGAAGCCCCCCCCCCCCCCCCCCCCCCCCTACCAGTACCTGCAGCAATTTTAAACCTAACTGGCATTTGAAAATAGTGAACATTATATTCGATTACTTTTTTCATTATTATTGTAACCGCTTGAAAGTACGCCATCGTGATAGGCCTATTGCTGCAAAACGATTGGATCCACACCCACCGGCCAGGTTATAGCATGGGTGGACTGATGGTGGTGGAAGGAGGGCACACCCCCAACCCCATGAACATATACTTTTTATAAGGGCACAGAAAAAGGGGCCGGGGAACCGACAATGTCGCGATCTACTTGGATTTTGTACATGGGAAGTAGTCAAACATCCCCCACCCCTCCTTGAAGATATGTTCAGTGGCACACTTAATATTTTGAAACAGTAATCCAATTCTCTGTATATTGTGTCGTGCTCAGCGGAACATGGTACAGTGGAACCTCGTTATAACAAACTCCTTGGGACGAAGGAAATTACCTCGTCATGCCGAAACCTATTTTCTATCAGGGTGAAAAAACAAGAGAATACAAAGAAGTGGGACCGGCAAATTTACGTTGTTATAAGGAGGTGCAAGTACCTACTTGGTTATAACGAGAGTTTGTTATAACATGTGTTCTTTATAATTGAGAGAGTGAAATGAAAGTTGTGAAAGTATTAATTAATTTATGGTTAGAAAACACCGTAAGAGAATTTTTTTTAAATGAGGGTGGAAAAATAACACAGAACTCGTTTTGCACCTCATCTCTGATTTTTATTGTAGATTAGGGATACCGAAAAGTACACAATTCACTTTTATCAAAAATACAACTATAACAGCGATCTCTGTTATCAGTATTCCTTCGAATATTTACACCAATCACAAACGGAATGATATAGATCCGTATCACTATCATAATACATGCTTGATAGAAAGAACAGGAGTACTGTTAATAATAATTTGTACTGCTCATGCTGAAAGATACTGATTATAAGTTACAAATAACGAGTTAAATTATCACTAGGTCTCACTAGATCATTTCGGATCCAAAATAATACTTCTGAACAACACACATGTACATGTACACTTTTAGAGCTGCAAGTCGTTATAATGAAGTTATTTCTTTCCTAAATGAGTCATTTTTGTCATATTCACCACACATCAAGACTGTGTTATACGCCTCCAGAGAACATACTTAATTGACTCAAATTGTGGAATTCGTCGCACAGGGTTTTATGGAACTATGCATGGATTATGGACTATGGGGCGGAAGTTTGACACTGCCCCCCCCCCCCCCCCTCCCCAAGTTGTTTCATTAGCTACGCAGGTAAACTAACTTTCTTAACTCATTAACCACTGAATTCTCACATTTCCATAGGCTTAACCCTAATTTTAGAGGGATCTATTAATGGGGGGGGGGGGCATGATGCCCCCCCCCCCTTTGATATCTCGGCCGCGACATGACCTTGTGACAGACCTCAAGAATCACATAACGAAGACAAATCCATTTTTCAGTGATATCACGTAATGGAAGGCCCTGGAGATAAAATTTCTATGCAAGCTCTTTATAAACATTAAAAATATTATATAAAAGAACAAAATTGAAAGTGATTTCAATTCTTATGTATTTTACCAATTTTTTATGTATTTTTCAACTTTACCTTTTTTTCTTTTTTTTTTAAGTTTGCTGTTTCAAGGTGTTATCTGAAGCACTATTCAGTTAGAATAGATGATTACAACAGCTGAAATACGAAATTATATGTCATAATGGGAGAATATGAGGAAATACCATTTCCCATTCGTTTTGCACACAAAACGCAGAAATTCTCCGTTATCGGAGTGACATGAGGTCACAAAAGGTCATGTGACTCGGTAACGGGAGGACCGATTTTCGAAAACTTGATGTCAAAAAATGTGCAAGACTTGAAAGAAAACAGTCAGAAATTGGCGCAGCGTGAAATGCAGCGGTTCGAATTTTGCGGCGAAAATTATCTAGGGGGCATAATGCCCTCCCCCCCCCCCCCCCCCCCCCGCCCCACCCCCGTCCTTTCAGGGTTAATACAGGGACAACCCGGTTCCAATATAGAGAACAGGTTAATACAGGGAGGTGAAAATCCATTCTCTTTAGGAGTCATTATACTAGGGATCAGTTTCTTTGGAGTTGAATCAACTTTTAATAAAGAAGTGACTCTTCTGATTCCACTACATGTAATTGGAGCGTGGATTTCCATTCTAAAGCTAGGTGATCCCTAATATGACCCGAATATGACTCTACATTGAGAGTGACGTCCTTCTTTTCTTATTATTTTCCGGGCATCACAATATTTTGATAAAATCCTCCTTTGCTTATTTATCCGTACTTTCTTCACCATCCGGCTACTGTCAATTAAAAGAACGAAGAGAAAGAAAAGCACTAAAATAAGATAAACTGCGTTAAATAAATAACTATCAATAAAAATAAATCTTAAAATCCAGCTAAGTATTTAAAACATGACATAACCAGTTGAAACAAACAAAAGTTAAAAACAACGAATATCGCGCACAACGAATACAAAAAAAAAATGCCTATATACATTAAAATGATTAATACTTAGATGAAATTTGGCAATTTATATTATTTAACGACTTCAGGTCTATATTGAGCAATGTCTGTGCATTCGTCTAAAAGCGGGCTTTCAACAATATTAGTAACAATTACCAGTTATTAATCTTTCACATTTTATGAGCAAAAATATTACTTGATGTACATGTAAGAACTAAGCAATATCACTAATTATCAGCCTCGAAAATTGTTACGTTTACGGTTTGGAAATAATGTGAAAAAATAATGGCAATGTCCTTGTAAAAACATGGATTGGTGTGTAAGGCAGGCATGATGTAGTTATCAGAATACTTTAGAATGCCGACTTGCAAAATTCATTCAAAGTGATGAGGCATAAAGCCTTGTGACAGGTTGTGAATATCAACAACCTTTTAAAGACCATTGATACGTTTACCCTTGGATATGATTTTCGAATAAGCAGAAAAGCAGGGCTTTCAATCATAATTCGTTTACGAAAACACATTGACAACCAATGAGTTAACGAACATCGAGTTGGTTCTAAATTGATATGCTCCAATAATGTAGAAACAGAGAGAGAGAAACAAAAAGAACTAACTTTTGATGTTTGACTAGAGTATACAAAATCTCACATCGCGTACCATACCGCTTACCATATATATCCAGGTTTTAGCCTATACTTCTGCTGTGAATTTCAACTGAATAAATAACATCACAGTATAATTATAACAGATGCAACATTGAATACATCTTTAAATACACGCACTGCAATGTACCGTACATAGTTATCCATTTTTCAAATGTACAGGAAATCAGAGTTTCACGAAAGACAGTGACATCTATTCGTCTTGGTAGAACTGTGATTATGCCTGCTAAATAAAAACTTGCATTCATAATAAGGAATTCGTTTAAATTCAATTAAACATAAAAATATGCTTACATAAATGGCAAAGTATCATAAAAGTTCACAAAAGAAACAATGACAAAAAACAACAACAAAATAACATCATGTGTAACGAGAGCAAATAATACATATCATGTGTGCGATATTAATATGTTTGGAGCCAAAAGGGCGTTAATAACTCATATACTTTAACACAGAGTTAACACCCCTCTGGCTCTCAACAGACGTTATATGAATAAACCATGGAAGTTCCTGAATATCAGATAATTAAGGAGACGACACTCCCGGCCCCTTCACTATTAAGAAGTTGCCTTATTGCCCATCTGGCCTCACCAAAAAGAAAACTACCGAAGTAGTGTAAAGTAGCCCATCCTACAATTTATAGCCACACATTCCAGACTATACCGATCCAACTCTCATTGTTCAAGGAGTAAACAGATGCATACACCGATGGTGGCGGTATAACAGCAGAACACAGAGTGCCACCATGTTGTAACCCTCTTGAAAAAGGGGCTCTTATTGAATATTGAATGTTTCATCTGCTACTTATTTTAAGGCTCCGTGTCATCGGACACTGGATAAAATGTGTACATGTATCATCTAAAATATGAAAACTTAAAAATTAATGTTCGCCTGACTTTCATGATAAAATAAGTCGATGAGAAGTAGAGGCCCAAAAGCAAAAAAAATAGCCAAGCTGAAGAAACAATCCATCAAATGACGAGGTCTATATTTGAACAAGCAAAGTGATATCAGACGCATGATTTCCTTCTGTCTTGGCCTCAAAGTTTCTTCACCCTTACAATATTTGAAAAATGAAAGACTTGTCTTCGTTACAAAAACGCAGGGGAAGTAGAAGTTGCGGCATTTCCTCTTTGATCAACCCTCCCAAGTTCCACACTCGCCCTTTCGCCATTGTACCCGATCCAGTCGCGGTTACTTGTGACGTCATCCTCGTTCCGCTTCAATTTTGCCATGACCCTGTACGAGATCCCGTAGAAAACGAGAGCGATGGCCTTGAGGAAGAGTACGAGTGAGACGAAGAAGAAGTGGTGTTTCTCCGGATGGTACATGAGACAGTCCGTGTAGTGCTGGCCCGCAAACTCGTGTTTGGACTGCCAGAGGGAACAGGCCTGGCCCAGGACCGCGTTGAAGTAGCCTATCGCAGGTAATACACCTAAAACAAAAGCACATGCAGAAAGAAGACATATACATGTAGTTAGACTAATTGTTTCACTTGATTTATATTGGATTGGCAGAATATAAAAGATGATTATGATGACGCTCTAGCAATTCATTCTTGACATGCGCCAATTCAATGTCTATTTAAAAAAGTCCATAGCTTCACTTAACATTTAGAAATCAATTATGCTAAATATCTAGGACATGTTCATAACTGGATAAACTTGTACACGTCTTAATGAGATACTAGTTTTATAAAATAACTTTTAATTACTTATCTGTCAATTAAAATCACTATGTAGGCAATGACGTCCAATAATTTATTTTTTTTACTGGGGTTACTATATACTCAAATGAAGCAAAGAAAGTAATGAGAAAATATAATCGGCATATTTTTTTTTAATCTCTATAGTCATTAAATTAATGTAGGACACAACTTTTTCTCATATTTGCTTAAAAACATCAATGTAAAAATTAAATCTTACCAATAAGATGCCACATAATGACCATCATTCCAAGTGACTGACTCCGCTTACGTATCTTGACCGTTCTGAAATAAAATGCAGGAAAATGCAGATGTAGTTCTATCATCTTCAAATTAGCAACGCCAAAATTGGATTAATTTACAATCCATGAAATAGGGCTACCTTCAACACAACATTCATGACGATTTTGGTAAATCCGCGCTAACTTGGAACTAGGGCCCACGCAGAATTGGCAAAACATTTTACAATAGTGTGTAAAATAGTTACAAAAGTGGTATTCCTGTCAATTTCAAGACGTGAAATGCACAAAACATAACATTTAAGACTATTTAGAGTTCCGCTATGTATAGCTAAAGAGCACATAAATTCTCCAAACATAATCGTGGCGCGATACCGAGTTAGCCCGACCCCACGCAAATGAGCATCGAGAGTTAGAATAAAAAGTCACCAGTAGTACCTCAGCCACACTACCAAACCAACTTCAAACCGACTCCAAGTCGACCTGTTCTTGGCCATTCGGGGTAATGTCTATTTTTGACTTGGGCCTTTATCAATTTGGTATCGGTCTTGTCGATGTGACTGGGGTATGAATCCGATGTCGTTTGTATTTACCCTGTAACGAGGAGGATGATGATGGGGAAGTTGACACCGGTCAGCAAGAAGATGAAGAAGATTGCCAGGAGATGGGACCAGAGAGGATTACAATCTGCTGGGCAAGGGTCACTGGTAGCACTTCCCATGTCCCCATCGGGTCCCTCGATACCAAGGCACTTGGTAAAGTTCTGCAGCAAGAAAAACAGTGTATTAAAACAACACTCAAGATTCAAAAAGTTCTCTTCAGATATCATTGTCTCGGTATATATATTTTTATAACGGTAACCGTGCAGGATTTATGTTCAATTCGTTTGGCATCCATTTTACAGATCTCTGTCTATCTCCCGAACCGGGGTTGATGCCAAATGACATTTTTGGTGTAAAGTTACCAGTCATTTCAATGGCGTGGGTTCATGAGATATCCCACCGCTGCCACCGCGATAGACCTCACTTCATTCACAATAGTCTTACGGTGACCTAACCAGTTATTGAGGCACGGCTGTGCACAAGCCTCGACGACCAAAAGGGGTCAAACGTGGAACAGCAACAATTTATTGAATATTATCATGCCCCAAGAGGGCAGTAAACACAATGGCGTCAGCTATATGACACCCCGATGTGGGTAGATCTCTTTGATCGTGATGCTTGTTATGACTATACCTATTCGATATCCGAAATAAATAACCTCGAAAAAAAATGAAATTGGAAGTCTGCTTCAAAGGGAAGAATAGATTTTTAATTTAAAAATTCATCTTCTGGGGAAAAAGAATTGTAAGCCTTTATTCCGACCTGACTCAGTTGTATACAGCAATATCCAGGTGGTGTGAATCAAGTTTATGGGAATCTTATGAGCTTACCAGATGAGAAGAAGCTATTTCTAACGCAGTTAAGGCACAATGATCTATTAAAACACTTTCCCTGCAGATTATTATTGTTGCTATAATGTCAAACTACTTATTTGCCTAGACGGCCAATCACAATAATTCCTCTCAGAACTCTGTGGTTTCAATTGAAACTTGTAAAATTTCATCACAATGTTACTTACATATGTGGTTCTACCCGTGAGTGATTGGCAACCAGCCAGACACGGGGAGATGTACGTCACGTGATCCGAGCCACAGATGGGATGCCACACGTGGTTTGGACAGTTACATTGATCTGAGAAGGTGTCATTGAGGTCTACCCACTTTGATAAATCGTCCGCCCTGTAAAGGGAGAGATGAATGGAGAGGGGGGGGGGGGGGGGGGGGGAGAGATGTAGGAAATGGGAGAAGACATTGAAAGGTGGAAAGAGAAAGAGAAATGGAGATGACGATGTAGAATAGATAAATTAAAGTTGAGGTAGAGAGGAGGGGGAGAAAAAAATAAAGATATTGTAGCAAACGAGATAAGAACGAAAAAGAAACACATACAGACATCCAATGAAGACCAGATAACATATCAAAAGTTATTTATCATTTCCACGAATGGCCACTGTTCTTAATGGACCTGTAAAACTGGGAGAGAGTAGAAGTATTTGTTGAAATAACTTTCCTTTTTCTCTCATCTGCTTAAAGAGAATGGAACAGTTTCCCCAACCATATTTTTAAAGAGGGATTGTTACCCGTCCTACTATTTCATTGTATACATTATGACCTGTCTTCTACATACAGTTTCATAATAAATACCAATCTTGGTACTGTTCGAACATTAACAACTTTCCCCTGTTACCCCAGACTACAAACTTTAGTAACTACAAAACTTCAAACAGGGACTCACTTTGTCTGCTCGCCTGGACTCTCCCGGTAGGCATCAACAGGGGCCTCGTCACAGCTGTAGAGGAACAGCACCCACATAATCCCCATGGTGACCAAACACATGATCCACGTCACTCTCCACATGTGAATGATAGAGGGCCTCATTAAGACCAGAGCGACGATCCCAATGATGACCCCGACCAAAAGGCCAATCAGTACTGCACTAGCTACAATTATATATAAGAGGGATATTGATTAATCAGAATGAAGTTTGTTATATCTGTATGTTTGGCTTCGAACAAACTGACTTGGAAAAAGTGCTGATAGTATCTGAACCACAACTCCAATCTTCCATACATCCAATGGCAAAGTATAATGTTCAGTATAGCTGGTTTAAAAAATACTTTAATAGACAACAGTGCACCAAACTTGTGCTTATACTGGAAAGACACTAAGACATCTCAATTATCAAACGTTGTATTAAAATTTAATTCGTTTTAAAATTAACCTTCTCTTGATTCGGGACAAAGTGCATTGTCGGAATGAACGTTGGACCTCTTTGTTTCTTGGAAGACGCCCAAAGTTCCCCACAGAGCTGCAGGATAACAGAACATCTATTTCATGAACTACTGAGGTATATTCCTCATTTAAAATTTATATCATTGTTTTTCTTCCCAGCCTTTAACTTTCTTTCCAAATCGGACATGCAGTTATTTAAATTTCCAATAATTTTTCAAAATGAATAGCCAAATTTTCTTTTTTAACAAAAAATATGACAAAGAAACTAATTTGTTATTCTTTATTAACGTTAAAAATCACTCTGATATCCGGAAACAAGAATTACATCAACATATCCATGGTCCCCATTTTTTTATTTAATTACATAATTATATAAAGCATTCACTCTCTTCTCCATTCAACAGTACCGATGGCATACTTACAAAAGTAAAATTCTGCGTCGAAAATACCGATACCCGATACGATGCCATAGAACCTTGGCTGGAAGACGAGGAAACCCGTCAGAATGGCTGCCTCAAAGCTGGTTGCTATACACAACAGGACAAGGTTGCTCTGCTTGTAAACCGTGCAACAGGTTTCCGTGATGTGAGCTGAATAAGGACATGTATTTCAATTGATTTTGATTTTCTTTGATTCATTGAAAAGTAATTGACTTGTTGAGGGTGAAATATATTTTACTTCACACGATGTCCTTTAAAACTTGTCTCGGATGAAATCACCGGCGGTTTAATTTGATTCACCAGGTTATGTGTTGAATCAACAACTAGCAGATTTTCAAGCATAAAAATAATTTCACCTGTTACTCACTATACAAAATGTTTCGGTCAACTGTTATTTAGATGTCTATATAACTCTGTGAATCTTTGGACTACTCTCTCTCTCTCTCTCTCTCTCTCTCTCGTTTGGGATATTTCCAAAACAATCAATTCACGTTTAAGTCCATGCAAAATGTAAGGGTTGTTGTATACCCCCCATACCTGATTTTCTTCCACAGGACCTATTTTGCAAAGTAGGTATATTCAAATATAACATATTACAGACTGTAAAACAGTCAAATATATGTCGGCAATGAAAAGCAATTGGGGGAAGCAAAAGACGATCTTACAGTGTCTATTACTGGTAGGCATGTTGCCAGCGTCATCCAAACGCATGTAGTAGAAACTGTCGTTCTGATCAGGCGCCCCCATCGGGGACCCAATGGCAGAGGATTGGTCGTTGTTCCCCACGGTTGAAGATTCGCTGTTCAGTCGAGTGTGTCGCCCGTGCTGATTCGTCTGCGACCCCCCTCCCTCTGGTACGTCGTTGTACATTACCAGAATAAGCGCGGTTAGGAAGCCATTTAAACCTGAGGAGATAATACAGAAGGCATCATCGTTACTTTCTCTCAAATTGTGTTCTTTTATTTAAAAAAAAAGGGAAACGTATCGAAACATTTTTTTTGCACTCAAACGTTTCCGCAATATCATTTTTGTTAAAAAGGTCTAGAAAAGCACAATAGAAATTTTTAATTTTAGGGGGATTTCGTTATAAATAAGGCTCAACTGCTAGCTAAATGGGGTGCTGGTTAATTATTTGAGGTTTATCCTCTAGGTTAGAATTTATTGGACACTAAACATAACCTGATGAAATTAAATTTTCAATGACCAAACTATTGCTCCTATCTTTCAAAAGTGAAAATCATGCTACTTACCGAGCAGGAGAAACCCAAGCCACCATCTGGACAAGGCCCCATAAGAGCTCAATGGCTCTGTTTTATGCTCAATGATGAATGATAAAAGACTTCCAGTCCAACGACCAAGGAGCGAGCCTACCATGTATAAAGCTATAAAAATGGAAACAAAAAGAAGAACGATAAAAGAATATGAATGTGATAATTGCAGGTCAGATGATTATAATCTTGTTGGCAAGGGCATAAGTAAGATTTCAGCCGTCTATTTATCATTGTAATGATTAGGAGAATGTGATTTACATACTTCGAATGTATAACAACTGGGCATTTCCAGTTTTATATTATGTTATCAAGATTGTGATTATAAGTTTCATGTTTTTACATAAGGACATAATGCGGATGGACAAGTGAACTGTCAATTAAAGTTAACAATTACATTCATGGTTATACTTACTGACAACCACAATAGGATGCTTCTGTGTACGATCTTGCAGATAGGTAAATCCACACACCCACTGAGGAGCTGCCCCTAAACCAGCGACAAACATCCCGCATATAATGGCCAGCTCCTTCCCACTCAAACTCTTGATGAAATCAGGAGTTTCTTCACTGTCATCATGGCCATCATCGACAGGATCGTCATCCGGTACCTTGCCATGGGCGCAGAGTTCATACTGAGGCAGGTTGGAGGCGACCGGGGATGACAACCAACCGGGGGACGGGTGGAGCATGAAGTAAGGGACGGACGATGCGAAGAGACCAACGCCGAGAAGAAACGCCCCACCGGCGACACAGCGCGGTCGATTGACGCACCTCCTACAGGATAACAATGCGATGATCCCGACGACGACACCGAAGTCGAAAGCGATGTCGACAAGCCATGCTTCGGCTTGTGATATATCCAGGCTGTGCTGTATGGTTGAAAGAACCCCTGTCAGGTAACCTCTGCAGGCGAACTGTGTGGTGAACACAAGTACCGTTACGAGGGCAATCAAGATATGTTTCCGTTCCTTAGGCTTAATGACTCGGCTACCTGTTCGAGCCTTGTGCGTCCGGTCGATGGGCGGTGGTGGAAGGCGATCGAGAAGAGTATCAGCCTCCTCTTCGTCACTGAGATCGTTTGCTGAACTGAGATCTGGGTCAGATTCCATGACTGTGAAATCGAGTTTGAAGTAGGACATAACACGAAGTAAGAAAGAGATTCTAAAAACCGTGTGGCAGGCTGCTAATCCACAGCGGGAGGCACGGACTGCTTACGTTTTCGAGGCATCTGAGAATAAAACGAAAAACGAGAGAAATATGAATAAGCAATATTAACTTATTCTCTTTGAAAAGTTAACAAGTTAACTATATTCAGACTGGGGGCCTATATAAATACAGACAGATTACATCCAAATGGAAAACTTTGAATGTAGTGGCCAATCATCCCTTCAACAGCGAATTACCAGAAGATGTGTTAAAAACAGAAATTAAATGAAATAATGAAGACGGAAAGGGATGTCGAAAGAAACTTTTCAGTACCCACGTAATATGGGGTAACCTCGCTAGTCATAACGACCGCTATTCATACGGACCACTTATTCATAAGGACCGCTATCATTAACGCGTGACTAAATGAATAGCGGTTTCGTATAAATAACGTTCCTTCTAAATAGCGCGCGAAACCATAGACAAATTCATAAGGACCTACATTCATAAGGACCACTATTCATAACTATCAATAAATACCGCTATTCATAACGCGTGTTAAATGAAGCGGTTTTCTATGAATAGCGGTCCTTATGAATAGCGAGCAGGCCCCGTAATATTTCCTCATTTCATTTAAAAGTGCTTTGGATTGTTTTGGTCTAGACCAACTCCAAGACTCGCTTAAATAATTATGTCCGGCCCCCGCATTCTGTCTCCAAGTCAACACAAATAAAATTGTATAGCTCGAATTGACACCGATTCATTTTTTTCCTCAGTATATTATATTCGGAATTATCTGAGAGGGGTTCAATGAAAACGGCATGCACCTGTAAAGTTATAATCCATTGTTACTGTATTTGCATAATACTTCGCCCAATATATTACATTGTACATGTTCATAACCAAAGAATTATGTTTGATCAGTTAATAGTGTGTCAAGGGAATGATCTCATCTGGATCCATGATGTTTGCATGTGCTTTTCAAAATTCAATAGGCGAGGGGCTCCTACATTATGTGACCAGTTGACGAAGCCTGATACTTTTGTGACGAACAAACCGTACATTCGACTAGTCTCATGAAAATTATACCGAAGATTCGTAGTAAGATTGCTATAGCATGTATAGTATAATGTTGATGAAGGTTCTTGACTCTTATATATTGTAGGAGTGGTCGAGGGATCGATCCTCTCCCGGTGCTTATAATATCCTTGGAGACAAGTTGTTTTACTCACACTTGTCCATTTCTACCTGCAATGCTGGGGTAATAATAATAATAATTGCATGGCCCTTAGGCTACTCTAAGTAATTAAAACGATGTTATTATTATTATTATTATTATTATTATTATTATTATTATTATTATTATTATTATTATTATTATTATTAATGAAGCATACTGGAAGAGAACATCATTAAAAAGAAGGCTGAGTTCTAGCTGGTAAAAGTGAAAAATAATTTGTGAGCTTATTTCTTTGTGAGCATGGAAGAATACAATAGTAGTCCAATATAGAGGGGCTTGGCCAAAATAGAGACACTGAGAAATGGAAAATAAAATCCCCCGTGAGTAATGCACGGTATTTTGTCTTACATTTTCTGCCTCATTACTGTAAAGAAAAAACAGTTGTGGGAAAAAATGTCCCCTTTACATGACTTGTATGTCCCTATTCACTCAAATTTTCACCCTGCTCAATAAATACTATCGTATGAGAGCCGTATGATATATCGCTCCGTATACCCGTCGAGAGGTTGGCCTACATTATAAAACATATGTGTGTTTAAAATTAATTATGGTTGCCTTGTCGTGATAGAAGCCCATGTTGAATAAGATTTTGTTTTTAGTACAGTATTTAGGATTATAACGCAAATAATCGAGGAAACGAAAAGTTTCAAAGTGAAGCTATAGATCTATTCTGAACTGTCAAGCCGTGACGCTGTTTACTTAAAGGTCTGTCTGTTTCCTGTGTACAATGCGGCGAATTATATAGAGCAAAGTTTCTTTAGCTTTGTATAAAGAAACCGACCATGCTCTGCTAATGTACACAGGGATGTACACTTTATCATGTTAAGTTGTAGCGTGAGCTTTTTTCCGGTGTTTTCAAAAGCTTGTCAAGTCAACAAAGCTGTCGATTCCATTACATACAGTTAACAACAAAATTATTCATACCCCTTGGGAAATTCTAGTTTTTTGCATTTTTCCTAAAAATGAATGGTTAACTGAATTTAATTGCACATCACTTGAATACATTTAGTTATCATCTGCAAATGAATGCTGTTTCTGGTTTCACCTCATTTGCATAACAATAGAAAAGGTGAATTATCCAAACTGGGTGATGTTCAAAATTATTCATGCCCTTGGTGATCTATTGACTTTGTCAATCAGTATGAATCCAGTCCTTGTGATTAATGCTCGTAACACTTTCTTCACACTGTCACAATGCTTCTGGAGGTCTCTACTGAGATATCAGGCCAATACCTGGTCTCCAATGGCCCAATCACCTTCAGGATGTCATCACCTGGTCTTGAGGGGATTCGATGGATTTAAAGCAGATTTTGTGTTTGCAGGTGGTGTAGTTTTAGACGTCATGAGGATAGGACTATGATATTGATATTTTCGTTAATATTCCTTACATTTTAATGACAATTCTGTATCTAAGTTGAAACAAAGCACTCTTCCTGGAGAGACTTCCCTAGAGGCATTCACTGTTGCACTGTCAAGGGAAGGTATTTCCTGATACTTTTGTTCCATTATTATTAAGAATGTTTAGGGAGGCCATGGTAGTTGTCTAAAGGTTGGATGGTGCCAATTTTATCAGTTTATTCAGTTACACTGATTGACACATTTTTGATATGGACACCTGCAAGTGGGTACTCTAGTGAAGCTTAAAATACTGATCTTTATGTTCCAGTGCATTGTCAAAGTGGTAGCATTTTGTGCACTGCAGCTGGTAACATGGAGGGCATAATGGTATAAATTTGGTTTACATTCATTATGATATCAAGGATTGTAGCTTTCATACCAAAGATACAAAGAATATACCATATGAAGATTGATATACAGTAACAGTCAATGTGGGATGTGTATGTTACTCAAAGGTTACATACTGTTATTCATGGTGACCTGACGTTAGAGTCATGCAATGACTTTAATATCACCAACATGGCCTTCCTGAGCACTCTGATTAAGAATGGGGCCAATGAATAAAGGTGAACCCTCCCACAGGCAGTGCAAAAGGGAAGGGCTCTTCAGGAATGGTGCTTTGCTTCATAAGTAGATACAGAATTTTCATTAAAATGCATGGAATAAATGACCGAAAATTTCAATATCATAGTCTTGTCATCATGAAGTCGATAACTGCATCACCTGTAGGACACGAAATCTAATGAACTCCCTGAAGGTCAGGTGAAGGCATGTGTGGACACATCCTCAAGAGAACAGGTACTGGCCTGATATCCCAGCAGAGACCCATCCGGAAGCCTTGTGACGGTGTACATGTATTAAAATAAAGTGAATTACAAGCATTAATCACAAGGATCGGATTCATACTGATTGACAAAGTCAATAAATCACGAAGGGTATGAATAATTTTGAACATCGCCCAGTTTGGATAACTCACCTTTTCTATTGTTATGCAAATGAGGTGAAACCGGAAACGGCATTCATTTGCAGATGATAACTAAATGCATTCAAGTGATGTGCAAGTAACTTCATTTAACCATTCATTTTTAGGAAAAATGCAAAAAACTATAATTTTCCAAGGGGTATGAATAATTTTGTTGTTAACTGTACATCTACAAGTCAAGACAGTGCTCATCTTTCTATATCGATATGATGCAATCTCTCTCCATCTCTCTCTCTCTCTCTCTCTCTCTGAGGCTCTCCCGCTCCCTCCCTCTCTCTCTCTCTCTCTGAGACTCACCGGTCTCTCTCTCTGAGACTCTCCCGCTCTCTGTCTAAAAATGAAAGGTAAAGCGAAACATACCTTGTTGATAGAACTTCCCCCTTTGCCAAATAAATCCGCACAAGCATTTATAATGACAACTGCTTTGGACTGTATACCACAAATATAACAACAATGCAGGTATATTATGACGTGAAGCCTTCATGTAATACTTTTAAGAATCAACGTCCATATACTATCATGACTATAAAGCATTATCCTTTTTCAGCGGTGTATGCATGATGTTAATAGAACAACAATCTTATTGTGTATCAGTGCAACAGGGGTACTGATGGAACTCAGCAAGGTTCAAGACAGTACACAAGGGCATAATATTACCATGGGGGTGGAGGGGGTACTGGTCTTCAGAGAATTGAGCGACGGTGGAGAGGGATGGGATGGGGACATCGTAGGGTTATCTTCACCTGTTCATATACATATATACAGCCCTGGAAAAAAATATTAGACCAGCTCCTTTTAAAGGCTTATTTGGGAAGTGTTGGCTACATTAGTAAGTGAACTTTCAAATTGATTTCTACTAGCTAAGTCATAATGATTGGATGACTACTCTCTAAAATAATTTCCCTCTACAATAACTAACCCCTGGGACAATTACCCCCAGGGTAATTACCCCTGGGACAATTACTCTTCCGGGACAATTATCTCCAAAGGACAATCAGATCTAGAGGCATAAAGGCTTGCACCCCAAATGGATGGATACTTCAGATTATGTAATGAAAATATCATAGAGGATAATTGTTCTGGGGATATTCTCCAGGGGAAGGAAGGTTTTTGATAAAAAAATGTTCTGAAGACGTAACATCAATTTGAAAAGAGCGAGGTAAATCTCACGTTTAGGGCATATATACATGTACCAAAACGATACCGCACAAACTGAAACTTTGCAAAAGGTTTTATCAAGCATATGCAAAATCCATCAACCATCATCTTACTTGATTGATAACGCATACTATTAAAAAAAAGTAAATGCAAAGTAACGATAATGTTACATTGTATCTAGACATACCTGCATAAGTATGTGACTCACATAGCATTAACAAATGCAGTACTAGTATATAGAGAGGGTTAATACCTTTGTTCATAACATCGTGTCATGTGCATTATGTACAAGGATTTTTTATCCCAGTATTATTGTATGCAAATATTGTTTACACCAAATTGGAATAAGAGCTCCCAGGCGCTTCACAAAGACCGACATTTTTTTGTTCAAAGTTCGAAAATGGTCATAATTCTTTTGAATAACGCGACGGGGTTCTTTACAAAGGCTGCAAACGCTGGTAACAGCCAGGATCATGAAATTATGAAATGCAATTGAGCTTTAGAATTTATGTAAAAATAGAGTTATTGAATTGATTGCAAGCGTACTGCAATATTGTGACGCATAAAATGTATTAAAGGGAATCTTGGTTCTAGGAAAGGTAAAAAAAAATAATTTGTGAGCTTTCTCATTCCTTTTACGTTAGTTTGGAAGATTAATGTTCCCTGAAAGGGATTTCTCTTCAAATGCACTCATATTAAATATATGACAAGAAACAGCTGAAATGTCCGGGCCGAACATTTGTGTGTAGTCCCATATACACATTTCTGTGTGCAGTGCAGGTGACTGTCAGCAGGATTGAGTCAATTTATTATCATTTTGATGATTCAAAGACCTTACAGCATACACAAATTCTTATGTGCTATATAATAAACCTTTCCCAATTGCTTTGAGCCAGTTTCTTTCACAATTCAATCTCATGACCAGAACTCGACTTTATCTTTAACCTAGAAACGTAATAAAGCAGAAAATTTGAAATTAAGCAGCTGCCAGGATATCGTTGCCATGATCACAATAAAAACATATATATTTCATACGTGTATCTCGGAAATGAAATCCATCACTTGTTGCTGGCGCATGCAGGTACATGTATAGATAGGCCTTGATTAATCATTCTATCAAGATTCAAAATTCATTTCAAATAAGATCAACTTCAGTTTACTACAGTAGACAAAAGTTCGCACTTCCATGTCGTTCTAGCACGTATAAGCCTATAATACCATTTCCATGGTTTCCACTCACTTCCTATTATTTTGTGACGACACGGGCCAGTATTCCCTGGATGTCAGGCAAGTCGGGTCCAAAGTTGAAGTAAACGTGAACTTTGGTATACACACTACCGATGAGAGAGTAATAATGGGACGAGAGAAAGAAAATATTGCCGCATATCAAACACTAATATGGACAGCAATGTTGGATTGTCTTTGGCATCCGAATACTTAAACAGAGGCTGATACTATTCTATTTGTATGAATATTGCAGGAGAGAAGGAGAGCACCAAAGAAGGAGTAACGTGTATGCATGATAATTTACATACAATCGGATGTTTTCAACGCGGAGTAATAGACTTAAAATGCACTGGATGTCAGACCCTCAAAAATCGATGGAAGTAAATGATTACAACGTTGAATGTAAAGGTTGCCAGATCGAAGTCTGACCGCTAACACTGCATGACAGTCTATAAGTCGATAATAATGTTCTGCGTATTAACGTGCATCAGGAAATGGTCTTACACTATGAACATGGCGAACAAAGAAGCGGAAAAAATATACAGCTCCTCATTGTGAACATCCATTGATTGCTATTATATGTAAAAGTATGTAGAACAGGTGTCACATGCATATTCACCTGTTCTACTTATTTTACATAATAGCAATGAAGGGATGTTCTTTTGTCTACCAGAGCAATTGTGGAGGGTACAATGAGGAGCTGTATATTTTGTCCGCTCTCTTTGTCATCGTGTTACTTACTTACGTATAAACTATGCACTGCGTACGTTCATGACGGTAAACAAGGGCTGAAATTAAGAGGGATTCTGAGCAAACTACTATACCAACTGGGTTAATGAACGGACAATAACAAATCTCTACCATCATTCCCATACATGCGGGAAATAACCGACCATACAACTACTAGTATACGCTATACCACCTAGGACCCGGACAACTACAGTATACCTTCCAGACAATAAGGCACAACATACCTCCTAAGACAATTATGTACATTGTATACCCTTTGTTGTATACATCTGTACATCATCCAGCTTCAATATTAATAGATAGGAACTGTGATTTTAGCTGCACAGCATACAACTTTTAATACATCATGCACACCACACCTGCCCAATAGTACGACAATACATCTTATTGGAGGACTTTATGCCTACTGTCATATTACTAGAAGAGGAAGAAGAAGAAGAAGAAGACGAAGAAGACGAAGAAGACGAAGAAGACGAAGAAGAAGAAGAGGATGATGATGAAGACGAGAAGAAGAAGAGCAAGGAGAACAGCAACAACAAGTTAACAAGAGTAACAGGATGAAGACGAGAAAAAGAAGAAGAAGAAGAAGAAGAAGAAGTAGAAGTAGAAGAAGAAGAAGAAGAAGAAGAAGAAGAAGAAGTAGAATTAAATGAAGAAGAAGAAATAGAAGAAAGAAGAAGCGACAGTTTCAATGTTATCATGTCCTTCTCGATATCAGATGTGACGTCCGATGTTCAACAAGTTCAAATGTCATTCGGAGTATCAATGGGTACAATGTACATGTACCTGTAAACACCTTACGTCATATCAATCACAATATACTCACAAGTGGGTATGTCGTCTTGCACGCCAAAGCAACGTGATATACGTATATGGTAGGAAATGAATTATAATTTATCACTGCTTATAATCTGAGCAACAATAAGCCCATCGAGAAATACGCCGGACGTAGTTTAAAAACAATATAAACATTAACACATTAGGACTATATGGACTAATGATATGCTTTCGGGAAAAGCTGGAAATGCATGTTAACAGACAAAGAAGCATAAGAGTTAGTAAGCTTCGAATAAGTACAGAAATAATAAAGAGGTAACAATAACTTCAACCTGAGCATCCGTCAAGAATGCTTGTTGTGTGCCACAAATTCACAAAATGAAGATTGAAGACTGTTTTGTCCTTTCAAAATGATGGAAAACAACATTGACACAACAATGATTCGTCTTACCAACTGAGATTAACCCAAGATTATAATGCTTCCCAGGCCTCTGCAATACAGTTACAGGGTATTCCAGCAGATCTCTGTCAACGTCCTCCTTTGATGTGTTTACTGTCCAACACCCCTAAAAGGGGTAAAACGGGGTCAAACTATGAAGTTCTTCCCTATAGTTGTGCACGGAACTGCTGGTTCACGGATGGAAAACAAATTGGTCAAAACAGAGACGTATGGATCATAAATAATATTTTTCATGCAGTTTTCCACAATCCTCGGTTTAGATGATAACTTAAAAGTATACTTCCTCAATCTTGGCCAGCAAAATAAACAATATTTAACTAGCTCTCAACAATATTTTTCCTTCCTGTATTCCGAAACCATGTACTTGTCACATCAAGACGTCAAGTATATATAAAGATTGACAGAGTAGTAATTCATACAGCCGCTGCAAGAGTATAGTTCCTCTTCGAATGATGAAAGAGATCGTTTTCTCGAAAACGAAAATGATCAAGGGGCCGTGATGGTGAATCGAACCGTCAATGGTGTCGATGATAGTGGCGTTAATAGTCTAGATAGGTATACAGGAGTTTTAATTAAAACTTATGGATAAATATGGATAAATATATAATTTCGAGAAATATATTTCTCTAACATTCAAAATGATTAAAATTCACTCAAGCCGTCTAAAAATATCCAATGAAGATTCGTGGACAGTACGTGCACCTTGTAACTTTCGTTCGAGTTGACTCCAATAATATTGAAGAAATAACCGACACAAATATTTCAAGCTAAGGCATTCATATTATTTGTGATTCTGTCAATTAAACAATGTTGGCATTCCTATGGTCCATGTACTCTGCAAAAAAAAATCCAGGTGGAGGCGAATGTAGTATTCCAAAGGTGGTCTGCTTTTTATTCACTTTTGAGACCTTCGTGTCGGATTTAATTTTCCGCAATGTGTGAAAACAGTCCAGGTAGTTTCCGAATAGAGATCAGTGATATATGGCTGTTTACTTGTAGATGTCGAAATCGGATTTCACGCTCAGTGCTGTCTGACTGACTAGACCTACAAATCACTACTGCGTTATAAGCAATAAGTCTGAGAATCTTCTATACTCTTCTCGATTGCTTTATCACACAAGGCAGTGTGTAAAGAGAACCACACGTGACGATGAGCGATAATGGGATCAGACTTCGCCATTGTGTTGGCTATCTTTCAAGTCGGCTCAAAAAGGACAATAGCCGAGCTCTTTCTCGCGACGCACAATAGTCCGAGGGGTCCCAACAACGGTATACTAGTTCTATACTAGTTCTGGACTAGTGGATCCAGAGGGTAACAAACAAACAATGAGATGGACCCCCCCCCCCCCTCCCCAAAACGGTTACTCATGCAGGTCGAAGGTCCGTCATAACAAAAGTGGATTCTTTTTAGATAATCCCCAGAAGTAGTGTGACTACGCGCACTGCTGTGTAGTTTAGACCTACTGATTTTGAACTGGTATAGCAATAGGACAAAGTCGGTCAATTGGGCCCTATTCCATGCAGCATTGAATGTTTCAAGATATTCTCGAGAATCGTGATAATGTACACTACAAAAAAAAAATCGTTGAAATTACTCAAAAAAAGTTCGTCAACGGATTGCCTTGATTATTTTAAGTATTTTGTAACAGGGAATTTTAAGTAGAATGTACTTATTTTGCTTAATAAACTTTTACTCAGTTAAATTGAGCTATTAACGTAAATAATTTAAGTATTGTAATCATGATAGATAACAATTAAAAAAAAACTTATGACATGATACCCATCTAGCATTCACTGACACTCTTTCAATTTAGGATTTAATTAAATATCTACCACCATCACCATCAAACACTACGCTTTAAGTTGACAAGTATTGTTGTTGTTAATTATTGTTATACGGCAATCAGTCAATTTTGACTATTATCACCAACAATTTATGGAAAGGGCTCCGAATTTTATATATACTTGTTCGTAGCATCTTAAAAAGAAAAATGGTTGACAATTTTCCTGAAATATCAAGTTTTGATCTGTAAACGAAGAAGCTTGACTGGGGAGGAATTTTTAATTTGTAAACAAATCTTTCGGCATATTACTCCCAGTGTTAAAGATCGTATGCTCGATCTGTAATGAAAAACACAAGTCAGTTGTGACTTGTGTTTTTCATTACAGATCGAGCATACGATCTTTAACACTGGGAGTAATATGCCGAAAGATTTGTTTACAAATTAAAAATTCCTCCCCAGTCAAGCTTCTTCGTTTACTAACCATTGTCTACGGCGGACCGTTTGAATATTAATGAGTCAGAAAGAAGAGGATCTTGGGTATTTGATTCCAGTTCGTCGTGGCTTGGCCGTGAACCAGAATAGCCTGGTGGTTGAGTCGCTGCCCGGCAAGCAGTAGATGACAGGTTCGAATCCCGCTGGTTCCAATGTTTTTCTGACTTGTGTTTTTCATTACAGATCGAGCATACGATCTTTAACACTGGGAGTAATATGCCGAAAGATTTGTTTACAAATTAAGTTTTGATTTGTTTTTAATCGAGTGACAATTAAAAATTGTCCTATCGTCTTATGTTTGCTTAAATGAATTAGGAAATATAACTCCTTAGGAAATATAACTCCTTAAATTCTCATTCAACCACAAAAAAAAAGAATTGTCTAATTCTAAAAGAGAGATTAACTTGGTCTTAATGAATATTCATGAATTATGTTAATACTTATATTACGCACTGCACCAGTTTTTACTTTAAAAATAAGTACAATCAACATAAATTGTTTGAGTAATACGTACACTTTCCTACTTTGAGTTAAATGTTCTTTTGTATTTAATTTTACCTAAAATTTTCACGTATATTCTATTAAATTGAAAATTTGAGTTATTATGACTTACATTGAGTACGCAAATGGCAAAACTTATGTTTTGAAGTAAATTCTACATGGGAAAAATAAGTAAAAGTTACTAATGGGCATACAGTCAAACCTGTCTTAGCGGCCACTAAAAAATCCCCGCAGAAAATTATTATTTTTTACAGTGCATTATAGAAGAAACGTAAACCTACAACAAATGGGGGTTGTTTATTTATTTTTCATTATATTCTTCTTTTTCTTCTAGTTCTCCTTCCTCTTCTTCTTCTCAGCAATCTTAATCTTCACCTTTTTCTTTTTCTTACGGTTGCGTGACAACCACCAACATCCATCCATGGTATGATCAGGGAAAGGTAACTAAGACTTCCCTGGTATGATAGTACACAATACATCTTAACAAAATCCAGGACGCTGTACCATTAAGATATCCGGGTTTTTGAACGTATACGTTATACCCGTCTTCTGGGTCAACCATATTTCTATGGATAATCCTCATCATTCTGGCTCATTAGATCGTGTTCTCTATTTTCAACATTGACGACATTCATTTACCTGGGGGAAAATGACATTGACATATGGGACAATAATTATTGCTGACTTATACTGTCTTGTGGGGAGGGGGTCCGTTGAAATCCGAAAAGATTGTTATAGTTCACAAGAGAAATTGTGTGTGGAATTGCAATAACCATAATACCCATTATTAAAAAGAAGGGAACCCACACCCCTCCCCATTAAAGAAGGTTAAGATAATTAGCAAAGAAGAGAAATCCTTTTCAGGGGATACTATATGATGTTCTTCCAAACTGACGTATAAAAAAGCGAGAATGCTCACAAATTATCTTTCACCTTTCCCGTAGAAGTCAACTTTCTATTTAAGTCTAAAACATCAAAAAAAAATGTCAGTAACAGATAACTTTTGGCACATTCTTTGTTCAAAATTGCAACAACAAAAACTAAAGAAAAGAAAGGGGAAAAACAGATTTGCTAGCATTTCTGCCATGGAAGTGCGTGAAGAATTGTATAGGCCTATTCTACAACGTGTTTGAGCTGAAGACAATATTTTGCTTTCAAAGAGAAAATGTGAAGATTTCCGGTGCAGATTTGCATTAGAATTATAAGCCCAACAGTAGCCTGCCACGTGTTTTTATATATATTATATTTCTGGTCCACCTTCAATGAAGCAAAGCCCTGCAAAAGGTTAGACTTTATTTTCGAGAAGTGCTCTGAGAAAGAAAATAATTATGGTATAGATAAGAAGTTTATGTGAGTTGAGAGAGAGAGAGAAAGAGAGAGATTTTAGATAGTATTACCTGTATACAAAGCAAATACATGCATAAAGCACACAAAAAGCTGTTAATCGGAGACTGTCATATTTTTAAACATGTTTATAGTTTCAAGCATTTTTAAGCAGAAATTGAGAAATAGCACTATTTTACACCAAAAGACAAAATGACTTCACGATTTCCTTGTACGAAAATATCTTTCCAGAAGGATTCAACCAAAAAAAAATCCACCATTCCACCTCCGGTGGGACTCGAACCCACAATCCCCGGTTTAGGAGACCGATGCCTTATCCATTAGGCCACGGAGGCTGCCCACATCAACGGCGGCGCATTTATTGCATTTGTACCTGTAAGCGTATTGCACATCATTCGCACACACAAATCATGATTTATTAGTCTATGAATTTAGACCGTATGTCATGTAAAATAGTTATTATTGACCTTGATCTCCTAGAATAGACAACATTTTAGAAAACAAAGAGAAGTAAATTTAAAAGCATTCATATCTACATTTACATGAATAATAAAACGAACAATTCATTCAAGTATATTCTATTGTCTAGAACCATAGGGTAAAATGAGTAATTGGTAAATTAGACTAGGCCTACATAGATTATGTTTTGGGTATATTATCAAAGCCACATCATTTTAGTCCAGCTACTGTCAACATATTAATAGTTATGCATACTCTTGATATTCTAATTTACAAGTGCAGATTTTATCCTTTTACTGACATGACAAGCAATCGAAATTGTGATTTTTTAGCTTGCAAAATGCAAGATGGTCATGAAATCGAAAGAGGGAGTGGTGTGGTTATTATTGTGCCACCAGTCCTATATTTCAATTTTCATGAGGATCAGCTGCTGTGTAGGTGGGGCTAAA
The DNA here is from genome assembly GCA_025617745.1 of Heliocidaris erythrogramma. Taxonomy (NCBI): domain Eukaryota; kingdom Metazoa; phylum Echinodermata; class Echinoidea; order Camarodonta; family Echinometridae; genus Heliocidaris; species Heliocidaris erythrogramma. The sequence goes on from CM046856.1 coordinate 36,101,799, forward strand.
TTTAATTAATATCTAATTTCAATGCAAATCCATATAGCAAGATATCGAATCACAATAAGTCATAAAGGTGTAAGAGTCACACACAATACAAATGATAATTACCTTGGTCACATTGATCAGTAGCTTTGCCCAGCAGAAAATTCGAATGCACGAAAGTGGAACAACAGCTGATTCGAACAAGCCAGTGTGTTTGTGTGTACGACGTGCCTTGTATTGCCAAAGCTTGCTGGCTCAATGCAACACACACAAATGGCGTGAGAGTGCGTATACATGTGGAGAGATTGGTATAAAATCCGCCAATGTGTGTACAACGATCTCTTTCGCGTTGTTTGGCGAGTACAAAGCACAAACGCCGATTGAATATCAGACGAGAATGCCTACAGAGAAGATGTACGCCTCCAGAAAATTTATGATTAGGAACCTACAATGTTTTGAAGATGAGATTCAATCTTTATAGTTTATCGAAAGCCTATATACGTAAATTACCTCTATAAGGCGGATCCGGAAATTTTACTCAGCATTATTTCCCCCCTGAAATCCATGCAATCAGGCCTATTTTTTTTTTTTTTTTTTTTTTGGGGGGGGGGGGGAGCTCTAGGCGGCATTCTAATAGGCACAAATATGTCAAAAGTGCTATTAAATGATGATGATGATGATGAATTATTTGAAAATTTTTGATATTGATAATAATATAGGCCTACTATTACTACTACTACTACTACTACTACTACTACTATATAACTAGAAAATAATTATTATTATGATAATAATGAAAATAATATTATTTAGGTCTAATAATAATAAAAATAACAATTATAATAATAATAATGATAATGGTAATAATAATAGGCCTACTAAGTTATTCGAATGATGATAAAGAAAGAAAAGAGAAGAGGAGAAAATGCACTGAAGGAAATATGAAACAACTTGAAGGAGAAATAGAAGCCAAATCGGCCGTAGTATTTTATCTTTGTATTTTTATCTTACAGTCAGCTAGGTGAGAGAATGCAGTTTCCTCCCTCCGTCTAAATGAGTAAAACGGGCCAACTGTGTTTAAACGGTTTGTGTTTTCTTCACACTCATTTCGGAAAAAACAAGTGAAGTTTACAAATAGGATTGGTTTGACCCTTTGACTCAGTTGTGTTTGTAGGTTTGGTTGAAATTTGCGCCCCCAATCCTGTATAAAAACTTACGCATAAAAAATCTAAAGGGTTAAATGTTGTTTTTTTTGTTATTCTAATGTTGAGTCGCTTTGCATGCTCTCCACGTGTACATAGGCATATATAGCAAGTTCGTTTGGACTATCTTTGATTTGGCTCCCAAACCAGGAGGTATTAAACTTAATGTTTCATAAACTAGGAAAGAAGTTGCACCCCTAGACCGTTTTATTTCGTGGTTCTTTTTAATGCGTTATTGGTATTTGGGGACTCTGCTCACCCCGACCCCCCCCCCCCCGGGCCCGGCTCAGGTTAAAGTTTAGTGCTTGCTTATATTTAAGTTTTCCCTTATCACGATAATACGCCACTGTATGTCCCCCCCCCCCCCCCCCCCCTCTATTTCTATTTCTATGAGGAGCAAATAATATGACTTACCCTTCGTGGACATGGATTATGAAGCTGGGTGTATTCCGACCCCCCCCCCCCCCCTTCCCCTCTCTCTCTCTCTTTCGATGAGGAGCAAATAACATAAAATATGACTTACCCTTCGTGGATAGGGATTATGTAGATGTGTGTATTCCGACCTTTCCGACCCCCCCCCCCCCTTTCCTCTCTCTCTCTCTCTTTCGATGAGGAGCAAATAACATAAAATATGACTTACCCTTCGTGGATAGCGATTATGTAGATGTGTGTATTCCGACCACCCCCCCCCCCCTCTCTCCCTCTCTCTCTCTCTCTCTCTCTCTCTCTCTCTTTCTCTCCTTTCCCCTTCTATTTAGTAGTAAGTAATGGCCCACTGGTCCTCCATCCAGCAACGCTCTCCACCATTCTCCATTATTTCTGTATATATAGGCTCTCACAATTCTACCTTCAATTTTTTCCTTTTCTTTCTCTCTCTCTCATCTACTTCACTCCCTTCATTTCATTCACATTCTTTCCTTTTCTTTTTCATTCATCTTCGGGGAAAGATTATGACAGAGATTTTCCCCAGCTTGTTATGATACATCCTTTGTCATTAATTTTCTTCCACCTGTCATGCATGTGTTTGTTGTAAGCCAGCCCCTACAATATCATGTCGGTTAGTAACATAATACGAACAGAGCAGTAATAATAATAATAATGCACTGATTTTAATGATTAAAAATACCCTATTAACATCTTGTAAGCAATCAGCTATCGAAAAACTGGCCATTCATTTCGATCAGCCAAATTGGCTGCGAATCACTGCGATATGTGCAACTAGTCACACATTATTTTATACCTACTCTAAGATAAAAATGTCTTCCTAAAAGGATAAGTGACCTGGAACACGTGGACCCCCCCCCCCCCCCCGTATCCGCCAGTGAATACATACGGATGAAAGAGCACACTAATGCCATAATGTATAAGAACTTACTCATAACGAATCAATCACAGATCACATTCATCATTTTGTTTACATTCTTCAAAGGGTAATTCTACGATTAGTGAGACATGACAAAAAGGTTTTAAAATCAGTATTTCTTTCTTCTTCTTTTTTTGCCCCAGATGATTTAAAGATAACGTCGAGTTCTGGTCATGAGACTGAATTGTGAAAGAAACTGTCTCAAAGCAATTGGGAAAGATTGATTATACCGCAAATACGAAATGGTGTTTGCTGTAAAGTTTTGGAATCACCAAAATAAAAAGAAATTGACTCAATCCTGCTGAGAGTCACATGCACTGCACACAGAAATGTGTATGTGGGACTACACACAAATGTTCGGCCCGAGCATTTCAGCTGTTTCTTGTCATATTTTGAATGTGAGAGCATTTGAAGAGCGGTCCTTTTCAGGAGATAATCTTCCAAACTAACAAAAAGAACGAGAAAGCTCACATTATATTTTACCTTTCCCAGAACTCAAGCTTCCCTTTAAATTTGGATTAAATGTCTAGATAAAATAGGGGAATCATTTTTTTAAATTAACTTGATTCTTGCGTGCCTCCATCGAGGAGAATCGAAACTGAAACTGTACATGCATTGGGACTAAACAATAAAATAATGTATAAAACCTAGGTGTTAACATTACTCTGAAAGTGTATTTTTGATGGAAATGCAGAAATTCAATGAATTACATTATCAGGTGTATTTCAAGATGTTGCAAAACAGAAAATAACTAGATGAATATTCGACCGCGCGCGGTCGGAATTTATGCCTCCGCCATCACCAGATTGGAAATGTATGGCATACATGTACACTCTAAAAAGGATTGGTCCAACAAAATGACAAATCTTTTCACTTAAAATGCACAGGAGACAGAAAAATTTATTTCATTTCATTTTCATATAAAACTAGAAATATTTGATAACAAGGCTAAAAACCAGTAATTTCATGTAATTTTATGTAAATTGACCTCTGTGACCTCTGACCTTTGACCTACTTACCCCAAAATCTAATCAGTTCATCTTTCTATGGGTATGCATACTGGTACCAAGTTTGAAGTTCTCACCTCAGATAGTTCTTGAGATATCGCGGTAACGGTGGTAAAAACCACTAATTCCATGTAATTTCATGTAAATTGACCTCTGTGACCTTTGAACTTTGACCTACCTACCCCAAAATCTAATCACTTCCTCTTTCTATGGGGATACATACTAGTACCAAGTTTGAAGTTCTTACCTCAAACAGTTCTTGAGATATCGTGGTAACGGTGCTAAAAACCAAATAATGTTTATGTAATTTCATGTAAATTGACCTCTGTGACCTCTGACCTTTGATCTCCTTACCCCAAAATCTAATCAGTTCATCTTCGTATACGGTAACATACTAGTACCAAGTTTGAAGTTCTTACCTCAAACAGTTCGAGATATCGTGGTAACGGTGCTAAAAACCAAGAATTTTTATGTAATTTCAGGTAAATTGACCTCTGTGACCTCTGACCTTTGACCTACTTACCCCAAAATCTAATCAGTTCATCTTTCTATGGGGATACATACTGGTACCAAGTTTGAAGTTCTCACCTCAGATAGTTCTTGAGATATCGCGGTAACGGTGCTAAAAACCAGTAATTCCATGTAATTCCATGTAAATTGACCTCTGTGACCTCTGACCTTTGACCTACTTACCCCAAAATCTAATCAGTTCATCTTTCTATGGGGATACATACTGGTACCAAGTTTGAAGTTCTCACCTCAGATAGTTCTTGAGATATCGTGGTAACGGTGCTAAAAACCAAGAATTCTTATGTAATTTCATGTAAATTGACCTCTGTGACCTCTGACCTTTGACCTACTTACCCCAAAATCTAATCAGTTCATCTTCGTATGGGGATACATACTAGTACCAAGTTTGAGGTTCCTACCTCAAATGATTCTTCAGATATCGCGGTAACGAGAAGTGGGACGGACGGACGCACGGACGGACGGACGGACAACCCGAAAACATAATGCCTCCGGCACCCACCTTCGGTGGGCTGAGACAAAACAGAAAATAAAAACCCCATTATTTCATGATTTACCGAGGTGTAAATTTATTTCCATGTCCTGCTCAAGTAACGTAACTAACTGAGGAATATGTCTCATGAGTTTATTTCATAGTGTGATGTAGCCCTGGGCTGGATGTATAGACACTACCAACACGGAAATATAATCAATGCACCTTCATGTAGTAGCCATACAAGCTGTACAATGTCTTAAAAATGTAATGTAACTAATCAAGGAATTGCCCCAAGATATTGGTACTCGGAACGAAGCAAGGTCGATGACCCTGTTTCATCAATATAATGCACACGTTTTGACCATGCTGTGTGGAATATACCCTGTTTAAATTGCAGATACATGTATCATTATTGCAAAAGATTATATTACTCTTTTAAGACAACAAAAGTAAAAAAAAAATTAAAACACAAAATCACCACAAATATTACTATCATAAACATGAGGAACATCAGTCAGTACACGCTATTTATAACATCTAAAACCACCGCACATAATCATTATGAATATGAACTAATTTTTTTTTACAGATATTGAAATAGAAGATTACGATATTTTTTTTTTAATGTGAATTATTCCTGACTAACGTCCCAAATTAATAATCATGGTAATTTGGGACAATAGTCAGGAATAATTTATTTTTTTAACTCCATATTATGGAGAGTTATTTTGGAATCGCACGATGTTAATGTTGTGAATCGAATTGACGTTTGTACAAATCGCACATTATCGCCACCGATTGGGAGCCGATTTTCTCCGACTTGAAGTCTTCAGAATGATTACCCATGTAACCATTTTGACATTCGGGACATTTGGGACATCCCACGCGGTAGACCGACAGCCCACGAAACCAACAGCCTCCATTGTCGGTCTGATGCACCCTCAAAACAGTTGTCAGAATGCCCACAGGGAACGACATAATATGGGTCTCGTGGACTGTCGTACAGCGGGTCCGCTCGCTATTCATAGAAAACCGCTATTCATTTTATGAATAGCGGTCCTTATGAATAGTTATGAATAGTGGTCCTTATGAATAGCGAGGTATTTTTTCTATGGTTTGCTCGCTATTTAGAAGGACCGCTATTCATACAAAACCGCTATTCATTTAGTCACGCGTTATGGATAGCGGTCCTTATGAATAAGTGGTCCTTAAGAATAGCGGTCCTTATGACTAGCGAGGTTACCCCTCATACAGTCTAGTTGGCTGACGGTCTCGCAGGCAATATAGTCAATACGGGGCCTAACTCAGATACCATTTTCATATTTTTTTTTAATTCTAAACCTAAACCTTATGCACTTTCGTGAAAATCAAGTTATATAAGTGTTCGACATTTCCGGGGGCTCTAAATGGACATTTTCAGGTACAATATTGCAATACAAAATATGTAACCATATTTCCAATTTGAATTTGAAGTTTCTTCGCAGCTTCTTGACCCAAATGCTGTTTCTCATAGTCCTGTCGCTTATTATGACAATGTTTACAGTTTTTATATAGTTTTTAAAATCCATGTTCCCTGAGAAGTAATCCTACCACAGCCTATTTTGTTCGTGTATTTCAGCTACAGCGTCAAAGTATCTAACAGCACAATGACATGAAAATAAATATAAATGTCCATTCAGTTTCCGTGAAGTCGTGACCACCTTTGTGGGCGAATTCGTGGAAGGGCGACCAGACGGATAAATGTTCTTGTAACTTGAAATTAGTAAAATGAAAGCAAATTACTTTCAACGCAACCTTATCCAAACTTGGCCGATGGCATACGTACAAAGCGTACACTGTCTGTATATACTTTCTAAAACTCGAGTCCAACAAAATAGCGATCCCGGACGGAAAGCGCGTGGGCCATGCCTTGAATTTCTTTCCCATCCAAAGACCAGTCTGCCCCTGAAGTACGACTTTAATGATATAAATAAATATTTAACAAAATAATTATCCGGCAGCTATTTCTTCCCCAAGTGACTCCTTGTCAGATATAAATGCTTATAAAGTTTTGCGATATCTTCAATAATCTTCTAATCAAAATTAATTCTGTATCATGCGGCTTCGTCTTTTCCATCCATCCCTTCTGCGTTTTCTTCCACGTCTTCATCGACAGGTATCGATCTTATCCTTTCGTTGTCGCTGGGTTTATAGAAGGCTAATGCTCCAATGAAGCAGAAAATGGATAGCAGTCTGAGCATCATACACAGCAATAACGCTGTGAGTCCGAACATTTTGTTGTCGTAAAGCAGGCACGACGAACCGTCGCAGGAGTCTTGCCACAGTACACAAACCCTGTCGATAAGCGCACCAAACACAACCGGACCAGGGATTGTTCCTGTATAAAGACAACAGTAATCAGAAAATGAAACAATACAATAAGCTGAGAGAATACAGGGGAATCCATGTAAAGCCTTCTCGCGTGGGCAGCCTTTATATCTAAAGCCGACTTAGTTTGAAAAAAGCCAACTTTCGATGGATGGCTTCCCACCCCCTTTATCTTTTTAAAGGAACACACACATATTAATAAGCCAAACACCATAATACGATCAAAGAGAAACGTAGATAAAATGCCTTGCTCAAAGGCATAGGTGCCGTACCGGGGATCGAACCCATGATCCTCGCATTTCCAGTCGAGTGTTTTGAACCACTCAGCTCCGACAACTCTACTTTGATCTGTCCCCTGTTTCCTGAGGAGGGTATAAACAACAACAAATATACGCGAGAGAGCAAAGACATAAAGCGTTAATTTCTGGATTTGACATTACTAACCACTGGCCGGTAGTTAGTTGTCAGAGGTCGCAAAGTGTTTTTTACAGTCTGTGAAAGGTTAATTGTTAGTGGTCAGCGAGTGGTTTCCGGAGCATTTTGGTAGCCTTTAGTACTTTTGTTAATGACGGTATACAACCGCTAAATCCGGGGTAGTAGGTTATATTAAGTATTTAGTGCTTTGTATACCCATCATAAAAAAGGGCATAATAAATCTGATTATTTACATTGTGATTGATATAAGACAATACTTCAAACGTGTAGTGATTTTGAATAATGGAAATAGAAATAACGAATTTTTGCTTACCGAATGCTCTAAAGCAAAGAGATTGAATACCCAGTGCGAAGGAACGCTGATCGTGAGATACACATCTTTACAAAATGAAATGAAAAGATTATAATTATTAAAATGGCATTGTAGTTATGAAGGTACTATTCAACATTTTACCCCAATTTTTGTAGGGGGTATGGTGGAATATTAGTCCAAAGTGCTTGGGACATCAATACAACTGTTTAAAAAACGCCAACGAAAACATAATCTTTAAATCATGATAAGGTACTAGATTTGATTCGGCACCCCGCACTTTCCTTCAGTGTATCAACCAAACTTAGAAGGCTGAGAAAAAGTGGTTGAGTTGAGTCGAGTTGAGTTGAGTCGAGTTGAGCTGACTTATTGACTCTCTCTCGACCCCCTTTTCGGAGTATGAGAGTACGATCAAAATCATAAACACATCAAGGTGTACATGTATATTCAAACACACTAAATGGTAAATCTCCATTATGCTTTTTCAAGCATTTTAAAATGTATATTCATGCAGAATATAACCACTTTTATCTTACTCTTTCACAACAATAACCTCAACAGTTACAATAATAATTTTTAAATGATACAGAATCATAAATGAAAATAATGATGATAATGATGATGTTAATGGTAATGATAACATTAATCATAAAGATCATTATGATGGTGAAAGTGAGGTTTAGGTAATTTTACGTTCATAACTCAAACACAATATAATCCAAATCCTTACCTTATTGAAGCCATTGTGGACGGGACCAGGGCTAAGAAGGTGCCCACAAGTTGAAGAAAGGTCAGAAATATATAGAGGTTTTCTTTGGCGCAAGACTGGGGGCATCGTCCTAGCTCCGCCGAGCCACCGCTATAGTTCCCTATACCCGCTGTCGAGTTCGTGCTCGAGTCATCGATACACGTGCAGTTTGTATACATCTGTTTCAAGCAAGAATAATCATCACAAACACAATCCATTAATTTGACCTAAATGATTTTATTACAGAGCGATAAATTGCATTCATGTTCGCTAAATCCTATAAAACAAGCATTTGGAAATCAATTTTTAGGTTTATATCAAAAAAAAATTAATGCATCTTTTTGGGTTTTCGGAGGTCCAAAGACGAGGAAGGGGAAGGAGGTTCCCATTGTGTTGCGACAAGACATTCATGAAATTTTCTTTATCGAACTGACAGGACGAAGAAAAATCATGTGACTCCGTACGTTCCATTTTCATAAACATTTTAACAAAAGATGCGTTCGACTACCCCCCCCCCCCCCCCACAAACAAAAACAAACAAATGAAACATGTGTGATAAGATTTCCCCGCGTTGCCAATAATTACGAAATTTCGGGACGGGGTCCATGTTGCCCCAGTCTTTAAAGGGTTAAACCTCAAACTGAGAGGATGTTCATACTCTTCATTTTACATTTTCAAGTTGTTTCTTAAACTATAACATTTTCGTATTTGAGAATCCTCGAGGAAATAGCGCTTTACCTCATTATATCATAAGTAAAAACCATAAATGAATTAATTACATTGCATCCATGTTGCATTGAACTTTTACTGTATTTCAGGCAGTTGGGGATTTTTACCCATATCTTGGTTAATAATAATAATAATAATATGTCTTGTTTACCCAGGGTTTTTGTTTCAGTGCAAATGAGAACTAATGTAGAAAATATTCCCCCCAAAAAATCTCAAATTCACGCTTATTTCTTTTTGTTGACTAACTTCCTATTTTCAATAATTTTCTTCGTTCTGCATACTTTTTCGATTCCGTTTATCTCCCCCGTTTCCAAGCAGCCTGCAAAACACGCCGAGTAATAAAGCACGCCATCAGTCCCACATACTGGATCGTATGTAGTAGCACAGCCACAACCCGTATTACAAGGTGCGGTGAGATTACTCTCCAGCATTTCATCTCTGAGGAATCAAAAAGTGGAAAGAAGCAAGAAGAGAAGGAAGCGTAGAAAGAGAAGATAGAAGAAGCGATAATGGTAAAGAAGAGAGGAGAGACAAGATAAGTAATAATGGAGCAAACACAAAGGTCCGGGGAACGTCGATAGAAAAGAAATAAAGTCGAAGCCATGAAAAAAAAGGGAGGAGGAGGAGGAGAAGGACATAAAATAGCGAATTATTGAATTAATTCCATGAATTCATATAACAAAAATTAAATATTAAATGATTAATAATGGGCATGTAGTTATAATTTAATAAATATTCCAAGAAGCTGAAAAAAAATGTATTAAATATTCTCGTCTACGTGAAAGTTATAATTCGGATTTTTACTCACTTCTACTACCAGTAACATAGCATAGAGATTCGGGTGTCTTCTTATATGACCGAAATGCGAGGGATCGGATAAAGTATCTGGGAGGGGGTCGGGTCACCTTCTTTTCACATTATATTCCAATCTCCGTTTCTTTCTTTTGCCCACTTTTTCTCTTCCCTTTTTATTTGGCGTTCAATGGGGGTGACTGTGACTCACCCCTTGCCATTTGCCCCCTTGCACCCTTTGCCCCTATGCCCCCTCCCACCACCGCCCCCACCCCCACCCCGAGGCGTTACGCCACTCTTTAAATCCGCACGTCTATGTACATACAAAAAAACTCACGTGTTTGTATAAGCAATAGATACTCCGGCGAAAGGCACATTGGGACATTGGATGGCAAATGCAGGCATCATACAGAAGGCGAATAAGAGACTACCAAGACAGAAGCGAATCATGCCGCGGTATTGGAAGTTGAAGTAGGTCACGATCCAGCCCCCTACAAGTGCACCAAGAAGACTGGCTGGGATAACTAAAAAACCTGAAATACGGGCATGAAAATAAGTTAAGACATTCTGTTCAAGAATTCGTTCTTTAGCCGACAGCATGGCTGTGGAATATCGAAAACACTGGCGATATGGACTAAACTCTTCGAACTTCTCATAGATATTTTTTGTATCATCATCATATTCATTACAATCATTAGGATGGTGGGGTTTTTTAAATTTCATCTGATTGCTAAGAAAGAAAGTATGCTCATAGACAACCAGATGACCTACTATGATAAGTCACATTCCAGGGATTTGGTGACTGAGGAGTAACGCCTGACTTAAAGGCACAAACCCATCGACTTTGTTTCAAACTCGGGACTTGCCGGTTACGAAACCACTACTCTACACCTCAGCCATCACCAACATTTTAATCATAATCTCCTCCTCCTCCTCCTCACCATCATCATCAAATCATCATCGTTACTACCACCACCAACACCATCACCATCATCATCATCACCACCACTGCCATCACCGTCATCATCATCATCACCACCACCACCCACCATCATCACCATCATCATCACCACCGACACCACCACAATCATCACCATTATCATCAATTATCATCATCTTCATCATCATCATAAATAATTATCATCATGATCATGGTCACTTATCATCCGTCACCTCCTTTATTATCACGACTCACTAGAACAATCAAATACACTATCATCTTTATACCGTCTTCAGCTTTCTATGCTAACGATGGATACATATTATAATCAAACATTACAGTCGGGGAAGGGGGAGCAAAGTGAACCTCCTACCCTACTCCTAGAAATGAACATCCGCTGACCATGTCACAAATTGTCATCACTGTTTCTCAAATTCTTTCTACACGAGAAAGTTTTATGATAAATATATAGTCGAATGAAACTGAACTGACCGGTTTTTAGTGCTGCATCACTGGCTGATATGTTGAACTGTGTCTCCATGAACTTAGGTCCAAACGTCGCCAGTGATGAAATGATAAACCACTCGGTAATTGCGGCTCCGTTTACACACATGAAAGGTATGTTCCTGACAAGGTTTATAGTAGCTTTGGGAAAGTCTTTCATCGCGTTGCCGAAACCTGCTCGGGCCGCGAACTCAGAACCTTTCTGGGCTTGCGACACCCTCTTCAGAGCGAGCGCCTTGGCACCTGAAAGGTGAAGATAAGATTACAAACAATTTATAAATCTCTTCTTTTATCTATAACCAATCACGTATCCACATGCATTTCGTTTATTGAGTATTTTATGTTGAAACAATTATTACCGAACTCGCCAATTTTCTAGCTTTTACGCTGATACTGAAAAAATACACAATAATAACAAATAGAAATGATAATGACAATATATTCACGTATCATTTGCCTAGACTATTTATAAATATATACACCTCTCTCTACCCACAATTTTATTATTATTTTTTCACAAATATATCTTAAAATGAATCTTCATATGTCTAATGATATATTCATCTATACATCTATAACTTATCCACCCATCTTACAATCTATTTATTTATCTTACATTATATAGATTTATATATCCATTTATCTATATATATATATATCTATCCCATCATCGACTTACCAGGCATTGATCTTGGGAACATAAGGAAAGGGAAGGCGAGAGTAAGTGCCATACATCCTGTTAAGATAAAACCTAGCCACCATGCCCCAACCCACAGTGGACTGTCTGAAGATATCGTCAAGCTGAGAAATGATACAGAAACATCAACATGCAACGTTTTAAAGAGAGAGTCGAGTTCTGATGGTAAGGATGGGAAAATTATGAGCTTATCATTCTGTTTTTACGTCAGTTTGGAAAAACATCATAGTAGATATAATGCATTTGATGCTCTTCAATGGCCCTCATATTTGAAATATAATGAGAAATAGCTGAAATGTTAGGACCAAACATTCGTGCCGCATGCGTGTGCAGTCCCATATACCCATTTCTCTGTGCAGTGCATCTGCTTTTCAGTAAGACCGGGTCGGTTTCTTATCATTTTGAAGATTTCAAAACCTCACAGAATACACCTATACTTATGTAGACATCATCAACTTTTCACAATTGCTTTCAGACGGTTTCTCTCACAATGAAATCGCATGACCAGAACTCAACTTTATCTTTAAAAATAAAAAGGTGCATTTAAGAAAAGGGTTTTCATCTCGTCTCATTTTTTAAAAATCAGTAATCTTTTAAAATTCTCATTAAATATCCCCATAATTTCGTTGGGGAAACCCATTTCATAAATAGTTCGTTGCCATGAGAAGGTTTTATTTTTCTTTTTGGTTTATATTCAGGTTTATTGTATTCGAGGAACCGCGATCTCCTTTTAAACGTAAAATAGTTCAGAATATTCTTATCCAAATGATTCATGGCGATACATCGGAAGTTGTCCAACAGACACTGAAAAGGTCAACGATAATTATCATTCAGTGATCCCATAGAGATCAGTGTTATCATCCCGTCGCCAGCTCCCCTTTCTTATCCACATTACAGAGTCTACGCTTGCCGTTCAAATAAAACCTTATTTTATTATTTTTTTAAAAGTAAACATAAGCCGTTATATCGTAATCATACAAATATGAAAATGGAGGACGCAACTGGTAATTTAGTCCAAACAAGATCGCAAAGACTTTCGAGAAATTAACTCAAGGACAATTTCAGTACCCTACAGTATAGCCCATAGAAATCCTATTCGGAGTATGTTATACGTCTTTTGTAATAATCGCACATTTCAATTATATAGATGATGGATAAGGCTATTGAAAAATGCTTTAGATTGACTTTTCGAAACTATAATGATTTCGAAACTATAATGATTCCCAAACCAGGCCGTGTCCCTCATAAAATAATAGCGGCCAGCTTCTGGACTATGCTTATGGATTCAAGAACTTCGTAGGCATGCGCCAGATTCAGTTTGCGATTGGTACGACAAGGTTTAAAACCATAACTCAGAGGAAACGATACACTCATGCAAGCTTGCCTGGTACCTCCTTGACTCTAGTGCCTACATGCGTATTCGTGAACTTTTTCAAGTACATGTACTACTTTCGCGAGCTCTTGAACTCATGATTCACGACTTGGCGAACAGGAAACGATTTGACAGATTTGTAAAGGTCGTTGATAAACTGCTTCCTGAGTCAAACTTGTGTTGTCAGATTGTCCATAAACCCATTTCAAACTGGTGGTGACTCCTTCTTGATAAATCCATATTTTACTTACCGAACTATAGTTTGTGGCTTGTGAAAGTACATGTACTTGGAGAAGATCATACAGAGTAAATGTATTTGTTGTTTTATGGAACGTTGCTAGGCACATTTGGAAATATGTAATTGGTTCTTTTATTCGTTTGAAAGGTTTCCTAAGAACGAGAAGTCATCATTACAAGATCCACTATACTGTTACAATTAAACAACTTTTCAGTCACTTATTACAAACATTTACAATGATCATTTTTAATTTTACTAATAGCCTTTTTATAGTATAACATTGTAGTATAACCTGTAAGAATAGAAATATGACAAGTCCCCTTCTTAGAAAATGATAAAGGATTTATATAAAAATGCACTTCCCCTTCCCTCGATTCACTTTTGACGTAGATTTTGTTGAATTAGTGTTAGTATCTACGACAGTCAAATTAAGACTGATTCTTGGTGAGGTAATATTAATCAATATCAATAATTCATAACTGTCATCTTATATTAGATTGCCGTAGACATGTCATGAATTTAATCTGACAATGCACGACATATGTTCTTTACATGAATACCTTTCTTGATCTACGGTGACATCTGTGTAGCGATTAAGGAACAGTCCCCCGATGAGATAGCCCAAAGCTGGGCCCAGTGTCGACATACCCTGAAACAATCCTGCATAAAGAAATATTTATTTTTATCAATCAATGAAGAAAAAAAAAATAAGAACGTAATTTTGAGTATTGCCTTCCCTTTTCAATATTTTCGGTCGGGAAATTTGGAATTTTTAATAATGGAATTCGCCGTGTCCGCAAGTGGCAGAAGTTAATGATGCCTTTTCCTTTCTCTTTTTTGCTTGTTGGAAAACATTTGGATTTTGGAACCTCTTATCTCTAAATTTGTAACTCTTAAACGCGGTCTTTGGCCCTGTCGGAATATATGTAAATATGAGGCGCTTCTATTTTTCTTAAAGGAAGCTTTTTAACGGACGAGTCGGCAACTGGTCCGACACACCCGACCATTTTTCTACTATTCAAAATGGTACAGCGACAACCCCGATGTATGTCCCATCATTCCTTTCTTCATTTATGGGAGCTTTTTTTTAATAGCTATATAAATGTATCGACCTTGGTGAAGAAATTGTTATGCATTGTTTTGTGCTTTTTTCTTCCAAGAAATCTTTTCGAGGTTTTAAGCGCTAAATCGTTCAACGCTCCCAGGTAGTTTATTTTTCCATTGGTGGATACATACCAACATACAGAGCAGATCGCTTCGTCTCCACGTTCTCGTCGATGTAGGTCACACCGAGGGTATAGATACCAGAGGCGCTGAACCCGTGCAGGAGCTGGGCCAGTATAAAGACACCGATGTAGTGACTGAGTCCCCCTGAGCCCGCCGTGCACTCCCGATCAGTGAGTGTTGTATTGGCTTCGGGTGAGCAGGTGTCGATCCCTGCAGACTAAATGATTTACCATGGTTACAAGAGAGCGAAGAGTTAGGGGTGTTACTTGAACCTAAAGCTTGAACATAATGGTGACAATGATGATGGTTATAATGGTGGTGATAATTATTGCGATGGTGATGAAAATAGTGATCATAATGGTGGTGGTGATGATGATGATGATGATAATGGTGAAGATGATGATAATGACGCTCATGGTTAATGATAGTGATGATGATAATGATGATAGTGATGATGATGATGATGATGATGATGATAATGGTGATGATAATGGTAATGGTAATGATGCATGATGATGATGATGATGGTGAAGATGATGATAATGACGCTCATGGTTAATGATAGTGATGATGATGATGGTGATGATATTGATGATGGTGATGATAATGGTGATAATGGTGGTCATGGTTAATGATGATGGTGATAATGATGATGAGAACGGTGATGATAATTACGGTGGCCAAGGTAATAGTGACAATGGTGATGATCATGATTGTGATAATGATGACGATGGTGATAAAGATGATAATGATGATGACAGTATGATGTCGGGTAGCTTACTTTATTCAACAACAAAATTAAAAAGGGTAAGGCCTTACTTCTCTTGATCCAGTGTGCCCGAGTATCAAAAAAAATATTTAATTCAAGTGCAAAAAAAAAATCACATGATAATCATTGTACTTCTGTTTAAAAAAATATGGATCTGCTTTCGTTTTCATGATTAAATTGACACACAAAACTTTACAATGGTATACTCTCATTAAATGCTATCACGAATCCATTGGTCTCAAATATCTTACACCTCAGTCACATTGCAGACCGATTCTTGGCCATTTGATGTAATGTAATATACTTTCCGGTCTGGGCCCCGTTTCATAAAACTTGTTATCAATGACAAGTTACAATATTTTATTATAAGCTACTGAATTACTTGCATCTGATTGGTTGAGAGCAAATTTGTCACATACACTCTTAGAAATGTTGGGTAAAATCTTGCTCAACTTTTACATGCATTTACCAAACATTGGTCAAAAATAAGAATGAAATTGGTAAAGTTTACCCAAAAGTTGGTCGGACTCATAAGGACCCTCATGTTGGGTAAAATTTGGGTAAAATTTTGCCCAATATTTCTAAGAGTGTAAATGGCGCAGTTGTTATCGATAACAAGTTTTATGAAACGGGGCCCTGGTGTCGGTCTCGTCGGTGTGAATGAGGTACAAATTTTTGAATAGATTGTTACCATCGCGAACACAATCACGTCAATTACCTGATACTCGTATCGCCCCGTCGTAAAATGCGGCAACGAGAACAGGAACGAGCTGGCCGCAAAACCTAGCGCCCCTATCCCTAACCATCTCGGCTTATGGGCTCTCTCCCCGAAGTACGTCACGAACACTACAACGATCAGGACCCCGAAATCGTATGAGCTGGAGATGAAGCCGCTCTGGACGCTAGGGAGGTTGAAGCGGCTTTCGAGCGTGGTCGTGACTACGTAGACGATCCCGTTCACGGTCATGCCTTGGGTGAAGCCGAAGAAGCAGAGGCAGACGAGGAAACCGATGGGACTGTTGCAAATCTTGGTGGAAAGAGAAGATGAAGGGAAAGGATCATGATCATTACGGCAGTGAGGAAAAGGCAGAAGGAGCAATAAAAACCATATATAGGATTGTGTTTTGACATTTAGCGCACTAGCGCAGCCAGGGGGGGGGGGGGGGGGGGGGGGGCAGGGGGCAGATTTCCCCTGACAATTTTTGACCCAAAACGGGTTCTATCAAGATTTGTCATTCTTGGCATGATGCAGTTGGAAGACAGGTAATCACTCACTACAAGGCATCTTCAATGATCATATTTCCAGTATGGTTATTCAAGGATCTTTACTCTTTCATTCGGCATGTTCACCATTAACTAAATCATTGCATCAAAATATACCTGCAAATGCTTCGGATGCCATGCTCCAATGCCACACTGCGTCTCCTTCTCCTCCTCGACATCCCCGCCTACGTCATCATCAACAGTTAAACCACCAACGACATCGCTATGCTGAGGTTCTTTCCTCTCTACGGCCATCGCTTCCTCTTCGCCACCGTCGTTCCCCGTCAAGGTCTGGTGGTTGTTGACTTTTGTTGGACTATGCTGTAAAGGATCCCCGTTCCCTTGCAGGGCATCTTCAGGTTCGTTTCCTAGTTGGTCTGCCATGATCAAAGCTCAACGACCCTCTCTAAATTAGCTGACAAAAGAATAGGATAATTATTCATATTTACATACATGCCAACCATCGCTTTATGCTCATTAATAACTAAACTGTATTACTGCATTTGGCCTTTACTCTGAGGCATGGGCTAAAATCGTTCTTAAAACGTGGAGGAGACAAATCGTACATGAAAATTTTACAATGTAGGAAACAAATCCTAAATATGAAGCATTCTTCAATCTTTACTCAACTGGAGCCAATGGTGATGTTCATTTCTGTTGGATTTAATACAGCAAGGATAAGAAAAAAACTGAGTCTCCACTTACCCATGATTAATAATACTTGTTTATCAACGCTTTCCCGATTATTTTTATGGACAAACCATGACATTTTACTTTCGCACAACACTGCAAAACAATTTCTAAAAAATATATCTATATAATTCCCATCTCATTCATATAATAACATTCTTATTGATATGAATTTATTATAATCAATTTATGATTTAAAACTGTTATTGAGATTATTGGTAAACCATATAAGTTTCAATCATGAAGGTGAACTTTCCCTTTTTTAATCTATTTAGAATATCACATGACGGGAGATATGCTACATTATTATCTGGAGCTTGACTCGAACACGACGTCAGCCGTGCCATAACAAGATCCCGAAAACATTGGCAAACATAAAACGTCCAAAAATCTCAAGGGAAAACAACTTGACAATAAGCCAAAAATTAATCATGTCGATAAGTAAGCTCTCACTAAGGCACGTCCGCGGTATATGACGCAATGTGTAAATTGAGCGCCGTTGGTACATTATAAAGCTTTCAAAAAAGCTACGGCAATTTTCCTAAATAAACTCTACGACATTAGCAGTTTAATGATAATGAAGTTCTGGGCCATGTTTCATAAAACTTGTTATCAATAATAGGCTGCCCCATTTCTATGACAAATTTGCTCTCAGCCAATTATATTCAAGGATTTCAGTAGCTTGTAATAATTATTGTGACTTTTTGAAACGGGGTCCAGGACCCTCTTGCATAAAAAGTTTCGTTTAAACGCAAGTGAAAAATTAAATACAAATTGATTTTCAACCAATCAAGATCTTGTATTTGAGACTTGCGTTTAATTGTTTGATTAAACGCAACTTCTTATGCAAGAGGGCCTAGGAATATAACCCCTTATCCCCAAGAGATCTACCCTTAGAGTTACACTCTGAAGTACTCCTCCCGAAAAAAACTAACCCTCGGATGACTGCCCCATAAGACAATTCCCCCCTCCCACTCCAATCTCCCTAAACCTCAACCTTGACAATTAGTGATCAAAACTAACACTTGGACAACCACGTTAAAAAAATAACCCCTATTTTGTGACTTCCAATTTATAAAGCATTTCACATCTTTAACAATCCCGAACAATATTTCTAATATTTCTGTGGAACTGGAACCAAATCTGTTCATAGTTTACAGCACACTGTCCTCGGTCTGCATCAGTCGACAGGACAATAATATTTAAAAATCTGAATAACAAACAAAGCGTGGAATGACCTCGGCCCTTTAACAAATAAACAAAAAACGCCAGACAGATTTTTTTTTTAAATCTTAATGCCATATAATTTTACTGGTCGGCCAATAGATTTTTTTGTTGATTTCATATTTAAGTAAAACACATTCGTTACCTGTATTCTGAGGCAAAAAATAAGAATTTACATAATTATATCATATAGAATAATTTGTAATTTCTTGTTTATAATGAAATTTGCTTAGCTATCATTTTATGTATAGCATGTATTCGTGTATATCTACGAATCGGAATTATGACATCTATAATTATACTCAAGAACAGAATTGCTTCAAACTCATTATGCTCAGAACATTGGTCTTTGACTTTGTCGTGTTATCTTTTTTTTTAATTGTCTACCAGAAAATTTCGTCAAAATAACCCTCTGCATGCTTCTTAAAACATTTTTGAAACTGAATTAGTGTTCAGACGATTAAATGATTTGCCCAAGCACTCGGGAATGTTTTCGCTTAGGCCCTAAACCAGCCATGCAACCATCATCACTGGCCCCTCCCCTTTCGATCCAAACGGCACCTGAAAATGTGAAAATTGTAATTTGTGTCCTTGTTTGTTTGTTTGTTTGTTTAGTTGTTGTTGCTTGGCTTTTCGGGTATTTTTTTTTCGGAATTGGACCTGTGCGCCCCCCCCCCCCCCAACACCCACCCACCACCCTTTTCCCAAACCCTGGGTCCACTTCTGAACATCATGATACTCCTGAGCTGCATGCCAAGTATTCATTGTCATGATAACTGTTTGTCCCATTTGTATATTGGGGCCAAGCATCCCGTGCAACGCGAACTGTATTATTACAAACTGACGTAACAGATGCTATAGGTTTATACTCGCGAAAGTACCAGTATCACGACGGTTTGGATTGGAGGTCATCATAAAGTTCATCACACTCAAACCTGACCACAATAATCATAATGCCAATTTCTGTAGTGCCAGTTGTTGCGTGTAAAGCATATATAACCTTGGAAGGCTTGTGCATCCGCATGACTATCCAATTCTAAATACAGCTAGTGTATGTTGATGTACTTCTCGGTGCAAATGATATGAGGTGGGTCATTCCGTGTCAGATCACCCAATGGGTTACTTACACCCGACCGTGACCCCCATCAAATTGGTCCAAATTTGGTATATGGGGTAATCAACTCTTCCCAAGCTGAAATTTCAAGTTTTAGCCCCATCGGCAAAACGATTTTTGCACTGTGGCACGCATTATGTCGGCCCAAAATTGACATTTTGTTCAATTTTGAAATGACCATAATCTGACCTGTAACTTCTCGGTAAATTTTGTTGATACCGACATAATTATTTAGAAGGATAATTTTCACAAACTATCTAACTATGCCGTCATTTTCCCCTTTCCGACCAACATAAAGTTCAAGAACCCCTTGATTTTTGCTTTAACATTGAATATACCTTGAAGGTCATGTAATCTGACGTCAACATTTTTTCTATTTCATATAAAAATAATTGGAGTAGAAATGCTTTTTGTTTTGCGTTTCCTGCTTCTTTTAAAGTTGGAAAAACGCGAAAACCGTTTGGACAATGTGGTTGACACTTGAAATTTCAGCTTGGGAAGAGTCGATTATCCCACATACCAATTTTGGGCAAATTTGAAGGGGGTAGGGTTTAAACGTTAAAAAAATAATGGGTGATTTGACTCGGAATGACCCAGGCATACAGTCTTACGTGTAAGAGGGGGGGGGGGGGGGAGGAGAGCCAGATGAGAGATAGAGAGAGAGAGAAGATGATAATGATGATTTCATTTAGTTAGGCTATATAATATGACCGGTGCTTCCCCCCAAAAAATGAAATGCCCCCTCGCTCAGTGGTTGGACCCGAGCTACGCCACTGTGCACAGAAACTTTTGATGCTCCTTATACGTGCAGATCTAATCTATAGGCCCTGCTTTACAAAAAGTGCTCGATTGATCCAGATTGATCACAAATTTCCAAAATAAAATATCAATCGCAAATTTATACAATTTCCTATCTCTTTGGTAGATGATTTGAATCATTAGCAAGTTCATATAAGACGGGGCCATACGGACGCCACGCCCTTTACAAAACAACAACAAAAAGAAATTTCGGCCGTTTACGGTTGGATACGCCCTGTTCATCAAAAGATACTAGGTCTTCCTATTCTGTATTTAAAGTTTGCTCTAATCCTTGGGAGGTACCATTTCAACACTATTCATTTCTTGTCGATGATTTCGAATCAATATCAGGCCCCAATAAGCAACAATAATGGATATTTTGTTATACCAAGGCAGGTGTCTGCTGTAATATACATGCAGAGTTAACGCCTTTTGGCTCTCACCAGAAAGACTGTTTGGCAGTATTATTTTTCATCCGTGAGAGAGCGGGGGGGGGGGGGGGTAGGTATGTTCCATTGAGGCCTGTACGGCATCCCCGCCCAAACAAAAAAGCCCATGACCTTCTGAAAAGCCTCCTGAACGAGTATTTAAGTCGAGAGGATTTTGATACCCTGTTCAGGGAAACTGGCGAAATATTTCTGATTTTTAGATCCTTAACAGGGATTTTTTATTAAAGATCTTGCATAGTATTGTACACCCTATTCAAGGATTGGTTCTTCTTGGCCCTTTTTGGCCCAAAAGAAAGAAATATTTGCTTGGAACGCATCACAGAATGATGTTTTCATTGAAATAATACAAAAGAACCTCTTTGGATTCATGAAAAATGGTACTGTCAAATTTCCTACCCTTAATTTTCGAGGATCTTTTCTCATCACTACAGACACTGGTGAATTTGATACCCTTTTTCAGAATTTTCCTGTTTTTGATACCCTAAACGAGAATTCCGGATGACCCGTCTGGTGGTGAAAAACAACCCTTTTTTATACTCGTTGTCATGGACGCGGATGCCGTACACATGGTACAGGCCTCAATGAGACATATCCCCCCCCCCCCCCCTCGGTTTTCATACATCATGAGTAAACATTCTGAAAGCTGAGCTCTCACCTCCTGATTTTAAAGCAGTCGTGAAAAAATAGTGTCCCGTTCCTTTTTCTTTTGTCATCCCTCCATCCTCCCCCCCCCCCCCCCATGCCCTCTCTCTCTCTCTCTCTCTCTTTCCCCCTCTCAATCTCTCTGATCTGATGGATGTAGAATGAATTAACGCTGTACGTTGCGGCAAAGTTCATCGATATAGGCCTATGGATATGAACTTAGTTTAGTTTAGTTTAGTTTATTTATTCATCTTTCTTTAACATTTTACATAAATACATTGCCTTTAGGTACATAGAAACACGACAATTTGTGATACAGAATTTTTCAAAAAGATACACAAGTAAAGAAAGACGAGGAGACCTTGGTAAAAAGCAAAGCTTGTAGTAGTAAGGTCTCCTCAGCACAGGTATTACAAAGTAGTTACATAGCAAAAGATTAATTGTACTTAATTAATTCCTATTCTAGGTAAGTAAAAAACAGAGGGTAAATACAAGTTGTAAAATAAGTCAAAAATATATACAGTATATACATGAGGTGAGGGTATAGGGGAGGGCTTTACATAACAAGACGAGATAGTATGAGAGGGAAAAAAGAGAAGGGGGAAAGATACATTCAAGAAGGAAAGGATACAGAAAACTGACGGGTACACCACACGACAAAAACAAGAAACAGAGGGATTAAAGGCTGACAACTGCAATATGTGGACAAGAAAAAAAAAATTGTATCTTGTTAAAAATTCTAAACTGGGATTATGCAATCACCCTCTCCGCTATTATAGTCTATACAGCAGAAATTATTTTCATGTTTGATAGAAGACGAGCTCTCTAAAATGTACAACCGTTTGGCGTTACTCGTTAGGTTTTTACTGACAAATATACACGGACTTGAAAACGTGGTATAAACGCAGCAGAAGGCTTGTATGGAGTCGGATACATCATGAAGCAGTTTTGGCGCCGCCGTATTGTCATTCGTACACACAGTACAGCAGTCGTTATATATAGACTAAAATATGATAGAACAAAACATACCCGTATTCCGTGTCCACTACTTCCGATCAAGGAGTTATCACAGATCATGCGAGCAGTATAAAGTGTGTACGCTCTTAGCTCACACAGCTGCTCAGCGACATCGTACGACTGTGGCCGCCAAAATATGTTATCGTATAGTCACACGTGTGTTTCCAGATACAGATTGGAGTTGAAAGAAATACGGAGTTCTCCGACAAAACCAATGTGATATATATATCACTCCATGGTCTATGTGTTGTCGCCCCAGTCGTCGCTAATACTACAGCACCTGTTATTTATCTTATGCTTTTATGTGGGCGTACTGTGTTTTTTAAAATACAAAATCAGCATGAGCTGACTATAGTAGCGCAAGTGCAAGCGAAGAGTTGTGATTAAATTGGTACGTTTGTATCATGGCGTGGTGAACGTACACATCCGAGCGATGCGTAGTCTAGTTGTATGTCACGACTTCGTAATTTGACGGTATAATAATGTTTTTAGAATATATAACTTTTTATTTCAAAGTTGAAACGAAAATTGTAATCAAAGTGTATATTTTATTTTAGATTGACTCATATCCCAAATTCGTCTTCTGCCACCACATAATAATTAAGTACCGACTTCGTAAAAGATTGCCTGAGTGGAGGACTTTGGCTTGTTTTACAAGACTAGAATTTAATGAATGAAGTTTAACATTAACTACAATGATACTACAAAATCATAAGTAAACTTTTTGTAATTTATAACATCATTCAATTTTGATTTGCCTATTTCTCTATTTCGTTTTAAATTTCAACAAAACAATTTGTTTCATTGTACTATTTCTTTGATTATTAGTATATACTCGTGATATGTAACTTGCTTGATTTTCTTCAATGCCCGAATAAGTGTTACATAAGAAAATAAAGAATTCATTGTCATTGTCATTGTCTTTGTCATTATCGACACATCAAACATCCATTCGCAGTTAACTCGATGGGTTGCTTTTTTAAAGACGGATTGGAAATACGAAATGATTCAATCCTACATTTTTGTTCTCACATTAGACATATTATGATTATTATAATTATTGCTCTTTTTCTAATAATTATTATTTTTATCATTATTATTATCATCATTATCATCATCATTATAGTTTCAAATCAAACTTTACTTTTAATCATATGACTATCCGTCCGCTCAGTGTGAACCTCGTTCGATCAAGACAAGAAAATCAATCACGAAATCAAGAAGAATACTAATAGCGCCAGCTACCGAGCAGACGGCACGTTATTACCCCTGCTTTAGTTGAAGTTGATTTGCACTCTTTGGCCAAGCAATATCTCTCTAGTACTCTCTCTCTCTCTCTCTCTTTCTCTCGCTCTCTCTTCCTTTCACTCTATCTCTCTTTCTCTCTCTCTGTCTTTTTCTCTCTAAATTTATCTGTATCTCTCTTACTCTGTCCTCTCTCTCTTTCTCTCGTCCTCTCTCTCCCTTTCACTCTATCTCTCTTTCTCTCTCTCTGTCCTTTCCTCATTCTCTATTTTCCTTTTCACTTTCTTCTTTATTCACTCTCTATCCGTCTATACTTTACACTCTCGTTATCGCCCTCTCTCTCTATCTCCCTCCACCACCCCTCTCGACATGTTAAATGCACTGTAATATTGGAAACAAAACCCAAAAAACATTATATTTATAATTCCGCCAGATATTTGCATTCATTGTCATTAGCTGGGACTCAAGCTGGACTACCTTCTTGAACTGGGCCCCGTTTCCATGGTTTCATAAATATTGTTATCAATAATAACTGCTGCAGATCTATCACAAATCTGGCCTTTGCCAAGCAAATTCGATGATTTCAGTAGCTTATAACCACTATCGTAACCTGCCATTGATAACAAGTCTTATGAAACGGGACCCTGACCGATAAACAAATGTGTCAAATCTCCCCCCCCCCCCCCCCCCTCTCTCTCTCTCTCTCTCTCTCTCTCTCTCTCTCTCCCATCTCTCTCTCTCTTCCCCTTTCTAGTTTCCGTCCCCCCATTTTCGCCCTGACCGTTACCTAATTCGTTTATTTCATAATCACTGTATATACTCTTATAATGTAACGCAATACGGTGAACAAATCGAAACATCGTATCCCCCTTCTCTCTCTCCCTCTCTCGTACACAATTTTTTTTACCACTAAGTATACGCAGCCAATAAAATGACAAAAAACACTGAAGTTTGTCAATGATAAAACCACATGTTTATTTACAAACAACACTAAATTCATCATTTTAATAAATACATATTGATCTGCCGATATATTACACTATATTTAATTCCATGATAGTAGGAATATCATTTCACTAGCAGACGTGCCAATCTCAATCTAGAAACACGATGTGCGTTGACTATACATATATTCATATGATAAACTAAATAGAGTCAAGTGTAGATTAGGGAATTCGGCTCCGAGGTGTAATGGAAGCCAGAGTTTGAGTGAGTTATAATACAGCCAAAGCTGCTATATTGGCCATCTGTCTATAAAAGACCAATTCTTCCGTTTTCTTTGGAGAGAAATTTCCATTGAAACAATTATTAAAGGAACCTTTACCCAGAGATCTCATGCCTATAAAAACCGCTTTTTCGTCCCCCTTGATAGGTCTGTATTATTATAAGGGTTGTACTATTTTACCAACTCTATAGGGATTGTCTACCTTTGCCTAGAAAATCGTTTCCACAACAGTACTGTCATTACTGAAGAAAAGAAGGACAAAGTCTAATTTAAGCATGTTAGGAGGCAGGTTGGGTCAGTGGGATAGGACGGTTGCCTTTCAAATGAAAGTTTATAGGTTCAAATTCGGTTTGCGTGCATGGAGCACTAAAGCATGAGTTGTATACAAAATGTCCTTCACTTCTGTTTCAAAGACACAGGCTGTGAGACATATAGAAAAATACTCCGTCTTCCATTAAATGGAAGTCTCTCGTATAAAAGTGGGCACCATCCTAATTTCCCCTTAATTATATAGCCCTCTGTACTTCGTGTAAATTACTTTACATGTTAACAGAGCGAAATAGAACTGTACACCAACTTTTCCTAATTTCCTCATCCCGACACATGGACTGTGGTAAAAATGTTTAAAGAAGGTGGTGCAACATGTGATTTTGATATCATATATTTAGTTAATAACAGGAAGAACAAAAAAGAAAGAAAAATAAAGAAAAACAAATACCATGTGGAAATGTTTCCTTTGAACTATGAGGTCTGCAGATAAATGGCTTTTTTTTAACGAGTCCGCCTACATAACTCAATCGAATGTGGACAACAAAAATAGACACCATTTCCCTTCTAACTGCGAAGATTTATTCCTAAACCAATATCGATTGGAATTCATATACTTAGTTTTATATTTTTCAGACTACCTACGTTTACGTTTGCACTTCGTGAGACAACTGATTAACTCTCTTCAATTATATTTTTCTTCTTTCACATTTTTCTAAAATTTAACAATACACACGAAATCATGTCTGTATACAAACAGACATGTCTGATTGGAAAAAAAAAACACACAAAACAATCGAGATGTGCTCCTAATTTTATTCAGCATATTTATTGTGCAAAGTTACGTACTTATCGTGCTAACAATATTATTGTATTGCTACATCCTCTATTCTCTTACAAGTAAAAATAGAAATTTACACTAATTATGCTTCTTCCCTCGGTCCGACAGGTTTATGATTCTATAAAGAGTAGAGCTGTTGTAGTCGAGTGGTTTAATCACTTGACTAGTAATGCAAAAGGACGTGGGTTCGAACCCGGCACGGCAATTATGCCCTTGAGCAAGGCATTTTATCTGCATTGCTCCTCTCCACCCAGGTGTTAAATGGGTACCCGGTAGGATGCGAACGACATTGTGGTTGGATTAGCATATGCACGCTTGGAAACAGGCGATTGGCTGGAATGCTCCCCAGAGTAGTGGAAATTTGCACTGTAATGTGCAGAATCGCAACTGAATCCAGTGACCGGGGTAATAACGCTGTAAGCGCTTTGGTCGGTTACATTGTAACTGGTAAGGCGCTATATAAGAAACAGCTATTATTATTATTATTATTACATAAGTTCAAATTACACAATACAGGCTTACGTCACGTTGTTCAGGAGGGTGACTGATGCATATATCGTGAGACGTCAATTATATTGCGCCCACTGAGGACATTCATCAGGCACATCCAGTGACAGGTGCAGCACCTAATGCAGACGCCAGGGTGCAAGGGTGCAAGGGCTTACAGCGCAAGGTTTTCGGTTCACACGAGGTGTCATTTTGATCGCTAAAGTTGCGCAAATCGAGCCTGTGAAGGCAATTAGCCCATACGCCAAAAATATTCAAAGTATTGTTTGCACTTCTCATTCTGCAATCACTTTTATTAAACGATATCACTCACTGAGGACGAGCAAAAGACCGTACAAGTCACTGCTGACGCGGTCCCGTAACGGTAGCAAATTTTTGTGTGAGCCGGGCTTTACAGTGGTTGACGGAAAACGAGGCATCAGGTCACTACATCAGCTGTTTGCGTCAAAAATAATTCATGCTACACTAACTATAGACGGTACTCTACATATTGACCTTCGTTTTGTTTGTGTAGATACATTGATTTTCCATGAACGAGTCAATGTTATCAACGTAGTGGGTTGACGGTTGAGTGCAGACCGCATAACGCAGCAAACAATGTTCCCCAGTGAAGTGAATTTCATGCATAGGATTTTGCAAAGTTAATTTTCATGTAATGTTCCACTATTGTCCTATATTAGTGATGGGTGTAAACTTTGATATCTAACCATCGATCTAATTGAACTCTACATTCATATAATCATGATATTTGTAACATTTCAATAATCAGGTAAGAATACAGTTTTGTCGAAAGAATCTAATACTATCATAGCTACTCTATTATCAGTAAGTGATAATGCTAAGCATTTACAATTTTACACACTTTTTTTTTGCATTTGAATAGGAAAAAGCTCTTCAATAAATTAAACAGTCAAAACGACACTCAATTTTTTTTCTTATAATGATTGCAAATGCACATACAATGCCTAGTACTGCACTGATTATCTAGTAACAATTGTTATGAATACATAGAGTTAAGAATTTTCAAACACCCTGAATGATCTTCAAATACATTATGAAATATTCAAAGAACCAAATGTCAATCACACCTTCAACACGAGTGAATACACACGGCTAGACTTATAATACAATTATATCATATATTTAAAATGTCCTTCGGATCATAGATTATTGTATAGACTTCCGTATTACAAATACAACTACTTTCCGTACAACACACAAGCGTAAGTTTTGTTGACATAATTGTTTAGAAAAGACCGATAAAGAACATGCTATTTGAATTTGACAATATTCGTCATAAACACAGAAGTCGTGATGATTCAATTAAATTAGTGAATTTAAATGTGTCAATTAGTAATACATTCAAATGGATCGCTGGAAGAAAAATAGTGAAAAGAAATTTTTCCAAATCTTGTGACGTTCTGTTATAACTCACTTCGCATAGTTTGTTCAATTTAGTGTTAACGAGACGGTTGAGTTCTGGGAAAATTTGAAAAATAGTATGTGCGCTTTCTCGTTTCTCAGTTTGGAAGAACACCATAGTAGAAATGTCCCCTGAAAAGGATTTCTCTTCAAATACCCTCATAATTATTCGAAATATGATGAAGTGTTCGGGGCAAACATTCATGCTACATTTGTGTGTGTGTCTGTGTGTGTGTGTGTTACAAACGGCTTTTAAAAAAAATATTCATTGTTACAATTGCTCTATATACTTTATTTCGTCACCTATGATTTTAATCTATACCTTGTTCAGTTAGTTGTACTATGGTTTATTTATGAATTGCATGCTATATGGAATTATATTATTTGTATTGTCTATTGTCATGTTGAATTATACTGTGTAATCAATGCTTAATTTGTAATATTTATTTTCAAAGTCTGAATCAAGGAATACAAAATTATGAAAAGACCCCCAAAAAGTGTGTGCAGTCCCAT
The DNA here is from genome assembly GCA_025617745.1 of Heliocidaris erythrogramma. Lineage (NCBI taxonomy): Eukaryota > Metazoa > Echinodermata > Echinoidea > Camarodonta > Echinometridae > Heliocidaris > Heliocidaris erythrogramma. The sequence continues at coordinate 36,130,695 of CM046856.1, forward strand.
ATACCCATTTCTGTGTGCAGTGCATGCGCTTTTTAGCAAGATTTGGTCAATTTTCTTATAATTTTGATGATTCCAAAACCACACAGTATACACCAATTCTTATGTAGGCATGATCAACCTTTCCCAATTGCTTTGAAACAGTTTCTTTCACAATGCAATCGCATGACCAGAACTCAGCCTCCATGGGTCGTATTATTTAGTTCGGTTTATAAATCGGTCATGCTTGATAGACAAGCCAATAATCCTTTGGGGGATGATTTCCCAAGCTTAGTTTTATCGAGTACCCTACTTTGTATCAGTTTCTTGATGCGTGTTTGATTATATACTCCACCCTGTAACCCTCTTCTTTAATATGTGCTTTTAAAAGATGAAAATCCATTGTTGTTTGTCCACAAGCATATAAGGCGTCTTGGAACCAATCCATATATGATTGCTCCGACAAGATTAGAAACCATTGGGAACGACGTCATTTCCACCTTAAGCATGGCGATCATTCGACTTATTTTTCCAAAATTATCTTTGTGTTATTCGAGCAACAAAGGGAAAAGTAAAAGTACCCATGTTGCTGCTACAGAGCGGTATCTGAGTTGACAGTTGATGGTGAATTACGTCTCAGCGCCACAAAAGTACTCTGAGGCGCCCTCAGCGATGTAAACAAAGTGACACTTGGTCGATGATAATTGTTGCCTCGGTTGTGGTTGTTAATGTTCAGATTCTCGCTCTTTTCACAGCAGTAACTGTTCTGCTTGTGGCAACATTTCGATAGGTTCTTACGGTAAACCGTGCTCATAGCGAAGACAATGTAAGGGTCCAGGCACGCGTTCAAGAGTGCCGAAATAGCGGATATCTCATCAAAGATTTTGCTGTGCGGCTTTTCCTTACCATAGTTATACATTGCATGTTTGTAAAGGCGGTAGACGAAATAGGGCATCCAGAAGATAGCAAAGGACACAGTAATAAGGACAAATATCATGGCGAGACGGCGTCGCTGGGAAGTCTGTCTCCTATTGTTGGCGTCCTGTCTCGTATTGTTCAGCATGGTATGGCTGCTCTTATAAAGTGTCATCGCTATGGAGACGTAGAGTGTGCTGATCACCAGTAACGGTACGAAATACATGGTAAAGAAGCTGTAGAGATCGAAGAGCAGTCCACGCAATTCACCCATGCGAACAGTGCTGCATATTGGCACGAATGATGGGATGTAAGAGAACAGACCCATGGGAATGGAAAGGATGAGCGCCACAATCCATGTCACTAGAACCCCCACGACTTTGACGGTTCTGCTGTTGATCTGCCTGGACTCGAGTCCTCGAACAACCGCCATGTAGCGCTCTATGCTCAATGCTGTCAAGGAGAGGATACAGACATATTGCGCGACCGTTTCGAAGTACGTGTGCATCTTGCAGGCGAAAAGTCCTGCGTTCCAACATAATGGATGAAGGAGCTTGTTGACGTAGACGGGTCCACGCATCAGGATATAGATCAAGTCCCCTACGATGACATTGATGAGGAAGATGTTAGAAGGAGTCCGCAGGGACTTGTTGAGACACGTGATGACCAAGAGGCCGATGTTAGCGATGGTGCCCATGAACATCATGATGCAAATGAAAATCACGCTGGCTAGGTAGCTGTAATCCACATCGCTACACCACACAGTCCAGTTGTTGGTCTCATTGCTAGCATTGTCACTGGACCAACTGGCGAGATCACTAGTCGAATCCATGGTGGACCCTCAACATTTACTTGATAATCGTGCACTTTCCAACAATCAACTCTTGCTCAGCTTGGTGAGATTATATAAGTCTATAGTGTTCAAACAATGATAATGTTTTTATTGACAGACCTTCCGTTTTAAGGATCACAGAGACGTTTACAAGGGCTATGCCGTGTTCAATAAGTTAAATCAAATAGCATCAGGCAATGTTAAGATTGTAGCAGTTGTTCCAATTAATTGGCTCCGTCTGTTCTTAAGTTGCGGGGTGGGTAAAATCAGTCCAACACTTTGCTTTACTTTGCTCCAGTACTTGTTTGAGGTATAATATATCGCGAAATCCTCGATTACTTCCTTAACAATATATGGCTAACGCACTGCTCAATCTCTTCTGTACATATCAGCGGTGTGCTAACTCTGAATCATCCTCTCTTAATTTTCGATGATGATGATGCGGAGGAAATTTCTCGGAGGAAAGATGTCAGATGCCGCGGGAGGACGGAATATAAATACACTTGCTGGAGCTAGCTGAAGGCGTCTAGCGGCTTCAAGTGCACCATCCTTCTGAATCCCTGGCGTAATACCGTCTGCAATGCCGCCGATAGACCTGGGGATGAGAAGACATGAAAGGAGAAAACACAGTTGAAAGACATAATCCAGCCAGGGAAAACTTGTTCAATAATGATGAGGGATAAACAGAAAATGATCGGTTGATGTTGAAAACATGACGTCGAATTAGTGGAAGGCGCATGGCGGAATAATCGGATGTCGTCTTTAAGAGGAAATATAATGGAAGATGGAGGCATGCGTGCGTGTTGGCCTACGACCATATTGGTGAAGGATTACTATCTTAACTTGATCATTTCACTTTTCCTATAAAATTTGCACTTTTTCAAGGTGAACTTTTTTTCTCTCTGATTTCTCTTCTTTTTCTAAATTTCTGCAAAGAAATGACTTGTATGTGGGTGCCCTCACCATCGCACCATCATGAATAAATTAAAAAATCGGCTAATGCCATATACCATGCAGCCATACTATAATGTCTGCGAGGAATTGCGTTTCATACATGTATGTATACATCCTCTTTTTTATCATCGTTGCTGCCATTTCATGTATAGGTTGTAAATATCAATGTGGTGTCAAATGATATTTTTTACTATTTACCTGTAAAAAGACCCTTTCAAGCAAAATTTCTAACTGAAGATTCGTGTTTTTTTTTTTTTTTTGCTTATCTCAGTGAATTTTAAACGAACATGCCAGTTTATGTCAAATTACCTTTATCTGCTGATGCGCAAATCCTAATTACGAAATCACTTATTCAGAACACACGAATCGTTTTTGGTATATATACTTTGGGAGTCTGCCGCTAAGAGATATTTAGATTTGTTACAAAAACTTCAGAACAGAGCAGGAAAAATCATATCAACAATAAATCCATATTCCCAAACCTCTACTTCTCATATCCATGACGTTTTAAAAGAAGAACATAATTATGCATACCATGATGTTCAAAATTTTGAATGATCTAATATATATCAAACACCCTGTTAATATTAAAGCAGACATGTATTTTTTTTTGTCGTTCTATATGTAAGTTCAGTCTCCCAAAACAGAAATCCAATAACTGTAAAAGAATTATTATATTACAAACTCTTAAATCCAATTTACAAAATTATTTCAAAGTATTATAGAATTGTGAGCTAAGAAATTTTCATCTCTCTCTTTCCTTCTAGTTTTTGTTTAGGGTTTGTAAGGTTATGTTTCCCTTATAAAAAGAGAATCGAAATGATTTGTATTTTAAAATGATAGCATGCATGTACTATACATTGTTTTTGTTTTGTTTTGTTTCGTAAAATATAAATAAGACTTTGTAAGTCTTTATTTTCCAAGTTAAATTGTAATATCAAAGAGCCCATTGAAGAACAGCCGTATTTTGCTATAATATGGTTGACAGTAGGACATTTTACAAATCTATTTCATAAAATGATACAAAATTTGATTTCTGTTCAACATAAACCTACCACTCTTTAAGTTATTTTCAATATTCACACCTCAGTTTGATGTGATTAGCAGGTGTTTTTTCTTCCTTTTCTTTCCTTTTATTTAGTTTTACTTTTAGTAGTCAAAGTGTCCAGTTAAATATTAACACCTAGTTATTACAATAAAATTATCAATCAATGTTATTTTCATCGGTATTGGAATTATTTCTACTTTATTCGGTTCCAATCGGCTGGGCAATGCTATTCAAGATGCACGTATGAAAACTCATCTCCAAAACGAACGCATCGTGCCGCGTCAAATTATTGTTCCCAATTTTTGTTCCCGCGTCACGTCTTAATCCAATTCGGTGAAGCCCTCTCAGAATATGAATACTGTTACGCGGGATTCAGTTGTTCTATTTTGAAGTTGCCATACATCATCAAAAAAACAAAACACCGACAATGTTCTGAATGGTCGATAGGGGAGTGGTGTGACTTTAATGAGAAACGAGTGAGGGTATATTGACCGATTATGTCAAAACCCGACGAAGTAGATTTAGAGAGAGAGAGAGAGTACGGAAATAGTTTAATGAGTAACAAAGATAGAGAGAATATATATAGTCCGGGTAAATTAAGAATAGGCATAGCACTCTCTTGATATTTTTCTCTCATTATTTTGGAAAGTGCATGAGGCAACCTCGTAACCCTGAATACAGATCGTGGTATTACGTATCAAAGGGCAAACCAGATTTAGAATCATTTTTACTGGGATGGAACACTGGTCACTCAATAGATTCGCAAAGAGGTTTCATAGTAACATCATTATTTCAACAAGCAACGGCCAACGAGGATCGAATGAGAATATCAACTGTTAACAGCTGCAAAACGCAAATTTAACAATAAATAACCCAATAGTAATACGTGTTTATATTCTATCCCTAATGCCTTAATTGAATTCAAATATATGTACTCAAGAAAAGGATGGTGTCAAACATGTAACCTGAATAAAATCTTGAACTGAAAAAGAAACTATGTAGAAAAATTAACCTGACCGGTTCACTCCAACTGTTCAGAGAACCTAACAATTGAGCTAAATAAAATTTTATCGTTTAGTAAGAACATAAATTATGTACAGACATAATGGCAGTAGTATTTTCCATTAAACATGCCAATGATCTATGGAAATATATCAAATCTACGGGTATAATAAACAATTATTTCGTCATCATGCATTTTTAACAATCACGAAACAAATGTGAACTTATTGTACGTTTTTTATTTTGTTCTTGTAAATTGGAAAATCTCACTGCTATAGTATAACTTTGTTTGAAAAGTAACATGTAGCAACAAACAATACTAGCTATTAGGATATTAAGTTTCTCTTTTTCTTTTTCTTTTTCTTCACGTGTTCTTGGGGGATTAGATATGGAGCTAGTCCTGAATAATAACGATAGTCCCACTCGTTTAATTACTTAAGAAACTGATCCACATACTCATATCTGTCATTCGGGATTATGCTGATCTGCTGATGGTTGCGATAATAAGTGTGTTACCCTCTCTGAAATGTTACAGCCAGTTTCCACTAATGCTAATAGAAATGTCTTAAGCTTCGTCTTGGGGATGCACTTACGTACCGTCGCATGAGCAGAATCAATAATTAGTTGCTGCAGTCCCAGTACTCAGTTTCTAATGCCAGATGATTTTCTTTCTCGTTTGTTACAAAACTATTCCATTAGAATGCGTAAAATTTTTGCGGAAACACGAAGTAGGTTATTACTTAAAGGGGAATTAACCTCATAATATAACATGTGCTTATATTCAAAGATGTAATCTATTCCTTCTTGTTGTCCTACGTAGTTTTGCATTAAAATATACGAGATGGGTTTAAATCAAGATTTTCTCAGCAAGATTTATCGTCTGCTAGCGATACCCGGGGCTGCCATTTTCTTGATGTGTAAATAAAGATATTTTTAATTCGATTGTAAAATTGTCTTTCTTCCTGATACAAAATCCCATTTGAGATTTTAAATATTTAACAGATACATACATATATTCTAAAAACGAAAATGTGTTTTATATTTCTTTGAAAATTACGATTTTACTAAATATAAATCTATTTTCTTGATACTATGACGTACGCGACGGAGCGAATTAATTCAAATTTATGCTACATGACTTTCCCGAGCGTCAGTAGTGACAAACTATGCATTCACCTGCTTTGAGATAATGGACTTCAAAAGTCAGAATGCGCGTTGTATAAATTATGTTCTGCTCTACCAGGCAATTAAGTCCAAGAAAACGATTTCTAGTTAGCAAAACGAGAGAATTTAAAAAGAAATCTATAAATTTCAAATTTTTAGAATTATAAAAAAGTTGCACTTAAGGTTATATGAAGCATATTGTGTACATTTCCTATGCAAGTTAGCAAATGACCTTTTTAAATTGTTATGTAATTCTCAGGAATTTCTTCAGGTACAATATGCTTCCCTATTAAACTGTATGCTCATGAAAAGAAAGAGATAGAGAAATATGCAATAAACCATGCTTAAAAGTTCAGAATCATGAGTGATTGTTTGATTATTTGTGTAAAAGTCAATGCAAATCACTAAAGTGCAACTTTTTTCCATGCATTTTGACATAAAATGCATTTTTTTCACACCAATAATGATATCTGGTGGCAATGATATGCCATTCATGTTATGAGTAATAAAATTCCCTATCCATTCCCGTTTGAATTACGAAAATCGGTAAAATACTTGTTGAGATATATCCAAAAATGCTAGGGGGAGCTTACTTTTTGGTTGAGTGTATATGTATACAAGATTCAAGGAGCATTGTGACGTATAGAAGAAGTAAAACAATTATCAATCCGAGATCTGGAGAAGCATTCCTTGCCTAATATCACATCATATTGCAGATTTCTTTGTTGTTGAAAGAACTGTTACTGATCAGATTCCCCCAAAGAAATCAAGATAATTTTACAGGACACAAAGTCGTCGTCTTCTTGGCTCTTACATCCATCCATCGCAGCATCTCTCAAAAAACTTCTTATCTCTTCAGAATTGATTCAAAGAAACTTTCACGACAAAAAGACTAAATATATGATCCTCACGTCTCCACGACAAATTGATATGTGTGAGTCCCTCGTCTATCACTTCTGTCGCCTCGAGTGTCTCCTTTCATTGTGGCGAGGAGAAACATGACTTTGGGACTTTGACTCAATTTTAATATTTTTCTGCACATCTGCCGTTCAGTTTCTCTTTATTTTCAGCAATTTCGAATATGATTGAAAATTGTGAAATGTATATGGTACAGCTGATGAGAAGACATATATATATATATATATATATATTGTTTTCTAGAACCTATTACTAAGTCAGCCTCATGGTTGGAAGCTTCGTAAAGATCAATATAAATGAAAACACAGCCGGTAGATTTCACTACCGAATAGAAGATGAGTCTTACATATCAAAACAACCCCTCAATATATCTTATAAATCGTCTACCCCTTTATCATGATGTTAGGATTTAGAGGGTCTAAATTCCAAGTGATTTGGAGAAGCACTCATAACGTTCATGCAGAAATTATTCAACAGAGTACACGAGATTGAGGAAAGAAGAGTAGTGAAAACGAGTTTTCTTCAAACAATTTTAAGTGATTTTGGACATCGATACTTTCACATTGCAATGCAGATCAAAGGGTGAGGGGAGATATATAAAGAGATGAGATGAGATTATAATTGGGAGACAAATAGAGAGAGAGAGGGGGGGGGGGGAGGAAGAAACATATATATATATATATATATATGCATATATATTTTTCTCTGTGTGTGTGTATGTGTGTGTGAGGGTGCGTGTGAGTGTGTGAGGTGTCGTGTATGAGGGAGAGAGGGGAGAGAGATGGAGATAAAGTGCATCTCGATGATGTACCACTCCTGGGTATCCTGTCACGTGATCAGATTTAGCAGGATTACGTACGTATGAGCTACATATAGATCCTTTGTAGATCATTCGGTCAAAATTACCCACGCAAAAGATAAAAGTGATACAATTTAGAGATCCCTATGGTGCGAACATTTAAAATTCGTTAGTCCAGGCTTACCCTCACAGGAGACGTTGTACCGAGTTCTACTTAATTTGTGCCAGGTCGATGGATCTTCCTCCTTATGCCTATGTGCAATAAAGTTGTTCTTGTTTTTTTTCAATTCTTATTGTAAAAGCTAGACTTATATACTCATCGAAGACAGCATGAAATACCAAGGAGATCATCACAGTGGGGTATTATATGACGATATTTTGGGAGTTATATAGAATTATAAGCATCTTGTATGTCATACGAAATTGCTTTACTCGAAGACATGCAAAACAAATTGCGACGTACAGTTTTTTTAAGTTTGTTCTTTTTTTTTTACTAGTGGTTAAGTTATCAAAATCCGAAATCACAAATATGATTTTCCAAACTTATTTCTATTTCCTTCTTGTGCAGATTTAAATAGGTATAAAATCTATTTTGCCGTTCAATATGATAGAAGGAGGCGAAGTTCCTGTGCATGTGAAGCACAAAATGCTTTTCATTTAATTGTTTTCAACTACAACCAGCTTCTACTAGCTTCTGAACAAAACAAACTTAGAGGAAGAGGGGTAATTCTGTTATTGGTTACAATCATTTTAGATTCGCTCTGCTCTTCCTGCTCGCCCTGCAACTATCAATATTCCGGCACTGCCAGGTACCCATTTGATACAACTACATTACGTGGGTAAACCCCAATGACCAATCTGTAAGCACAGAACTAGGATCGAACTTGGACCTCTCGGGAGAGATTCAAGGGCCAATAAACCACAGTGCTCCATTTTTTGAAAGTCTTCTCCCTTACAGCCATGAACCCCGAATGCTGAGATATTTGGGGGAAAATAATCTGGAGGGGGAAAACCCTTCTCGAATTTTAGCAAATACAAGCTATCGAGTACACGGTATTCACAGGACTCGAGGAATCTGGACTCGTTGAGGTTATTGTTAGGATGTATGCTTACCGCAGATTCGAGGGAGATAGCTGAGGAAAGGGGGATATGAGAGATTTTTTTAGATATATAGAAAGAGAGGGGGACAGAGAGTGGGAGAGTGAGAGAGAGATAAAGAGAAAAAAGAAACTGCAGACGATGAGAGGGGGTGGAGAGAAAGAAAGAGGTGGAGGTGCATGCAGGCAACGAGGCACTACATAGAGGAAAGATAAGTAAAGAGAGCGAGGGAATAAAGAAGAAATTACGGAAAGAAAAAAAAAGAGAAAGGGAGAAAGACATATAGGTGTACCGGTTGACAGAGAAAGATAAAAATGGAAATGGAGATAGTCAGGGAGAAGGAAATTTTGAGAGGAAAAATAGGTATGCAGTTAGAGAGAGAAATGTGACCAGAGAGGGGAGAGAGAGAGAGAGAGAGATGGGGAGAAGAGGGGAGAAGATGTAGTGAGATGGGGAAGATTGGGAGAGATACGGGCTGCAAAGTCACTTTGACTATTCAAATCTATACACATGTACTGCTCCTTTCACGACTTCATTGGACTAAATGAATATCAACTAACCACATTTGCACCGACAATGCACAGCTTTGATAATTATTTTGGAGAACTCAGAAACAAAGTACTATGCATGCCGTCGGGCGGCGGTCATCCCTGAATGTTTATATGCCTTTAATATTGTAGCACTGCACCGACGCATCGTAAAGTTAAACAGTCAAAATTATAATATAATGGGAGTTATATTCTTCTGAGTTCATTGAAGTGAATTGGTGTGAAACAGATTTACATCTAAAGGTTTATCTTGCAGAAAAATACAATTCGTGAAAGAAAATGGTGGTTTTCAAACAAAATTTTTTTTTTCTTGTGTTTAATACGCATACAAGGAGAAAGCGTTCAATTGAGAATCATGGACATTCTGTTTTAAAAGACTCCTGTTGATAGTTTGGTCATAGTAAGGTAAAAATCAATGTTTCAGAATATGAAAATATACATGGACCAACATTTGGATTAAAGGACAAGTGCGATCCCAGAAAAAAAAAACTTGCTTTCAATAGAAGCAGAAAAATCCGACAAACAGATCAAAAAAGTTTTCGGAAAATTAATGTCCGTAATTTTAAAATTTCTTTATTCCTAAGGTCCATTATTGAAGCCGCGTCATTCCGAAGGTTTATTATTCTGAAGGCTCGTTTCTCGAAAGGTTCATTATTCCGGAAAGGTCGTTGTGGCTGAAAGCTCATTAATCCAAAGGTTTGTTATACAAAATGTTTGCTATTCCTAAGATTCCTTTTCAAATATTTGTTATTCTGGAGTTTCGTTATTACGGACCATAACCCTTTTTCATCCTAACAGACTGACAGTATTTCCAATCCCTTTCGGAAATTACATTCGATCAGAATTCCTTTCCTAGATTTTAGGTGATGGTTGGACAAACTAAACAAACTATTTATTTTTCGAGAGCCGAGTCAGATCGATTCAACATTAGCACTCTACTTGAAACACAAACTTCCGCAAACGACAAAATAGGAAAGTGGACTTGAAAAAGTCAGTAAGGGTCAATGTAGCTAAAGGGTGTGTTAGATCTAGGAGGGATTGGGTTCTTCAAATTTAAAGAGCAATAAGTGCATTTTACCTACACAAGCAACTAAATAAAGACTTATCAGATTTAGACTGATTGTCTTGTCTTTTACCGAATTCATTTTTTTTTCCTGCTTTCAGACTGACGTCACTTCTCCTTGAAAATGGTCTATGGGAATTACAAGTCGTCTATTATGACGATGATGAATGTAACAAAATTCATACAGATGATGTATTACGTGTCTCCAAAAGTTTAATGATTAATAAATCTTGATGGGGATTGTTATGAAATGAACAATGGTAACCTGCAAATTATGGATCCATAATAACAATGAAAATAAGGCAGTGCATTCAAATTGAGTACAGCTTCGATTCGAGAGGAAAAAAAATTATATTTAACATGTTCCAATCACATGTCACATTAGCATTGATTATGTATTTTAATTTTAAATGGTTGAAATATAATCGTGTTTTCAACGGAAACTGCAATGTTGTATATGATGCAGTGCATGTTTTTCTCATCCATTTAATACATTTAAAGAGATGAGTGGAGAAGGTGTTATATCTCCCTGCACGGAACTTACCAGATGTGTGAAAACATTTTCTGAGAACTGACGGAGCACATCGGTGTCTGTGTAACTCATAACTTGATTCAATAATCCCATATTTACCACGCCAAAATTGATATCGATATAGCAGAAATGTGATAGTGCCTTGCAAGTAGAGAACCAAACATTGATCAATATCCATCTGATAAACATCCAATAAACATTGATCAATATCCATCTCATGAGTCGCTTTGAATGTTCTTTACGTCTTATCCGAGGGACGGATGGTTAACCTAGCCTGCATCTACAGAACATAGAGGGGCGCTCGTTAGATATATACCTAGATATATAAATAGGTGTGAAAAATAAACAGGTAAAGTTAAAGAGACAAATGCAGCACTTTTTTAGTTGTCCCGTTAAGTTTTTCTTTTGAGTTTCCACATGTATATATTCACGTACCAATATCTGTAAGTGCACCACTAGACAAGTTGGCCTCGTCGTTAAAATGTCTACCTGTCGAACCAAAGATCGTGGGTTCGAATCCAATCAAAGTGGATGACTGAAACCTTTGATGTATTCTCATCCATGTTCCATAGACCTGCTAGGTTATAGTTGAAAACACTCCGTCCCTCGGATGAGATGTTGAATGGAGCCTCCTCATCGCACGTTAAAAGAATAGAGGAAACCCCGGTACATTTGCACATCTCTATCGAAAAAGACCAGAGGGTTATCATGGTTTTAACAGTTCGCTTTCCCCCCTCAAAGGCACAGGTGACGCCAATATACTTACATTTCCATACATTTGTCATATACGACGTTATCCCCAAATGTATCAACTCTTTCTTTAGCATAAAAGCTTTTTTTCGTTTCTGACCTGCTCCTAACTTTTTAATGATTCATATTTCTTTGAAAACTCAGTTTAAACCCTGTAGCATGAATCGATGTAAAATGTGAAAAATAAGAGCAGTCATTACTAGACTGCATAAGGAAATGGCGAGAACAATAGCAAAGTGCATTCAACACAAAGGGCTCTTCTATCCTGCCTTTTTTTAAAAATAGATATAGGCTGTTCGAATGAACCCTTCTACCCCCTCTCATGAAGGTTCTTTATACATTTTATAGATACAGGCTGTTTGCTTTAACCGTTTACCCCTGCTCGTGAACGTTCTTTATAGATACAGGCTGTTCGATTGAACCCTTTTACCCCCTTCTCACGAGCGTTGTTAACAAATCCAGCCTGTTCGATGAAACCTCTTTGCCCGCTAAACTGAGCAACTTACCCCAAGGGGGTTGTGCTTAATGTATGGAAGATGATACAAAGGATTATCGAAGGAAACATGAATTGATTACCAACAAAGAAGTTCATGCACTATTTGATCAGATTCCAGCCTGCGTCTGTAAGGTGCTAAAGCGTTCATATGTCCCGCATATTTAACCCGTCAATTTTCTGTTGCGTACTAGAAGAAAAGGTCACTTCCTATCATATTACGAATCGAATACCCAGCAATGCTTCAAACTGTTAAAGTTAGGTAATGGCAACAATATCAACTTTGTACAGCGCTCAAACATACAGGGTTGGAAAAAAGTTTGGAATATTTTTTTGGCGATGAGTATGTCTGATTTTAAATGCTAGTTTCTACTATATTGTGATGAATAATTCATCCAAATCGGATTAACTGTGTTGAATGAAGTCTACTGTTCCATCTTGTACCAAAGATTACGTAACATTGTTAAACAGGTTACAATGGCTGACCAATGAACCACATGTTGTCAGATTTGCTCTATTTGTGTTTGAACATCTTGTTATACATTTTTGTACTTCACGTGGAATTTTGAAAAAGCTACGTGCAGTTTGCAGTCATTTTGAGGACTTCGGTATAGCAATTAAACTGTATCTGATTTTTTCGTTAGACATTTGCAAAAACAGCAAATATACGCTTCCGAATTCCAAGTGGACCTCTGCACTGTGTGATAAGCCTGATTTTTAATGTTGTGCTTTTAAAGTTAAAAAGGGACACATATCTTTTATTTGAACCTCAAAGAAGAACTTAAAATGACGAGGGATATGTTTAAGACAAGAAATAATTCTTGGAATAAAAATATTCCAAACTTTTTTCCAACCCTGTATAAAGGCAGTATTGCTGATCCTGATTTGACATTTGAAGATTATGTACAAGTGCGAAAAGGTTCCTATGTGTTGTTTAACAGCAGGTGGAATTCAGTTTTGAAGAGGCGTATCGATCCGCATAAGTAGCTGATATTTCAGATTCAAAATTTGATTGTAGTCGTACTTGACAAACAAATAAAAGGATGATTCATACTATACACTGGCATAATCACTTATAATGTAACTGTATTATCAAAAGGAGGTTCTAATAAAGTCGAGCAACAGTGCTTTGGAATGACCTTACCTTGTCAAGTTTTGTATTTAAGAATTGCATGCAGCTTCCGATTTCATCTGCCTCAAAGATCTAAGTTGGAAAGTAATTAATATAGCTATAACGTATGTTACAGGACCAAGGAGATAGTCCTTGACAGGACTGACTCCGAACTTGGTAGACCATGCAGTCTGGTTCTTAATCCAGGCCATGCACGCATGCTCTTCATAATGACAATCTTAGCAGATACAGCAGCTTTGTTGTTGATATTTTTTCTTTTTGTCGTTTGGTCCAATGACAAGAATGAAATTATCATGGAACAAAATCTTTATTAGACCCCATTCATACTCCCTGTTAGACCGCTCCAAGCATGAAGCTACAAACCAAGTTAGACCGCTCTAGAGGAACGGTTCTTGAAGAACGGTTTGATTGCTTTCACACTCATTTTGTATGTCTCAAATCGCTCAACGAGTCAAAGTGATCCTGTTGCTAAGGCAGCTCAGGTCAGAGGATCGATTTTTTCGCGCGGAATTCAAACCGTATTAGCTTACTGCCTGCCTGATGCATTTATCTGTATATCTTTCCAAGGCTTCTTTTTTTTTCCACTTTCCTTTTTCTCCGTGTGCATATCATACTATCATCTTGTCTTTTTCACCTTTCCTTGTGTTTTCCTTTGTTTTCATCATTTTATAGTCTTCTCTTTTTTTACTTTTCCGTATGTTATACCTTGTTTTATCGTTCTATCACTTCATTCTCTCTTTCTATTTTCCTTGTTTTCTTTTGTTTTATCATACTATCATCTTTTCTTTCTTTAGATTTCTTATGTTGTTCTTGTTTATCATTCTTTCATTTTCTATTTCTATCTTTCATTATGTTTTTCTTCGTTTTTATCATTTTATCTTTCTCTCTTTGCTTGTTTTCTTTTTTTCTCTGTTTTCATCACTCTGTCGTTTTTCTCTATCTTTCCTTGTTTTATTTTGTTTTTCTTTGTTTTTATTCATTCTATCATTTTCCCTTTATATCTGTTCTTTCTTTTCATCATTCTATTATTTCCTCTTTCTATCTTTCCTTATGCTTTCTTTCTATCGTCTTCTCATTCTTTAAATTTCTTATGTAAAACAGTTTTTCTTTTTTTTATCATTCTATCCATTCCTCTTTCTATCTTTTCTTATGTTTCTTTCTTTTCATCATTCTATCATGCAGCGACTTTAGCATTCACACTCACCTCAGAACCGCTCCTGAGGAACGGGTCTTAGTTAGACCGCTCTAACGAAGTGAGTGTGAATGGGCTCCAAGACAAAATGATTATTGGACGAAATGATTATTAAACAAAATGAAAAATGGAAAATGATTATTGGATAAAATTGTTGATGGACAGATTGATGTTAGACTCTATGGTCAGTGGACTTGGTTGTCTTTGGCAATTTACCAAGACAGCTAGATGTTCATTATATATCATTTATATTTTTTCTTGTTTGTTTGTTTTCTTGTTGTTTCGTTTTTTTCATTCTCTGTGTTCGAAATTATGATTGCACAGTTTGTTCAAGTCTAATTTTGCAGTAACTGTAATGGTCATCCTGATGTACGTATGAGTATTGACAATATTTTACGTCGAATGAGTAGTGACTTCCTGCGGAAAGTTCGTGAAAAATTAAGGACTCAAAATTTTGAACTGGATCATTGTGCATGTAAGACGGTCATCGATTGTGCTTTGTTAGTAAGCCCCTTTCACACCCGGCCTGCGTAGAGTTGCGTAGCGCGGCGTACGGACTACGCCGAGCTTACGCTACCCTAAGCTGTGCCTACGCTGGCCTACGTGGCAAAACGCCGAAGTTCGCAAAGGGGTACGCGAGATGGACGCCAAAAATTAAACATGTTTAATTTAATCAAAAACTTTTGAGTACTTTCGGCGTAGAGCACTGGACACAGAAAAGTACGCAGTTTTTACGCAAGTTTACGCAACACTTCGCAACAATTTGCTACTGTACGTCATTCCTAAGCAAAAGTACGCTACCCTACCCCAGTCCGACCAGAAATCCTTTTACGTATGGAAGGGCGTAGTGTTCCGTCAAGGAATAACTTTAACGACAATGTGACTTATCCTTCACATTTCCGCATACCCCTTACACTCACACATACACACCCACTGACGATTCTGGTACAAACACCTCCTGGATTAACCCCACCTCAACCTAGACATATTACCAATGGGCAAGTATCCCCCATATAGGGGATAGATGCTGCTGATAAATTATGATCCTATTTTTTTGTAATTCGATTTGTCAGTACATTCGACTAGACTCACCCCCCCCCCCCCCCCCTATAATGGGTCATCCTCTGAAGCAATTATCCCATCCCTCTTCACAGAAAATAGTTGGCACTGATCGCTCGTCACCTGCTGAGTATGATCTTCTGTTTACATTTCATTTCAATTTCTAACACATATCACAGTGAATTGACATTGGGAAACAGCATGCCCGATCAAACAGATGCTCGCATCAAGCTGTTAAGAGCCTGAAGGACGTTAAACCACCTTTGGTGCAAAATAAACGCCCTTCTGGCTCTCAACAGGCGCACTGCCCTAATCCCTCGGTGACGGGCATGGTTGACAAGAAATTGATTTAGGTGAAGGTGTTGCTGGAAGTAATTAAACAACATGAGTGATACGTAGATGTGCAGGAGTATAGTGACGTATACTGTTTAACAAAATAAATTAATAAGAGAAAGAGAGAGAGAGGGGTAGTTACAAGTTTTACAATGTTAAAGGAAATCTCTCTACATTCCCTTCTAATTTGAGGCCTTTTAATCTTTAAAATACGAAGACAAATTGGACGAAATTAAGCCAAAAGCGAAATTAATAAATGTCGGCAAATAAACATTAACAGAAGTAAGGAGATGACGTCATGACTTTGATACAGAATCATACTTCGAAGAATAAGTATCATTTTTCCCCCTATGGCTACACCAACCCTGTTTTCAGTCCAGAATGAGTACGCTGAACAAAGTCGAGCTTGAGAAATGAGAAAGGGATCAGTGCTTCCCGAGAAATCAGTCCAAAC
This sequence comes from Heliocidaris erythrogramma, assembly GCA_025617745.1. Lineage (NCBI taxonomy): Eukaryota > Metazoa > Echinodermata > Echinoidea > Camarodonta > Echinometridae > Heliocidaris > Heliocidaris erythrogramma. Next base: position 36,146,957 of record CM046856.1, read on the forward strand.
TCGAAGTGAGTCTCTTTATCACATCCTGTCTGAATTTTTCATTCAATCCATAAAAGGAGGGAGAAGAGATAAAGAGAGGAAGTTAGAGAAAGGAAAAAGAAGAGAAGTATAAACACTGAGAAACGGGAGGGAGAAAGAGACGACATCGATAAAGAAAAGAGTGTGAAGGAGACATACAGAGAGATAGAAAAGAGAAAGAGGAAAAGAGGGAAATGGAGGAATAGAAATGGGGGAGAAAGAGAGAGAGAGAGGGATAGAAAGAGTAAAAAGAAGAAACAGAGAATTAAGAAAGGTTAAAGAGACAGAGAGAAGAAGGGGAGAGAGAGATGGAAGGGAGAGTGAGGAAAGGAGAGCGGGGAAAGGAAAGAGAAGAAGAGGAGGGAGGGAAGAAGAGAGATAGTATAGGCCTCCCCCCCCCCCCCCCCACCCTTAAAGGGAAAGTGTACCGTGATATCAACTTGGTTTTAAATGAAGCGGAAATATTACAGAAACAGATCAGTGAAAGTTTGAGCAAAATCCGATAAGAAATAAGAAAGTTATTACTTTTTTGAAGTTGTAATGAATCAAACACAAATTGGCAACTCCGTGACGTATCTCCATTTGCCCTGTACTGAAAAATCATAAATTTCAATTTTCTCTCTTAAAAATATCTTATCATACATGCACCCGATATATAATCATTTCACCTATGCTTTTATACACAAACCTGAATGATATAAATTTATTCCCTCAACAAAAACAAAAAGAAAATTAAATTTATGAATTTTTTGTGTACGGAGCAAATGGGAGAGGAGCTCGCAAGATACGTCACGGAGTTGCCAATTTGTGTTTGATTACAACTTAAAAATTCAAAACTTTCTTATTTCTTACCGGATTTTGCTCAAACTTTCATTGATTACTTACTCTAAATTTTTCTGCTTCCGTTAAAAGCAAGTTAATATCAGAACGGACTCTCCCTTTCATAGCAGAGACGAAATAGACTTTTATATGGGTGTGGGTTTCAGAAGTTTTGAATTCTTTATGATATCTGGAACGGTTGGCGCATTCGAGATGAAACTCCAATGCAGGGCTTTGATATTTCACTGCCCCAGATACCCCAGATTCCCCAGATAGTCAGTAGCCTCCTCGAGAGATCAGGACAGCCACAAAACAGCTGGACACACAAGCCTAATAATACCGATAAAGCGAGGTTTTATTTTCGATTTTAACACAAAACATCTAACCACAAGTAGGGTAGAGATTCAATCATGTTTGAGGTACTTTGTTAAATAATGAGGGCAATACGAAGAGGAGTGCTGAGAGCGTCGGAGGATCTGTCGCATCGGGTGGGGAGGGAGGGGGTACTCCTTTATTTTTAAGGTTTGTTTTTTTTAGAAAGTTCTTAATTTTGAAAATGATAGTGGTTTCTACTTCTTCAGAATTATGCGAATTTCTAAACCTTCGGAATAACGACTCTTTCGGATTAATGTACCTTCGGATAAACAAACCTTCATAATTATGAACCTCTTTAAGAAACGATATGTAAATAAGCATGATAAGTAACCATCACGGATAAAAATCAAAGGATTTGAAAGTACTCCGATAGATCATATAACTAAAGCGTGACATTTGATGTGAATTTGCAAGCGAGCGCGTCAATCGAGCGAGTCATATACTAGTAGCTCATTTACTTCAAATCTGGATCCTATGACTATCTCGTCAATGAAAGGAGTGATGCTTTCTTGTTTAGTATTACCAAGCTTTGCACAAATCCAGAAGGATAAAAACCATTTTATCTTTTTCAGACAAAATATTACCGGCGGAGAATGAATATTAGAAATTGGCGGTGCATGCCTGGTGTTATGGAGGGCTTTGATACGCTCCAAATCCGACCCCAAATGGCATGAAAGTTCTTAATCAAATGCTTGTGCTTGGTATTCGATAACCATGATAACATGATTTAATCCGTACAGTTTCATTTTAACTCAATGTAGTATCTTTTTAGTCACATCATTCGAGTATTTACAAATTCCAGGCAAAATAATTGACCTAAATTATATTTTCACGTACATAGATTTTGTAAGTTTGTTTGTTTGTTGTTGCTTTTTAATTTAAGCTATGGAGGTGACAAAGCCATTCAACCCAAACCATGCCTATTGTGTTTTACAAGAAAGTGAGCCAACTGAAATTTGCACAAAATTTGAAGACAATGGCGTTCATTGATGCGTGACCCTGGAAACCTAAACAAGCTACCATTAGAGAGTAAATTAATTACTCTTTCATATGATATGAAATTAAACGTCGGTAAATATAAAGTCCACCTGTAACAAAATTTCAAAGTTGGGTTTCCTTCTTTTTTTTTAACGCCCCGTATTGTACCTCTGAGATGCCGAATAAATATAAATAATAGTAATTGCCTTCCCATGCTCGATTAGAGCATGTCCTGAAGCAATCGAAATGATGCCTCGTGTGGGCCGGACTTCAGAACTTGAGATTTGAAATTTAGAATGGTGTGCTATATGAATGATGCTCAAATTTATTATAAGAGAATCGCATGAAAATTATGTTGATCTTATCCCTGTGCGCAAACGTCATTCCCTTCAAAAACGACAAAAACATTACTACACCCGACGTGTAAAATAATTGAGTACACGGAATACATCGAAAACAAAGTCGATTAAGCAAAACTAAAACAAAAAAAAATCGATTAAGCAACGAATATCTCGTGCACGACCTGACAAGTCACTTAAAAACAACGTGCCTCTATAAGAAGACTTAAAACTAAGGGGGGAATTTGCTTAATTTCCACGTCGAAATGCAGGATAATTCTTTGGCGCCCACACTGAGCCGCTTTACGCATCGGAGCATGAGCGAAGGTGACAACTGGTCCAAGTCGTGTCACTTTTTAATTAGCTGACCACTCATCAAAACGGAATTCAATTACAGAAAACTACCAACATGTCTCATTGAAAACTGCTGAGAATATCAGATCACTTATATATTGTTGGTCATATTGAGGAGCATCTGAGGTAGATGCTAATGTACCAATGAAGAGAGAGGGGAGACGGAGAGAGAGGGAGAGAGTGAGGAGGTGGGAGAACATGGAGAAACAGAGGGAAAGAGAAAGAGAGAGTGGAAGAGATACGTTTTCATTATTAAACCTACTTGACCATGTAGTTAACAACAGAGCAACGAGTATTTCTGCATGTAACAGAATGGAGACGATCTTGGAGACTTTAACAGAGCTTTGTCATCCCTGGCTCATTTTTTCCCCGATTGATGTGTCATATGAAATGGCAGAAAATGCAATTTCTAGAAATGTGATTATCTCTTTGAAATTCAGATATCGTTGGCCAAACGACTTTTTGGTAGCCCTGTTTTATATTGTCTTTATTCACTCATGCGTGAAATATGTATCACATGAGTGGCATTAAAGGCAAGACAAGGATCCAAGCTTTACAAATAAGTGTTATTTATTAATCATAATTGTGATTAAGATATGATTAAACATCGATAAATCTCGGTTTCGTTTTTTTCTGGGACGCACTGTGTAATTGGTTAATTTGAGCCACGTCGTAAACCGATAGAAGGAAAGAAAGACAATGACGAAGATTATAATATTATTGATAAATATAATATCATGAGGCTATCAAATTTAAGGCGGATGGATGGCAGGTTTGCATGATTTGTACCACACATTGTACATGTACATCAAACAAACAATGTATGCATTGGCGGATCCAGGGAGGGGGCACTTCCTTGTCAGGGAATTATGGAGGGAAACTGGACCCCCATACCCCCTCCACTGTGAGAATTTTGAAGGTCTGGCGAAACAAAAACTGAGCGAGTTTTCGAGAAGCTGGCGAGACCAAAAAAATACGGGTCTATCTTTTCCAAAAATTGCCAAAAAAACCTGCATTTGTGTGCCCCCTCTTTTACTCAATCCTGGAATTGCCCCTGAATGTATGCACTGTATTTGTAACCTATAGATGTAACCTCACATGATAGACTTTTTAGAATATTTCAGATAGTGGGCAAAACAAAGAAATACAATTTGATGACTTACTCGTATATAGTAACTAAAATTGATATGCATGTATACAGTCATCTTTAGATTTTTATTACATGATTTATCATAAACGAACATAATTTATTTTAAAAAAGAAAGACTAAATACAGAGCCTTCAATCGTATATCATTACTTCGTCTTATTATACTTATCAATATAACGTTTAAGAAGTGTACATCAATTAGTTTCCGTACGAGGTAGAAAGAGGAAGTTAATGAAATTACAACATCGAGACTGAGCTGCCAACATGTCGCTATTGGATCTCTTTCTCTACTCGAAGCCTTATTAAAGCACCTTGCTATCATAATTTTCATTATAGATTCATGACTAGTTGATTAATTATGTAATTATGAGAGATATGCCAATATATATATATATATATATACGCTAAGGATTTGGGGCCCTTTTTTTGGGGGGGGGGTTCGAATAGGTGCCTCCCCTGGCTCTTTCGGTCCCCACCTTTTTGGTACCCACGGGCGGGGAAGAGCAATCGAATGGCATGAAAGTTCTTAATCAAATGCTTGTGCTTGGTATTCGATAACCATGATAACATGATTTAATCCGCACAGTTTCATTTTAACTCAATGTAGTATCTTTTTAGTCACATCATTCGAGTATTTACAAATTCCAGGCAAAATAATTGACCTAAATTATATTTTCACGTACATAGATTTTGTAAGTTTGTTTGTTTGTTGTTGCTTTTTAATTTAAGCTATGGAGGTGACAAAGCCATTCAACCCAAACCATGCCTATTGTGTTTTACAAGAAAGTGAGCCAACTGAAATTTGCACAAAATTTGAAGACAATGGCGTTCATTGATGCGTGACCCTGGAAACCTAAACAAGCTACCATTAGAGAGTAAATTAATTACTCTTTCATATGATATGAAATTAAACGTCGGTAAATATAAAGTCCACCTGTAACAAAATTTCAAAGTTGGGTTTCCTTCTTTTTTTTTAACGCCCCGTATTGTACCTCTGAGATGCCGAATAAATATAAATAATAGTAATTGCCTTCCCATGCTCGATTAGAGCATGTCCTGAAGCAATCGAAATGATGCCTCGTGTGGGCCGGACTTCAGAACTTGAGATTTGAAATTTAGAATGGTGTGCTATATGAATGATGCTCAAATTTATTATAAGAGAATCGCATGAAAATTATGTTGATCTTATCCCTGTGCGCAAACGTCATTCCCTTCAAAAACGACAAAAACATTACTACACCCGACGTGTAAAATAATTGAGTACACGGAATACATCGAAAACAAAGTCGATTAAGCAAAACTAAAACAAAAAAAAATCGATTAAGCAACGAATATCTCGTGCACGACCTGACAAGTCACTTAAAAACAACGTGCCTCTATAAGAAGACTTAAAACTAAGGGGGGAATTTGCTTAATTTCCACGTCGAAATGCAGGATAATTCTTTGGCGCCCACACTGAGCCGCTTTACGCATCGGAGCATGAGCGAAGGTGACAACTGGTCCAAGTCGTGTCACTTTTTAATTAGCTGACCACTCATCAAAACGGAATTCAATTACAGAAAACTACCAACATGTCTCATTGAAAACTGCTGAGAATATCAGATCACTTATATATTGTTGGTCATATTGAGGAGCATCTGAGGTAGATGCTAATGTACCAATGAAGAGAGAGGGGGAGACGGAGAGAGAGGGAGAGAGTGAGGAGGTGGGAGAACATGGAGAAACAGAGGGAAAGAGAAAGAGAGAGTGGAAGAGATACGTTTTCATTATTAAACCTACTTGACCATGTAGTTAACAACAGAGCAACGAGTATTTCTGCATGTAACAGAATGGAGACGATCTTGGAGACTTTAACAGAGCTTTGTCATCCCTGGCTCATTTTTTCCCCGATTGATGTGTCATATGAAATGGCAGAAAATGCAATTTCTAGAAATGTGATTATCTCTTTGAAATTCAGATATCGTTGGCCAAACGACTTTTTGGTAGCCCTGTTTTATATTGTCTTTATTCACTCATGCGTGAAATATGTATCACATGAGTGGCATTAAAGGCAAGACAAGGATCCAAGCTTTACAAATAAGTGTTATTTATTAATCATAATTGTGATTAAGATATGATTAAACATCGATAAATCTCGGTTTCGTTTTTTTCTGGGACGCACTGTGTAATTGGTTAATTTGAGCCACGTCGTAAACCGATAGAAGGAAAGAAAGACAATGACGAAGATTATAATATTATTGATAAATATAATATCATGAGGCTATCAAATTTAAGGCGGATGGATGGCAGGTTTGCATGATTTGTACCACACATTGTACATGTACATCAAACAAACAATGTATGCATTGGCGGATCCAGGGAGGGGCACTTCCTTGTCAGGGAATTATGGAGGGAAACTGGACCCCCATACCCCCTCCACTGTGAGAATTTTGAAGGTCTGGCGAAACAAAAACTGAGCGAGTTTTCGAGAAGCTGGCGAGACCAAAAAAATACGGGTCTATCTTTTCCAAAAATTGCCAAAAAAACCTGCATTTGTGTGCCCCCTCTTTTACTCAATCCTGGAATTGCCCCTGAATGTATGCACTGTATTTGTAACCTATAGATGTAACCTCACATGATAGACTTTTTAGAATATTTCAGATAGTGGGCAAAACAAAGAAATACAATTTGATGACTTACTCGTATATAGTAACTAAAATTGATATGCATGTATACAGTCATCTTTAGATTTTTATTACATGATTTATCATAAACGAACATAATTTATTTTAAAAAAGAAAGACTAAATACAGAGCCTTCAATCGTATATCATTACTTCGTCTTATTATACTTATCAATATAACGTTTAAGCAGTGTACATCAATTAGTTTCCATACGAGGTAGAAAGAGGGAGTTAATGAAATTACAACATCGAGACTGAGCTGCCAACATGTCGCTATTGGATCTCTTTCTCTACTCGAAGCCTTATTAAAGCACCTTGCTATCATAATTTTCATTATAGATTCATGACTAGTTGATTAATTATGTAATTATGAGAGATATGCCAATATATATATATATATATATACGCTAAGGATTTGGGGCCCTTTTTTTGGGGGGGGGGTTCGAATAGGTGCCTCCCCTGGCTCTTTCGGTCCCCACCTTTTTGGTACCCACGGGCGGGGAATGGTTCTTAGAGGGTTGGGAGGCACTTTTTAAGGGCTGACGTGCCGTCCATATTTCATAAATTCATTTCTAAACATTGAATTTCCGGAGGGAGTAATAATTCTGCCAACCCATGAAGCTGGTTTGTAGCTTCATGCCCAACCCATACCCTTTACCTGTGAAGGGGAGAAACCTCAATTGGTGTATTGCCAAAGAACAGCGTGACGTGTATACTCCAATGCCATATCCGCATGCATGGCTTCAATGTATTACGACGCAACACACGTGTTATTCGTTCGCACAGGGCACTTGCACATTTGTAGCTTCATGGTTTCACCAAGGAGTTATAACTCCTTGGTTTCACGCATAGAGTTACATTATTGTAGTTTCATGGTTACATACACACAGTTTAGTGTGTATGTAACTCTATGGTTTCACGGCGGTCGCGGGGGGGGGGGGGTGTCTCATTGAGGCCGGTACGGTACATCATCCACGTGAAAACGGATAAAAAGTGTACCTTTTCAGCAATAGGCGCATAAACCTGGTTACGCGTTTAGGGTATCAAAAAAAGCAAAAATCAAGAAAAAGGGTATCAAATTCAGAGACTGATAAGAAGAAGATCCGCGGAAGGGGAATAGTTCGGTAATGTGTTCCAAATTAGGTTAAATTTCTTTTACGGTTCCTTTTTGGCTAAAAAGAAGTCTATGCGATGATAATGTAGGCCTAAATAGGATGTAAAATACCAAGCAAGATATAAAAGCGCCGTTAATGGTATAAAAATAGGGTATAGACGGGTTTCCCTGTTTAGGGTATCAAAATCTGCCCCTACTTCAATCTGCTTTTTAATTCAGCAAGTGATTTACGCGGATAATGTACAGGTCTCATTGAGACAACCCCCGGGGGGCGGTCGTCGCGATCGATTTGGATCGATTCAGGTGCCCGTAAATTGTTCTGCCTCTTATTTGTGAAAATTCGGCTCCAGGGAGTCCGATTTATGTAACCATGCCATTACCCTGATAGCAGAAAGTGTTAAAAAATGACGTGATATTTACGTCGTGGTTTTCGTCTTTTTTACGTCCTGTAATTACGTCAATAAGACGACAACTTGCACCAACGCAAGACGTCAAGAGGACGTCTTATTTTGACGTCATCTCTACGTCTTCATTCCTCTTCCCTGATAGCAGAAAGTGTTAAAAATGACGTGATATTTACGTCGCGGTTTTCGTCTTTTTTACGTCCTGTAATTACGTCAATAAGACGACAACTTGCACCAACGCAAGACGTCAAGAGGACGTCTTATTTTGACGTCATCTCTACGTCTTGTACACTGTAAACACTAAAGTGCTACTTTTAGGGGCATGTATAGTGACTGCACCTGAAATGCTGTTTATAGCACTTGTAGTGTGCTAATTTACCAGCAAAAAAAATGTGACCGTGGCGAGCCTCGAACCAGGTTCCGCTGATTGAGAGGCGCCGACGTTACCGATGGACTAACGAATGCTTCTTGCAATCCAGTTTAGTCATGGGAGTGAAGTAGATAACATGAACTATGTGGTGTCGTAAATTCACTATGTAACAATATGATCTGCTCTAAATCGTACGATGTGAGTTAGTCTAGCGGTAATGCCAGCAATTCTCGATCAGCGGACCCTGGTTCGAAGCTCGCCCAAATCATTTTTTTTAATGAATGTTTAGCAGTTTGAGGAGCCGGTCCAGCTCCCGTGAAAGTGCTGAAATAGCACGCTGTGTGCATTCAATAGCACTCTGAGCATGCTGAGTGCAGTCCCTATGCATGCCCTCAAAAAGTGCTATATACAGCACTTCAGTTTTTACAGTGTACAGATGACGTCAGAATAAGACGTCCTCTTGACGTTTGCGTTGGTGCAAGTTGTCTCTTATTGACGTAATTACAGGACGTAAAAAAGACGAAAACCACGACGTAAATATCACGTAATTTTTACCACTTTCTGCTATCAGGGTACTCTCTAAATTGTACTTTGAACAGTTGAGACAGGGTGAAGGGGAGGAACATGTAACTGTTAAATGACAGCCTCCCGAAATGAAAACAATATATAGGGTTAGGGTTGAGGTTAGGGTTTAGAGTTTAGGGTCAGGGTTTCGGGTTTACGTAACCGCACACTTGGGTGGCTGCCGCGTAAGTCATTCCTATTATGAATGGGGAAAATGGCCTTCATACCGTTGGAAACATGTTATTGTATATCGCCTCAAATATATTATTCATTCCCTTATGACAGACTAAACCGATCTGTAGACATCATTCGGGGGAGGGGAGGTGTAGGAGATCACGTCACTTAGGAATATCGGTTGTCACGGTGTAAAAAAAGAGCCCCTCCCCCACAACCAATTCAACCAAAATTTCCTTCGAAAATATTTCCACTATGATATGGGTACGTATAGGGGCTCCGAATTTAATTATACTTTATCGTAGCAACTTAAAAAGCAAATTGGTTGACAATTTTCCTGAAATACAAATTTTGATTTGTTTTGAATTCAGTGACAATTAAAAATTGTCTTATTTTCTTATCTTTGTTTAATAAATTAGGAAATATTTAAAGCTCCTTAAATTTTCATTCAACCACTAAACGAATTGTTTTATTTTCAAAAAGTGATCGATTTGGTATTAATGAATATTCATGAATTATGTTAATACTTATATTAGGCACTGCATCAGTCTTTACTTTAAAAACATAAGTACAATCAACATAGATAGTTTGAGTAATACGTACAATTTCTTACTTTGAGTTAACATTACTAAATTAATACAAGTTGAAATTATATGAATATTCTTTTGTATTTAATTTTACGTATTAACATTTCACGTTATTCAACCTTAAATCAAGTCAATCCGTCGGTCCTCCCAAGACCCATATAAGGGGGCCATAGTCCCCCTGAAAAGAAAATAACAATAAATTCGTTTTTTCCTCATTTTTGCATCCTTTACAAGGGACGTACCGATAATTATGCACGTTATGTTTTCATGGCCTTAATTTCTCTGAGTATTAAACCACAGAAACATGACGAGATCAAATCGCTCCCTCCAGCTCTATGCATGGATATATTACTCGAACATAATTATGTCCTTTAGTCTTCATCAAGATGAAAATGTATTTTCTTCAGAACTCATGCAAGCTTTGGATAAATAACACATACTCACATGTTGTAAATACCTCTTGGTAAAAAATAACTTTACCCGACTTTTTTTTTAATGCACTTATATATTGTGACAAATATACGGTACGGTGATTAATCATAAACACAGCTAGCGCCCGTGGATGTCCACGGGCTGCTTCTGCTAGTATTGTTTTCAAATATGTATTTCACTTCCAATCTGCCATGTTATAAAAGATAATGTTAATGTTATATTTATTCTTGGGAACCTATACACAAACAAGCTATGCTTTCCAGTAGGTTCCTTTTTCATTTCATGATTTTGTACATTGTAAATCATATTGTTTTGTATTTGGAAATGAGATGAAATAAACCTTGCATCAATCAAATTATTAAAGGACAACTTTCTTGTCAAATTTCTGATTTTGCTCAAAAGCTGTTTTATGATTTTTTCCTATTTTTTCGTCTTTATTCGTTTTGTATTCTTTTTAGACCGGAGTTCAAAGCGTGAGCTGTGCAATATCCAGCCATATTACATAAATAATTTACGTGAAGTGTCTGATACATTTTCAAAAGTTGGATTAATTAACCGAGAAATGTCTTCAACCCTACACTTTGATGCTGAGAAACAAACAAAAAAGTCCAATATCAAGAGGAACCAACTGTGTAAAGGAAGACAAGCTTTAGATGGGTTTACAAATTACTGCGATGACGATGTACGGTCAGGCTATACCCTCGATAAGGTAAGGAATCGGGAACGATTTTGGTTATAAATGACTCGAAAAAGGTACCCGTAGGCCCTAAGAAATCAAGGCTATTTCGTCATATTACGCCGAAAAGAGATAATGCGGTTTCTAACGCTATTCGATTCGACTGTTAGGTGCTTTCGTGGGCAGATGTACAGTTTCATCGTCTTAATCTGCGAGAATTAGGCAGAGCTTTGAGTTTCATGTCAGGCCTAAAATGTCCGCGTAAGACGTAATTCCAGGTGTATTGTACCGATGGAGCACGGTACAAATACTGATGGATTTGGTAGCCCCGGGGTGAAGGTAATCTCGTGGTTTCTGACGCGCTTTTCTCTCTCTCTCTCTCTCTCTCTCTCTCTCGCTGAGTCTCTTTTCTTATTTTTCTCTCATTCCCTCTCTATATATTTATCTTTTCGTTCTCTCTTCTGCTTTACGACACTATATTTCTTATCTCTTTATCTATCTTTCTGTATCGCTCTCCCTCAACATCATCATCTTTATCATTAACATCATCATCATCATCATCATCATCATCATCGTCATCATCATCATCATCATCGTCATCAACATTTCCTCTGATTACCCCCATCTTCTCTTCACTGAAACTTTCAAAACAAAGCACCTAACTCTATACCTCTCATTTGATTCTTACTAATTACCCTATCAAATTTCTTTCTCTTTCCATCTGCTAACCTTTTTTCTAGAACACTATGATTTCATTCTTCCTCATAACATCCTCCCCCCTCTCTCCCTCTCTCTCTCTCTCTCGCTCCCTCTCGTTGTCCTCTCTCCTATTTATACCCCTTCTCTTTCTCTCTATTCCTCGCCCCCTGCAAGTTGAAGCAGCTGGTTTATTTTGCATCTACCATGTCTAAGGAAAGGAATGATATGATGTTTATATAAGAGGAGTGAAAATTGAATCGTGGGAAATGGCAGGATGGAAGGACCGAGAACGGATGCTATATAACACAATTATACTGGACGATTAAACCACTTTAATATGCAACGACAAACTAAACAAAACAAAACAAGCAAAAAACACACAACATTCACAAATTATTCGTGTCCCTTTATCGTCAACATGTAAAGGACCAACGATTCATATTAAAATTTGACCAAGGAATAAAATACATTGAAGGAGTATGGAATGGCGTTTCGTCCTCGCCAAAAAAAATGAAACGACTGTAAACTTACTACCATATGTTAGGGAAGTCTCCTGGTTAAAAAAAAAACAACAGCAAAGGAAACGAACCATTTCAATAAACAGATTTTGATGACAGAATCTGACAATTACGCGATGTAAATCCCCAATCACATCACACATTAGCATAGATGTTTGCGGTGTATTTCTTCAACTGCAAATGTAAATAACTTTCGATATGGTTACATCAAAGAGCTTCTCTTCGAAATTCCTTGGTTACACGATGAAGATGTATAGGAGCTCAAGCAAAGGAGATTCGATGATGGATGAGTGCCTTACTAACTATTATAATAAGTTTACATTCTATTGTGGGCCTAAGGTATACTGTTTATAATTCTTGTGCTATAATCTATATGGCTATGATATAATATCCATCTCTATATTTGGAGGATATCACTGTAAGCAAAAAACACAAACATTTAGTGACTTATTTCTTTCAAAAATTAAGATTTGTGGGATAATTCAATAATTTTACAAAAAATACCTACAAAAAAGAAACCCACTCAGAATGCACAAAAATGCAAACGATTAAGTATTTTATATCTTTCAACTCAGCTGGAAAATGAAGTTCTATAATGTGTCTTTTAAGCAGATAGATTATTACTGACAATATAATTTCTTACTAAAAAAGAATTTAATGGTAGAGTATACCTTTAATCATAAATATTGATTTCACATAAATATAACAACTACAAAATTAACAATACAACATTCTTTCTAGGCTTTCTATTTCTAGGCGCATAATAAAACAAGGAAGAGCAAGAAGAAAAGACAATAGCCTTTAGAAAACTGAACAATCTTGTTGAATTAATTTTATGCACCTTATGCTTTTGGGAAAAGGGAGTGTTTTCAGATTAGAATTAAAAGAATATTACTAATAAGCTCCTAAGAAAGGGGAACGAGCTGGTAACTGATTCCACTAACACGGTGCACCAGCTGACAAAGCTTTGTGTCTATTATTATTTCTGAAGGTTCATAATTCCGAAGGTTCGTAAAAGAAAAATAACAACTTGATAGAAGAGGATAGGTTAAAGAAGTGGAAATCATCCTTCATGAAGCTGCAATTCGGCATGATAGGCGTTTATGAGAAGTTATTCATTGAATTTTGTTACCATGGGTATTTTTCTGCTCAATTATTCAATCATTGTTATATTTTTTTTTCTTCTTGTAATTTAAAATATAAATCGTGACATCATGAGACAATTAAAAGATTCCGTGGGTGGGCTACTGCCCGTAGAATGGGAAACCCCCTCCAAAAACAGACTGTATTGAAGCTATTTTAATGAGCTTAAAATCTTACGGACGTGCATGGCATGTTGCTAATTTCTTGGAAATTGATCAAAAAAACTTTCACCACCTCGTGATACTGATAACCTCTTTTATGACGTACCTACTCGCTATCTCCGTTAGTCTGGCAAGAACCTGCTTTACGTTCAGGGAGGCACTCGGGTTCCGAAGGTTCGTATTTCTGAACCTTCACATTCCGAACACAAATTTCCCATACCAGGGGGTTCGTTATTTTGCATATGGTAAAGGGTTCATTTCCCCTTCTTAAACCTAGCCTCTTTTTATCAAATCATCACTTCATGAATTTCCGTTATGTTACGTAAAACCCCTGAAAGCATTTGCATGGATAAATTAGCTAGATAAAGGAGGGATATGAATTATAGCCAGTGGATTATTTGTTGAGGATCCCTTAAGAAAGCAAAGGTGTATTTTTGTGTAAACAAAATCAGATAGGATCTACCGATGTATCCAAGGCACTTATTGACTGAAGATACTAACTATACTATATACTATATTACTATACCCAATGTTATTTTGTACCATCATAAACCCGGTTAAGTTATACTTTTTCAGTATTGTATCGTGATAAAAGATAGATTAAAGATATAAGTAATCTCCTATAAATTGTTTGGCTATAAATTAATTATGTAAAGGAAAATAGACACTCTTTCCCAGCGTTAATACGATTACGTTTCTATGAATTCTTGTTTCGTGACTGATGATGCGACTACGAAATCTATTCATCATGTTCATCCACCACTTTCATCAAAATATCAATATCTCAATGGATTTATATGTATATCTTACTCTCTCTCTCTTCTTTCTCTCTCTCTCTCTCTTTCTTTCTTACCCTTTCCCTTATCCCTTTCTCTATCCCTTATTCTCACTTCATCTCTCTCTCTCTCTCTCTCTATCTATCCATGTGTATCTCCTTTGCTCCTTTGTTCTCTATTTTCATTCGACAAGTTTTTATGCATGTTCAAATGATGAATTAAGGTAATTGGATTGCTAATAATTTCATTAAATATCGACCGGGCTGACGATGATGATGATGATGATCGAACTTATTATCATACTCGCGACAAAGGAGGAATTATTCTACGTTCATATACTCCATGTATTTAATGATTGGTGTGTATTGCTGATACTGTTGATTTATGAGATATATATTCCACATTAACCCACAGAACACTGGCTTCTCTCATTCCCATACACTTAATGCACACACTAAGAAATAAACGTCCAGATTTGCACCCTTCAAATGCAACAAAAGTTGCACCTTTTTGGGTGCAACTTTGCACCCTAAAAAGCTTTTTGCACCTGTAAGGGTGCAGTTAGCTACAATTTGCACCCTTAAAGGGTGCATAGTTGTACCCTTTAGAAAAGGTACAAATTTGCACCCTTTAGGATACAATCGTTTCTGCATCTTTTAGGGTGCAAACGGGCATTAAAGGGTGCAAACAAGAACAAAAAGGTGCATTTTTGCACCCTTTTCAAGTAGGGTGCAAGATTGCACCCAAACAGGTGCTGCCAGTGTTGCATTTAGGGTGCAAACGTGAACCTTTTTTCTTAGTGTGCAGGAACCCCACTGTTCCCGGGGTTATAGGTTGATGCATAATCATATTGCATTGTGATTTGATTAATTTCTACTTTCTGCACCATGTCCACTTTACATGTATTTACCTTTGCAATACGCTTATGAAACTCTGTAAAGCTGCTGATATCATTGTGTAAAAAGAATCGACATGAAAGAAATATGCCATCTCACGGCCTACACAAGATCATCGCTGCAAATAGCCATATGACGTATTTCATTTTCTATTTCTATAGTTCTCTTTGTGAAGTCACGTTGAACACATGAAAACATGAATAATTAAAGAACACTTGGCGACCTCAATATTTTGTTGATGGATCTTCTTTTTCAAATTTATTCCAGGGAGGTATTTGACTGATAAAAATAATGATCTAAAAGACACATCACCACAGTCGTTTCTTCCTGTTCTCATACATAAAAGAGACACCAAAAGGGTGAATGAACGCGAGAAGTGGGAGAAAGTATGATTGCTAGTCTCCGTCTTAAACCCTTATAATTATGTAAGGTTAACAACTGTGCATTAACAGTTCTTCAAGGTTAATGCTGTGTTTGAATAAAAATCGAGGCGGCTAAAATAGTTTTCTTTACTTTCTTATATATATTTCTTTTTTTGGGGGGGGACCATGAATGTAATACACAACTTTACGCTTTGAAACATCTGCTTCGAGGCTAATTTTCACGTTTTACTTTTATACTTTTTTTCATATAGGTCGGGAATATAACTGATAAATACATTGTGTTGTATCAACTAAGACCAACATTTGTAAAAATCAGCAAAGTCAAATCTTCACGCACAATATGGATTTTGGCTTTTCCTCTTTCGTGCCTTTTGTCTTTGATTTGCATTGCTTTGGGATCTTGTCATTCTTTTGGTTTGCACCGGTGTTCTTTGATAGGCAAACGTTAAAATTCATCCAGACTGTGTTCTTTTAAGTGTGTCTCATCTGAAAAGGCTTTCCAATGCAGAAAATCATGAAGCATAGGTAGATAACACCCCTTTAACACAAATTTGAAGAAGAAAATCATCCAATAAGAAAATTGGAGCACCCAGACCTTTTGACAAAAGGTTTCACGCTAACATCATGCCTATTATGTATTGCAAGAAAGTGAACCACCTGTGATTCTGCGTAAACATTTTAAAACAATTAATGGTGTTCAGTGATGCTTGACCCTGGAAACCTAAAACAGGTACCATAATGAAGCAAATGAATTACTCTTTTATATGATATTAAATTCAATACCGGTAAATACATAATCACTTTACAGGAATTTGTTAAAGTTGGGTTTCCTTTTTTTTAATGTCCAGTATAATCAAACATTACACCATTACCTTAAATTAAGATGAAAGTAATATCATATTAACATTGGTTTAGGGTTTCTTTTATTAATATAGTATACATGGTATAGTGACGGGGTTTCGTTTTTAGACATGACTTTATTTGCCAGTGAAAACTTATTATTGATGAGTATGGAGAAGAGACGACTACAAAATTACGTGGGCTTGAAACCTTCAAGCGGAAGGGTAAATTACGACAAATTACGAGGGGTAAATTGCGACAAAAAAAAAACATTCCGAAAAGTATTTTTTTAATATATTTTGTTTTATTTTGTATTATAAACATTTAAATTGAAGCTGGTGCAATTCGTTCTTTAAAAAGAAAACTGGACAAAACAAAGCGACATCATTATTTTTCAGAAATGTTTATACGTGTTTATCCTTTTTCAAAAGATAATGAGATGCATTATAAAACATTCTTTATGTTTTTCTTTAAGAAATTTATTCACGACGATGAGACTTGTCTATAATTAGGTAAGCTTCTGGATGTTTACGAAAAAGGCAAAATGCATACAGTTTAAGTTACTCTAAGTTCTCTCGGTAAGAAAACAAGATGAAAAAAAAAACATATGAAGAACAACTGTCATTTAATTTATCCTGTAGAGGCAAATAATCAAAAAGTAATAATCATACAAACTTTGGCCAAAAAAAAATAGTGAAAACTGTCAAAAAAAAATTTAACCCTGAATGTTTATATAGATATATATAAATAAATTTATATAATTGATTAATCAATCAAGTTTTGAATGAGTATGTCTTCTCTTTGTATTTTGTGAATTATTCTCACACACAATAGTGCTTTGTTAGTTTTGTCATGCCTTTCTGAGTGATTGTATTTTCTCTTTATAACTGTTTAAGAATAAAGTTCTGATGAAGTCGAAAGACGAAAGCTTAAATTGAGTATCCTGCGTCATCTTTGGCTCGAATTAATTATATATATATAGTAGTAGTAAAGTTAGTGTTCTGTTCCAGAATATTAGAAAATAGATAATACGTTATTCATTTTGACTTCGTCATATAATATATTTATGTATTAATTTGAATAGCTTTTTGATTCAAGACCATTTGCTGAGGTGGTTGTGGTGTGCTGATCACAAGTCACAAGTAATATATATAATCTAAATATATAAACATAACAATAAATCATTCCGTTAGACAAAACTGTTTAACATTTCGCCTGTAAGGCTTCTTCAGGAAATGATACTTCAGTACCAAAATGCACTAAAGATGTGGAGCGTAATTGTTGTCAAGACAACAAGCGTAAATAAGTCGTGAACAGAGTCAAGGCGAGAGGAAGAGAAAGAGGGAGTGGAAAGAAAAGAGGGAGAGAGAGAGAGAGGGAGAGAGAAAGGTAGCACAAAGGATAGGAAGAGACAGAGAAAAAAGAGAAGTAAAGTAAACAGAAAAGTAAAGGAGAGAGACAAGAGAGAGAGAGAGAGAGAGTAAAAACAGTGATGAAAGGGGAGAAAGAGGGAAAGAGAAGGAAAGAGAGATGAGCCCGAAATATAAAAAAAAATAAAGGAGGTAAAAGAAAAGGAGAAATAGAAAATAAGAGAGACAGGGAGAAGTGGAAATAAAAGAGGATAGATGATAGAAAACAGAAAAGGAAGCAAAGAGAGAAAGGAAAAGAGAGAAAAGAAATATAAAGGAAGGAAAAAAGAAAACAGGTGAAATAAGAGGAAACAGAAGGAAAGAAACGCAAGGAGAAAAGAGAGAGAGCTAATGAAAGTACAAGCAAGAACTGACGAAGGAGAAAGAAGAAAGCAGGAAATAAGTTTCGAAGGAACGGAAACTGGCACTGATACCAAGAGGTTACCAAGCTGACAGATGACCTGTCTTCCTGGATATTTCTTTTCTCATCTGTTACCCAGCACTGCTTCACTTCTTAAGAACACAAACTTTCAGATCGTTGATCGTGTGAATAGCAAGATTGAAGTGCTGGACAACAGGGAGCCCAGTAGTGTTGCGGCAAATGGAACGAAGATGCCCAGCCACCCGATCCGCCAGTCTCCGTTTTGTCCTCCTACGTAAAGCTTTATGCAATAGCTAATGTTCGTAGAAGTGTATGAAAACATTTTGGTCAAAGTCCATGATCCCCTAGGTCAAGTGATGGTGGTCGCACCCGTGAAATAAGAACAGGTCTTGCATCGAGGTCGACGACAGGGTACCAAAGGTAATCGCGTATCCATATTAGAATAGCATCCTTCATGTATGTCATTAAACTAAAGGCATATCTCTGAAGATATCTGTAGTTTGGGGATGGTCGCTGAGCATCTTGAAGTTCTACCTCATGACAAGGGCGACTAACCTTGAGCACTCGAGGGGTGGTGATATGTGAAGACCATAGGTACCCGGGCATTTTCTGCTTTGCTTCTTCGATAACTTCAATAAGGTATCCCCGTCTGTTTAAGAAGCCAGCCATCTTGTCGATATGAAATTTGTAATCCTCGTCAGTGCTGCAGAGCCTGCAAAGCCGCGCGAACTGGGATCTGGGGATAGATCGCTTGCACGAAGGCGGTTAAGACGAGTAATGTTGAAGTTGAGGAAACAGTGGGCCTCAGTGGGTTTGTAGTGAACCACAGTTCTAATACTGGCTCTATCAATAGTAAGTTCTACGTCCAAGAAAGCTGGAGTATCATTTCCTTAAGAAGCCTTATAGGCGAAATATTGACCCTTTTTTGTGTCCAATGGAGTGATTTATATACAAACATCAAACTTAATTTCAAAATGATAATCTTCTACATACCCATTTTAAGAGGGATGTGAAAATTGAGATGATTAGATTGATAACGAATACCTTGACATGTTACTTTTATTATTGCTGTCAATTACGATATCTCTCTCTCCTAGGGCAGGATTACTACTTCTTGCCCGATTACCGAACATAAAAGGGAAGGTATTACGACTTTTGGCGTCCCTTTGAAGGAAATTGAGCGAAAAACTGAAACCAATGAACAAACATTTATTTGAATAGAATTCTAAATCTAGACATCTGACAGGGGATATAAAGAGGGAAGCTCTTAGAGATTATTTTACACTTGCTCGAAAATTATCTGGGGCTGCAGCCCGCACCTCTTACGCCTATGACATTCAGAGGAAGTTTACTTTATACAAATTCTGTTAGAACATTTTTGTTTATTATTACCTTGAATGAAGATTCGTTTAAAGTGATGAAAGGAAGCAAGTGTACAATGATTCATTTTGGAATAATAACTGTGTTCATATCTAAGGAAGATGAAATTATTTAAACGTCTTGTCGCGAAAAGGAAATGAACTTTTTTAAATGTATTTTTCATTAAATTGAATGTGGGAGAACAAACAAACTTCTGCATAACACTGATTAAAATGAGTACATTCCACGAAATATGCGTTGAAAGAGCCCGAAAATGTATTTGGTAGAGACAGATCATCGTCGCTTATTGCTTAGTTCAACTCTTACGACATGTACTTTCAAAGATAAACAACATTAATCATGCACCTCTTTACGTTTCAATTTTCATATTATTTACGGCTACTGCTTTTGTATCGTTTGGGATGCAAATTTTAAGCTATACACTTTCTTAATGTTTACTGCCCCATAACTAGGAATAGGATTTGACGAAACCCCCAATGCCGCGCTCCTGTATTAATTTATCGTTTTATATGAGTTCACGAACGGGTACACATACCAACTCAAGATGCTCTCGACAACTCAGTCCTGTAGTTCCGCAGTCGAATTACACTGCTGCTTAAAGAGAAGGTTCTGACAAATTGAAAAATTATTTGTGGAGCTTTGTAATTTTTTCCATGCCAGTTTGGAAGATCATCATAGTAGGAATGCCCACTGAAAAGGATTGCTCTTTAAATGCCCTCATATTTGAAATAACGAGAAATAACGAGAAATAACTGAAGTTTTCGGACCACATGTTTGTGCAGTCCCATAATATCTATTTCTATGTGCAGTGCATGTGCTTTTCAGCATGATTGGGTCAATTTCATTTCATTTTTATGATTCAAAAACCTCACAGTATATACACCAATTCTTATGTAGACATGCCCCATAATACCCATTTCTCTTTAGAGTGCATGTGCTTTTCAGCAAAGGTTGGGTCAATTTGTTATAATTTTGGTGATTCCAAAACCTGACAGTATACACCAATTCTTAGACATGATCAACCTTCCCAATTGCTTTGCGCCAGTTTCTTTCAACATGTCATCGCATATACCGAACTCAACTTTATCTTTAAGCTGAATATAAGACAAAAGACAAGATGAGTATAACACCTTGCTCTTACGATAAAAAGAGTCGCCACTTAGGCTTTGGAAAGGATAACGTGTCATTGGAACGGGCACTCAGAAACCAAAACAACAGATGTGATATCTGATGACAGCTGAATGGCATCATGCTAATCTTATCAATAACTATAGATTTCAATCTTCAATCCGTTAAGTAGCCTGGCGTATTAACCACATTAAAGTTTTATAACCGGGTAATACATTTCTCCCTACTTCCCCCTTTCTCCTCTTTATTTGTAAAAAGAAGGGGGCTCCTCCTCCCCCTCCCCCTCCTCCTCCTGCTCCTCCTCCTCCTGCTCCTCCTGATAAGTATCATCCTAGTACTGGCAGCTGTCTTGGGAAGAGAGATGAGACTACTGTCTGCTGGTCTAAGACATACCGACATTAGTCACCTGGGCCGATTTGTTTGTGAAAGGCATTTCTACGACACATGGTTCGAAACGACGTTGGATAATGGCTTAGAAATCACACTTTGACATGTTGGAGGTCGTTGATGGGAACGATATAGTCCTGTGACCTGAGAAAAATTAAAGCCCATGTATAGGTTTGATAAGCCGAACTTTTAATATTTTAAAGATCTGGTTTCTTTGACTGTAATTCATAAATAGATACCAGCAATTCAGAGATGCTATGATCTTTTTCGTCTTCAAGTGGAATCTCAAACAAATGGAAGGTGAAAGATTCAGATCCCGGCCGGAGATCTCACATGTCACAGGTATTTACACTAAAATTCAGTCATGAACTGAACGTCACAAAAACAGGTACAAAGTGTATCTCTTTGATAGGACTACAACATGAATTATGAGACCATTGTCATTACGTTTTGTTCCAGTTTTATACTAATTATCATCTTTATGGAGGACTGCATTCGAATCATACGAGGTCACATGATTATCTGTACAATGACCCCTAATGAAATTGTAGTTCCGACATACACATTGTGAAGGACTAATGCACTATAAGTATAAGCAAGGATGCTTTCCAATCAAACTCTAACGTACAGAACAATATAACTATGCGTCGTTGAGTGTCCTTTTACGATGTTCGCAACTGCTCTTTTCGTAAACTCGGATATATATAATGCGTGCGACCACAGGTGCTGAATTTATGATGCTTCTTCATTTGGGAGTTTGATTGGGATTGGTGACGTAGCTAGGGGTCATGGGACCATGTGTCCCTAGCCATAAAACGGGGAAAAAAGAAAACAAGTTCAAAAAAGAGAGAGGGGTTAAAGGGAGGGGTAGGTGAAAAAATAAAAACAGTACGACCCCTCCCACACCCTTCCCCCAATGGCTAGATAATTCGCCTTTTATCCACCCGAGTAAAACCAGCGCCCCTGCCCCCCCCCCCCCCTCACCTTCTCCCATCATGCCGATACCCCTTGAATGTCTGGACCCATGCTGTATCACTGATTTGGAAGGGAAACAAATTGTTGAAAAGGAGGTTACATAGAAAGCTCAGCTAGTACTCACAGAATTTATTTAATAACTGACCCCTACCCATCATTTGTACTGGTCATCTCTTTTTTGTAGACATGCTGAAAGAAGATAAAGTACGTACGAGATCTATACTGCGTCATCATAATACTGTGGCCGCAATATCTTGAACGATTAAAAACACCAGAAGGTATTTATATAAGATCATAATTTCCTCTACAGGAGTACAATGGTTTAATATATAATTTTCTTTCGTTTATATTTCATATTAAGCTGTGAATATACACAATCTCATACAAACCGAATTACATTATTTGGTAAAAGGGGAAGTTTTGCTACACAAATGCGTCATGTGCTTTGATTGTGAAAATGTATCAACTAGTGAGTTTCTATAACAACTCAATGTATCAACATATTCCATCAAGCCAAAAGATAAGCTAAAAGCAGAGAATACTCAATCACGTGGATAGACCTGCCTATGCAACTATACACTAAGACACAAAAAAATCTGAGGTGTTTTTAGGACAATAAATATTTTTTTGCTATAATCTGCCTCTCTTCCAAAAATAAAGTCATGAATTATTTCAAACATTTCCGGGGCTTCGACATTACCACGGTTCCTTTAAAAATAGCGATGTCGAGTTTTCTCCCTTTCCCATCTGTGTGCCTTGATGCGAGTAATGGCAATTAACAATTTAAAACTTTTCTGCCTTCGACAAAAGCACAAGGGCATATCAACCCCTATACTCTCTCTCTCTTTCCTGTCCTTCCCCTCTTCTCGCCTCTATCGCTTTCTTTATATATATATCCCTCTCTCCTCCTCTTCCCTCTCCTTCTCACCTCTTTCTCTCTCTCTCTCCTCTTCCTTCTCACCTCTCTCCTCTTCCTTCTCACCTCTCTCTCTCTTTCTCTCTCTCTCTTTATCCCGTCTCTGTCATTTTCTCTACCACAATAAGCTCTATCACATTTGCTTTTTCTATTGATAGAATTTGTCCGATCGCTACATATGTTATGTCCAGCTCACTATCTCCTCCTTTCCTCTTTAGATGTCATACTTACTTAGGCCTTCCGCCATTCTCAGTACAGCATAGGCCATCGACAACAAGACGCCATCCCCTTCTGTTCTGGGCTAGTTTCGCCGCCTCTGTCCAGTTGGTTCTTTGCCTCCTCATTTCTGTCTCAGTGTCTCTCCCCCAGCTATTTCGAGGGCGGCCTC
Source organism: Heliocidaris erythrogramma (assembly GCA_025617745.1). NCBI lineage: Eukaryota > Metazoa > Echinodermata > Echinoidea > Camarodonta > Echinometridae > Heliocidaris > Heliocidaris erythrogramma. Next base: position 36,170,352 of record CM046856.1, read on the forward strand.
TTTTTCTTTTCCCCTGAGGGTTCCAAGTCAGGGCCATGCGTGTGGTGCTAGATGCTGGCTTTCTGAGGGTGTGTCCTATCCAGCCCCACTTCCTGCGCAAGATCTGTATGTCCAATGGTTCTTGCTTTGCTCGCTCCCATAGACATTACCAGGTAGCAAGCCCATATGGGGATCATGTAGGCCCCATATGGGTTTGCATATGGGTCCCACATGGGAATGCCCATATGGGCCCCATAAGATTTTGCACCCAAGACCCATGTGGGTCCCATATGGGCCATCCCAGATCGCCAATATGGGTTCGGCCTGGGGCCCATCTGGGTATAAATGTGGGCAATATGTGGGTAAAATATGGGCTATCCTATATGGGTATTATCTGTGGGTTCCCATATGGGTCCCACATGGGAATGCCCATACAGGCCCCATAAGATTTTACACCCAAGGCCAATATGGGTTCGGCCTGGGGCCCATCTGGGTATAAATGTGGGAAATATGTGGGTAAATATGGGCTATCCCATATGGGTATTATCTGTCGGCTACCATATGGGTTCCACATGGGAATGCCCATATGGGCCCCAAAAGAATTTGCACCCAAGGCCCATATGGGGCCAATAAAGGCCGTCCATATGGCTAATATGGGTTCAGCCTGGGGCCAATCTGGGTATAAATGTGGGCAATATGTTGGCAAATACTAGGCTATCCCATATGGGGCCCCATAGTATTTTGCACACAAGGCCCATTGGGGACCCATATGGGCCATACCCGATGGCCCATATGGGTTTAATCTGGGGTCCATCTGGGTAATATGTGGGAACAGTATGATTGATCCCATATATTGTGTTCCCCCATGGGCCCCCTCATGGGCCCGAAATAATTTAGCAACTGAGATTTACAATATGCCTATTTTGGTCTATTCATTCGATACAAGGGGACAACTCCTAAATCGGTTTTAAGGAAAGTCATGGGACACAAAGACTACTTGATCATGCAATCATCATCAGCCTCTCACCACAGCTATGCCAGTACAAAAACAACAACATTAAAATGAAAAATGGGGGGTACTTGAAATATAAGTTGCCGGTGACCTGCCATGCAACCTGTGTACATACATGTATGTCACAAATAATGAGTATTGCCTGTGGAATTTTGTCTTGAAAACAGACCTGTTTGCGCGGTCAACAAATTTCTGAGCATGCCTATATATGAAGTATCCCCACCAAACTCATTCACGCTGACATGTATTCACTTATTGCTACATACCCAATAAATTTACTCCAGAGTAGTAATTAGATTATCAAAGTATATAAACATTTTTTATTATAAATATGCATGTATAAATGATATTTTCATCAAACAAAAATTTTACTTTTAAGTTGGGAATAGGCAACGACATACATGTATTTTATATTGATCTGCAAATATATTTTCACTTATTCGTACATGCCCATGAAATTTACTCCATAGCAGTAATTAGATTTCCGTGAAGTACCCCATAAATCCAATTCATGCAATCACATGTATTCACTTATTTCTACATAGTTTTACCCATTAAATAGTAAGTAATCATATTTCAAAGTAAACCTTTTTAATATTAGAAATTAATACTGTGTAGTTGGTAAGGAATTAATCCAAGTCCCTCGAATAGGACTAAAAGATTTCTTTCCCCCGGTTGCTTGCTTACAAACATACGCTAACTTGCTTTCTTAGCTGTCAGATTAAATAAATTATCAATCAATTAACCATCATAATGTTCATTTTACAAAAAGAACTGGAGATTTTTCATTTTAAGCTTGGGGATATGCAACGACATACTTTATTAAAGTGAAATAAGCTTAGGAGTCTACCATTAAAAATGATAATGGGATTTTGATGGAATCATTTCTCATACAATTCATTTTGTGACACATCACATGGTATTGGAAGTGTGTTTAGATACTGTAAGTACAATTTCTAAAGAACAGCCTTGGCAACACACTTAAAACAAACTTAAAAGAAAAACACATTGTGAAAATAATAAATAATGGAATATTGTATTGGTTAGGTAGTTTATATCACGGCTCCTTCTCACTATTGAAAAAAAATATGCATCTGTTCGGAAGGGTCGACTCCGGATTATAGCTTGCCACTACATGTGTCATGGTTAAGGCGATACCCCGAAACAATTTCACATGATCCATTTTTCGCCATTAGTTCCTTCATAACGTGCAGGTTAGTGGAGTTCAGTGTCAAGCCCCATGAGTTTAGAATGTTCTTTCAGAAATGCATGTATCTTATCACAAAGAGCTGAGTAAGTAATATTTTAATACCCAAAGGCCCAGTTGGCGAATTCATCAAATAACAGAACGGCGGTCAGAAGTAGAATGAATTGATATATATACAATAGACTTTCTCCTCCAGTTGTAATCTCTAGGCCTCCTTCACCAGCATACATTAAAGATGATTAATATGCAATATTTGTTATTACAATCACATCATGCTATCCAAACGATAAGGTTAAACAATAGTTGTTTCCATCTGGCACTTCCTCATAATTATCCAAATTACTGGTCAACATCTAATGAAGCTGCGGTTTTTGTTCATCAGTTGATTGTGCATTCCCCCATAGTTGAGATGCGTACACGACCAGGGCATGTTGAAAGGAGTTTTCCCGGCCTTCATAGAATTCATAGTAAACATTTCTTCAGTTCCGAATACTGCAAACATTTTCCTGCAGGTACTACTTATGGTGCCACCTTAACAGCTTCATCCAGTTTGGATATAATCATGATATAATCTTAACACGTGCCAGAAGTCTTCTTCATTTTGTCCATCTAGAATATACGTTAATTTCTTTTTTTAGTTGTTACGTTACTGCTTATGCTGTTTCCTCGTACCGTTGTTGTTTTTCTCGTCTATTTGCTGGATCTGAAACGACAGAGTGAGATATATGTACATGTAACAAATTTCACAAAAAATATTACACTAGCATATTTACAATATTAAACTTTTGTAGTGAAATTTGCAAATATGCTACAATTTTTGATTACCAATGCAGATATTTTTTAAAAAGCAAATCTAAATGTTAGCTCGTTTTTTCTCTCTCCTGCCCCTCCCCTTCTCTCTCTCACTCTCTCTATATACCACATATACGAGACATCATGCCGTTTCCATAAAATAAAAAAAATGAAAGAGAGTCGGGTCCCACCCCCCCCCAAAAAAAAAAAAAAAAGGAAAAAAAGAAAACATATAGAAATATGGATAATACCCATGCAAAGGGAAATGACAAGAAATATAGCAGAAAATAAAATGGTGTATGGAATAAAGGTACAATACTGATACAGAAATAAGGGGAGGGGAGAGAAATAGAGTGCAAGAAAGGCAACTTTATAAAGATATCAAGATCATCTGTATATTTTGAGAATGGTAGTAATGACACATCAATTATTAATTTATGGCAGATGTTCCTCACATGAAGCGAACAATAACATTATTATGACATAATGAACTATGACATTCATCTTGTCTTGAAATTGAAGCTGCATAATTATGTGCTCGATACACACTTGCCTAGTGAAATGATTTTGATTTCTTAGCCCATATACATGGAAAGCCAGACCACTAGTTAAACCAAGGAGTTACCACACAACCCCATGGTTATAAACAGACCAGTAGGGAATGTAAACTATCACGCGGTGGGTGAACGATATGACCCAGGCATACTTCTTTCCTCTTGGGCCTTGCAACTTAAACAATGGGAGTATTAAGCTAAGGTAAACTGCACTATGAACATGGCGAACAAAGAAGCGGACAAAATATACATTGTACCTTCCACAATTGCCCTGGTAGACAAAAGAACATCCCTTCATTGCTATTATGTAAAAATATGTAGAACAGGTGTCACATGCATATTCACCTGTTCTGCTTATTTTACATAATAGTAATGAAGGGATGTTCTTTTGTCTACCAAAGCAATTGTTCATCGTGTTCATAGTGCTGGTATCTCAACTGAATTAACATTTCTCTATCAATTCACTCATAATAATCCCACAAAAGACAGTCATGGACCAGAAAATGTCACTGGATGGTACATCTCAGGCTATATATGTACTTTTAAATTAATAAACAATATCAAAGAGAAAATGGAATTTAGAAAGAAATGATAAGATATAAAAAGCAGCTTACCTTCAAAGAGTAGGGAGGCGGATGTGTAGTGCTTCCTTCGTAAGTAGTAGCAATGGAATGCCGTTTCCTCAAAAGGTGGCGCAGGTTTGAAAAGTGGACTCAACCATTTGTACTAGGGGTCAAAAGCACATGGGGGTTGGGAGGTGCTTTCATTTTCTCTTAAGCACTTCTCATATTCTTTAGGTCTGCATAGATTAATATATGCTTTTCACACTTACTTTTCTTAAAGGGAAATTAACCTCAGCGTATGAATTAGCTTATTTTGAATGGTGTAGTATATGCCTCTTATTTGATACATGCAATTTCATGTAAAAACACAGGATATAGATATAAATCACTATTTTCCAGCCAAGTTATTGTCTGCTAGCAATAATAAGGGGGCTGCCATTACTTTATGTGTACACGAAAATATTTTTCATCCCAAGTAATATTTCCTTCATCGTTAACTTGTAATTGATTTTTAGAGGACAAATATATATTAGATATAGTCACATATTCTGAAATGTAAGTTTAGTTTTATATATTTTTTAAAAGGTCTTAATTTGTTCATAAAAATATACTTTCTGTACGTGGAGACGGAGAATTGACGTCAAGGACGGAGACAATCGTAACAATACCAAAACAAAGCGAGGAATCTGCATTACAGGATGGCTATTAGAACTCATGGGTCGTCAATTATCTAGGCCCATGGCCAATAACAATCGTAATAAAATCAGAACAAAGCGACGTATCTGTTGTAAAGGTAGGCTATTATCAATGCATATGGTACCTAATGATCCGTGTCATGCACAAAATGGCAGCCTCCATGGAAAGACGTAGCAGACAATACCGCATCTAGAATATCATGTGGGGTTAATTGTCCTTTAAGCCCGGACTATCCTTAACCCCGGACTATCGTTTTTGCTTTTCACACTTGTTTTTTTAATCCCATACTAAGTGCTTAGCCGGGGTTGAGAAATTTTCCACTTTTCACACTTGCGCTTGCTTAACCCCGGACTATCCGATAGCTCATGAATATTGATATCTTCACTATCGCGCAGGCCTCGTAAAATACTCATGATCGTCAAGATCGAGCATTTACTACATGTACTACATGTACATGTACATGTACTTGCAACGCATGAAGCCGAGGTAAACAGGTGTACTTTCGCACCCAAAAGATTTCAATTCAATTCAAGACTTTATTCCAGACTCGGCTGCAAAAGCAGAGGTCCATATAACACATTTACATGAGAAGAGAACATATAGAATCAAGGAACAAAGAATACAAAGATAAGCGTATAAGAGAAACCACAAAACTAATATACCACTAGAACTACATGAAAGCAATGGACACAGAATTACTAAGATAAAAGCTGCGATAATATAACATGAAGTGCATACTATCAACAATGGACATAATGGGCAAAGAATGGACAAAGAATACTAAAGAGAGAACATAAAAGAAATACTAATGCATATTTATGAGCACGTTGTCTGTGATGACCGGCATGTGTGGTCCTTAGCACCGCATTTTCTTTTCGTTTTCACACTTGCATTCTTAGCACCGCAATTGTGGTGCTAGCACCGCAATTGCCCGGCTAACCCTGCTTTTTTGCAGGGCCAGATAGTCCCGTACTAATTGCGGGGTTAGCCCACTTTGCTAAAAGTAAGTGTGAAAAGCAAGTGGGCTAAGCTTAACCCCGGGAAATTGGTGGGGCTAAGGGGGGGGGGGGGGGGTCTTAGCCCAACCAATTTCCCGATATTTTGCAAGTGTGAAAAGCATAATAGAGTACCGAAGTGCTGACGTCATATTCGCTCGTCGTCCAGGTTACTAGTTCTAAACAACAAAGCCCGTGCTTGAGGTTCACCGCGAAATCAGTCAAGCAACGGGCTGGAGCAGGGCAAATTCAGTGTTTGGTGCCGGTGTGATCACCACGCCATTGTTCAGCACAAAATTGTTTAGAACCAGCAACCTTGACAACTTGGGCGGTATGACGGCACACTTCGGTACTCTATTACCGTTTGATAAGTTAGGGCCAGTATAATGACAACAAAATATGAATTCAGTTTGCAAATGTGTACAATGTAGATCTTTAATAGTATGCTGATAATTTTTTTGTCAGAAGTATGTACCCCTCAAGAATATGGGTTTACCCAGTTTATGATATACACATCTTACCCACATGGGTTCGCCCAGATCATTCCAATAATGATACCCACATTGGGGTTTACATATTTTAACATATGGGTTTGCCCAGGTCATTTCAAAATGACATCCTTTTGGATTTTGGAATATCATACTCATATGGACTTGCCCAGCTTACTCCCATATGAAACCCATATGGGCATTGACTTTTGTTTCCCCAGATGGGGTTGCCCAGCTTATTCCCCATGTGATATCCCTATGGGCATTCATATGTCTTTCCCGAGGGGTTTGCCCTGCTTATTCCCACATGATACCCATATGGGCATTTAGATATGTTTCCCAGATGGGTTTGCCCAGCATATTCCCATGTGATATCCATGTGAGCATTCATATGTCTTTCCCATATGGGTTTGGCCAGCTTACTTCCATTTATTACCCATATGGGTATTGACATATATATCCCATTTGGGTTTGCCCAGCTTATTCCCACGTTATACCCATGTGGACATTTGCATGTCTTTCCCATATCGGTTTGCCCAGTTTATTCCCATGTAATATCCATATGCGCATTTACATGTCATTTCCATATCGGTTTGCCCAGCATATTCCCATATGATACCCATATGGGCATTTAGATATGTTTCCCAGATGGGTTTGCCCAGCATATTCCCATGTGATATCCATGTGAGCATTCATATGTCTTTCCCATATGGGTTTGGCCAGCTTACTCCCATTTATTACCCATATGGGTATTGACATATATATCCCAGACGGGTTTGCCTAGCTTACTCCCATAAAGTACCCATATGGGCATTTACATGTCTTTCCCATTTGGGTTTGCCCAGTTTATTCCCATGTAATACCCATATGGGCATTTACATGTCATTCCCATATCGGTTTGCCCAGCATATTCCCATATGATACCCATATGGGTATTTACAGTTGTTTCCCTAGATGGGGTTGCCAAGCTTATTCCCATGTGATATCCATGTGGGCTTTCATATGTCTTTCCCATATTGGTTTGCCCAGTTTATTCCCATGTAATACCCATATGGGCATTTACATGTCATTCCCATATCGGTTTGCGCAGTTTATTTCCATGTAATACCCATATGTGCATTTACATGTCATTCCCATATCGGTTTGCCCATTTTATTCCCATATGATACCCATTTGGGCAAATATATATGTTTCCCAGGTGGGTTTGCCCAGCTTATTCCCATATGATACCCATTTGGGCATTTACATGTCTTTCCCATTTGAGTTTGCCCAGCATATTCCCGTATGATTCCCATGTGGACATTTGCATGTCTTTCCCATATTGGTTTGCCCAGTTTATTCCCATGTAATACCCATATGGGCATTTACATGTCATTCCCATATCGGTTTGCCCAGTTTCTTTCCATGTAGTACCCATGTGTGCATTTACATGTCATTCCCATATCGGTTTGCCCATTTTATTCCCATATGATACCCATTTGGGCAAATATATATGTTTCCCAGATGGGTTTGCCCAGCTTACTCCCATGTGATACCCATATGGGCATTTACATGTCTTTCCCATTTGGGTTTGCCCAGCATATTCCCATATCATACCCATATGGGCATTTACATGTCATTCCCATATCGGTTTGCCCAGTTTATTCCCATGTTATACCCATATGGGCATTTACATGTCTTTCCCATTTGAGTTTGCCCAGCATATTCCCTTATGATTCCCATGTGGACATTTGCATGTCTTTCCCATATTGGTTTGCCCAGTTTATTCCCATGTAATACCCATATGGGCATTTACATGCCATTCCCATATCGGTTTGCCCATTTTATTCCCATATGATACCCATATGGGCAAATATATATGTTTCCCAGGTGGGTTTGCCCAGCTTATTCCCATATGATACCCATGTGGGCAAATATATATGTTTCCCAGATGGGTTTGCCCAGCTTATTCCCATATAATACCCATTTTGGCAAAAATATATGTTTCCCAGATGGGTTTGCCCAGCTTACTCCGATGTGATACCCATTTGGGCATTTACATGTCTTTCCCATTTGGGTTTGCCCAGCATATTCCCATATGATACCCATATGGGCATTTACATGTCATTCCCATATCGGTTTGCCCAGTTTATTCCCATTTTATACCCATATGGGCATTTACATGCCATTCCCATATCGGTTTGCCCATTTTATTCCCATATGATACCCATATGGGCAAATATATATGTTTCCCAGGTGGGTTTGCCCAGCTTATTCCCACATGATATCCATATGGGCATTTACATATGTTTCCCAGATGGTTTTGCCCAGCTTATTCCCATATGATACCCATATGCTCATTTGAATATGTTTCACAGATGGGTTTGCCCAGCTTATTCCCATATGTACCCATATGGGCATTTACAGATGTTTCCCAGATGGGTTTGCCCAGCTTATTCCCATATGATACCCATATGGGCATTTACATGTCATTCCCATATGGGTTTTCCCAGTCTTTTCCCATATGGTTCCCATATGGGCTGGCCCAAGTAGATCTCAAAATGGGTTAACCCATATGGGTCCCACAAGGGATACATATGGGATTTATATGGGTTCCCTTTTGCCCAGATGGCCCAGATGGCCCGGATGATGCCCATATGGGCCCCACATGGGCCTGTTACCTGGGTTCACTTCTTATCTTCTCGGGCCAATGAATGTTATAGATGCGTCTCAAACAAGTGTTGAAGAATGTTTGGATCTTTCTCTGGGTCTTCTTTGTCGTCCTCCAGGTTTCACATCCATAAAGCAACACTGACTTTACATTGGAATTAAAGATTCGGAGCTTGTTTCCTACGCCAATCTTCTTCGATGTCCAGATGTTCTTTAACAAAATGAAGGTTGCTCTAGCCTTTCCTATCCTTGCTACAACATCTCGGTCAGTACCTCCCTGTGGATCAACCACACTTCCTAGGTACACAAAGGATTCCACCTCCCTGATGGGGTCTCCCCTAACTGTGACCGGTGAGGTGACTGTGGTGTTTATCTTCATCACTTCGGTTTTCTTCTTATTAATCTTCAGCCCTACCCCAGCTGATGTAGCCTCTAGGCGATTGGTCTTGTCCTGAATCTGATTGTAATTGTGTGACAGGAGTGCCAGATCATCGGCGAAATCAAGGTCATCCAGCTGCTTCCAGGGTGTCCACTGTATGCCGTTCCTCCTGCCTGCCGTGGTAGTCTTCATGATCCAGTCAATGACCAGGAGGAAAAGGAACGGTGAGAGCAAACACCCCTGCCGAACTCCGGTCTTCACCTCAAAGTTTTCTGACAGCCGGCCAGCATGTGCAACCCTGCAGCTCATGTCTTGGTACGTACATTTAATGAGTGAGATGATCTTCTCTGGGACTCCATAGTGTCTCAGCAACTTCCACAGCGTTTGCCGATCCACACTGTCAAAAGCCTTCTCATAATCAATGAAATTAATGTAGAGGGGCGAATTCCACTCAAGCGACTGCTCCACAATAATCCGTAGACTAGCAATTTGGTCTGCACAGGATCTGTTTTTACGGAAACCTGCCTGTTCGTCTCGTAACTTTGGGTCGACTGCATCCCTCATTCTTTCTAGTAGAATTATATTAAGAACCTTACAGGGTACTGACAAGAGCATAATTCCACGATAGTTGTCACACTCCCTCAGGTCTCCTTTCTTTGGCAGTTTAATGACTATACCTTCTTTCCACTGGGCTGGTACCTCTTCTTTCTCCCAAATCTTGCTGAATAGGCTGTGTAACATTTCAACTGCTGTCTCCGGGTCTGCTTTTATTGCTTCAGCTGGTACCTCGTCTGACCCTGCCGATTTTCCATTATTCAGAGTTAAGATAGCTTTCTTAATCTCGGCTTTTGAGGGATTGTCACTGTTAATGGGAAGTTGGGTGTCTGCTGGCAGGATGTCCGGTGATGATCCAGGAGCAGGACGATTAAGGAGCTCCTTAAAATGCTCAGCCCATCGCTTCAACTGGTCTTCCAGTGTTGCCAGTGAGTTCCCATTCTTGTCTTTGACTGGCTTGTCTGTCTGATTAAATCTGTCTGATTTAGATGTCATACTAAAATCGTCTGATTGTCTTCCTTGAGAAAAAAATATTGGTTAAAATGGCTTATGCAACTTTAAAATATTTGTTGAGATAGCTTTAAGAAGAGTCAACATCTGACAAATCTTTCTATATGTAACAACATCAACACCAAAAGAAACATCAATAAAGAGTCATTCTGTACATTATAATGTAACCATATTATCCTTTTCTTTCACACTGTGCACCGCCTTTACAATATCCGAAAAGTTTCTCGGGAGTTTCTCTCTACTCTAAAGAAATAGATGTTCTAATCGCATCAATTATCACTGTGTAATCATAGTTGAAATTACACGAGCGTACTACGAGCATCCCATATTCATTCATTACTTCTGTTCTCTTGTTCTTGAAAAAATGTATCCTTCTCTCTGTGGCTTTCTCTATCTCTCTCGTTCTCTCTTACTCTCTCTCTCTCTCTCCCACTATATCCGTTTGTCTGTCTCTCTCTTTCTCTTTCCCTTTCTGTCTCTCTGTCACTTTCCCTCTCTTCCTATACCCCGCTTTCTCTCGATCTTTTTCTTCTTTCTTTCTTTCTTTCTTAACATCTCCCCATTTTCGTCTCGCCATTTATTTATCTCCAATTTTCTCTGTATCTCTCTTCCTCTACTTTTCTTCATATCCCCTATCTCTTTAATTTTTTACTCTTCTCTATATATTTCTCTCCGTCTCTTCCTACCGGGCCTCCCTCTGCCCCCTCTTTCTATCTTATTCCTTCAAATTCCTCCTTCGCCAACCTCTCTCTCACTATCGAACACACACACATCCACACCCACACTTCACTCACTGCTTAAAGTAAAAAACGACAGAAGCTCATTAGCAACATTCCTGAGCGGATGAAATAAAGAGAGACCGCACAATCTGCAATCTCACTCACTCGAACTACTCCGAGTTAACTGCTAGAACAACATCCAAGTGATGATAAGTTCACTTCGTTAGACGTAGAGCCACATCCCTAGCAATGTTATATTTTAAATAAAAGGTCATTATCACTATACCGTTTACTCTTCAGCATTTCAGCAGCCAGGCAAGTGAATTCGGCTACTATAAGTACTCTAAGCCCGACTCGAGCGATGATGAAAGCTTCAAAGCCACACAAGGTACTATTGGGCCTTTGTAGTGAAATGTATTTTGATAAACTGTTTGTATATAGTAAATATAATAATGAGGATCCTCTTGTATTAGCAAGTTGTTTGGAATAGCAAAGTGTAAATAAAGCATAAAGTGAAACTTCGTTTATTTAGATACCAACTGTCGAAAATGATGATGCAAATGAAGATCACGGTGTATTATATTGGGATGTTTGGAATAGCAAAGTGTGTTTAAAGCAGAACTGCAAAAAAAATCTATGTGACATATTTGATCCTTTGCAGCGAAACTTTTTGATAGCAACAGCTGTCTAAAAATCATTCTAGTAATCGAAGATAACCATGCATTATGATAGCGGTTTGTTTGGAATAGCATGGTAAAAAATACAGTACTGGATGAAACTCAATATGACATACGGTACTGAGCCGTTAGAGCAAAAGATCATTTAGATATCAACGGTCTTAACATTGATGTAGAAAAATGGTTTGTTTGGAAGTGTCTTGTAAATAATGCAGTGCCGTATGGACTGAAAACCGATATGATATACTTGTACTTTTTAAAATCTTTTGCAAAATTGAAGATTACCTTTGATATTTGTTGAGTACATTCTACGGACTCAAAATAATAAAAGTAATGAGTTAAAGTGTTATATGATATTTGTCATGAATATATCTCTCCAACATCATTATTCGTACATTTACTAGTACAAATATCATATGCCCTATAATGTGCCCCGGCTTACATTTTAGGCTTAAAGGGTTGTACCAAAAAAAAAAAAAGAAATGGCTTAAGTAAAAATTAATGAATATATTACCTACTGGCTGATGAAAATCACATCAAAACGAGTGACAATTTGACATCAGATCGGCCCGACATCCAAGACAAAGATAATCTGAAAAAATAAAGAAAAGAAAAATTAGGGCCTACGTATAATGTTCGAGAATTACATCAAATATTGGGTTTTGACACCAACAAAAGATATGACATGAATGATAATAATGAAGATGCAAAAAAGTGGATTTTGTTTGTTTTAGGTTTCTGGGCTACCACGTTATTTTCTTTTTAAATGTTATATATTTAATTTTTCAAAGACGCGGGATAGATTCGGGCTCTGGAAGGGGCTGAAAACTTTTAATGCATTGTGTCTGCTTTTCCTTATTCTGACTCAAGGGATTTACTCTTGCCCATTAATCAAAGAACTCGTTAAGCGCATATTTACGAATCCGGTGACGCCTTACCCTAATTTAAACTTGCTTAAGTCCGATTACCAGGGACTTGGTAATAGAGGATTAATGCCTGATCAAAAGGAACTTGCGCAACCACCTGGTTTCGACTCGGGGACCTCCCTGATAGGAAACCACTGCTCTACTACTATTACATGCTTAGGGATTTTTTTTTTCATTCTACAAGGTGTTGTAAAATATTGATTTAAAAAAAAGCATCGTCATTAATATTGTTTTGATAATAGCCATATCATTACAACAACAACAACAACAACATCAGCAATTTACAAAAACAGAGATGAGCAGCGTTGGGCTAAAAAAAAAACACTTGCCAATGCCGGCAGGTGCACGACCTAGAAGATAAAAGTTAGATTACCATGGCAATATGGCAATCTAGTCTCAAGGACTACTGGTCCATCTTTAATAGAAGATAGATTTTCTTCTTGTTCTTCTTTACTTGATGGGACAAAGAAAACTCTCTCATTAATTTTTCTAATTCTCGTTCAATATTAAAGCACGCATTCATAATCTTGCAAACAAACGGTTGCAATTCGGAAATGTCGCTGATTGTAGTAAATCCTTGGCTCAGAAAAACTGTAAATACCTGTCTACAATAACCGTTTATCGATCAGTATAGGGATGGCCTTCGAATAGCGATAAATAACTATTTAATACACGAATGACAAGATACATGAATAACTATTTAATGCATGAATGACAAGATACATGGATAACTCTTCAATACATGAATGACAAAATATCATTAGTTGAAAAGGAAAAAGATAAATCTTATGGAACTACAACAATGATCATAACAAAGGAAACAATAAAAAGTAGACATATTATAAGACGAGACAGATGAGTAATCAAACCGGTAAAAACCAGAAATTTGAATAGACTGCAAACGGTCGAAACACTGAGAGTCAAGTGAATGAATAAGTCTCAGTGGACAACGTACAGCCGAACAGAGTTAAATTCTGGAGTGATCTTTGTTAGATATGGAAATGTTGAAGCGAGCATTCTACGCCTCACGCCCATATACCTCACGCCACCACGGCCACGTGCGCTCAAATTGGAAGGCGCTGAAAGTAAGACTTTTGAAGAATTTGATCTTGGGACCGCTTGGGACGGAGTTAGTTCTGACAAGGCCAATTCCTTCTTGTTTATTCACCATCACCTTGGACACAGTAATGATGAGAAGGTAACGTTCTCTCAGAAAGGTTGGATTTATCGGATGAGCATGCTAGTCATTGTTGAAATATTGGCCTCATAAATGGGTTACCTGATAACATCCTGCGATAAAGACCGCCTATAATACGAATACGTCAAACTACACAGCATGCCTTTGGCGTCTAATGCCTTCATTCGTTCCCTGGCTTGCTGGTCTCGATCTCCCTATCGTAATGCCGGCCTAGGAGTCGGGCGTTCAGGTAAGAGGGGGATATGCAGTGTAAAGCTGTGATGTAATGAGAGACGAAATGTTCGTCTCGCATGACAAATCCGTTATTGCAGTGACACGATGGTAATTGTATTTTTTCTGACATGGTCACGGATGATGATATCACATCTGATATGAGGCACTCGTCGTCTATCAAACAGGTAACACTAATGATGTTTATTAAGCTCTGCAGTACCTTGTTATCCATCAACCCGTGGAGCTTGATATTTGTTTATAAAACCATGACATTTGTGTCACTTTAATTGCTGTGGACCCCCAGGAATGAGAATCGGACGGCAAGGTTGTGATATGTTTCTTGAGCTTCCGAGGCTGTTTGTAGGAATTTTCAGGTGAGCTGGGCCATATACTGGTAATGAAGGACCACCGTGAGTAGGAAATTTCTCGGCCTTTATTGTATCATAATTGCCAAAGTGCCTGGCCTAAATGTAATGTCGTGTATATGTAAATACTTTCTTATATGTGAATAATTGCCATTCTTTTTTTAAACACATTGCCCCCCTTAGAGTTTCATCTGTTTCTTCACTATCTCTCTCGCTCTCTGTGTGCATGTGTGTGTGTCTCTCTCTCTCTATCTGTCTCTCTCTCTCTCTCTCTCTCTCTCTTCATCCCCCTTCACTCTCCCCCTTCATCCCCCCTTCACTCTCTCCCTCATTCAACAGCCCGGAACTGGGCCTAATCATCAATGTCATGTTTCATAATTTTTCAGTAATTATTTCCTTATATATCATAATTGTATTACAGTTGCAGATGATTTCATAAGTTACTGAATTCTTTTCTTTTAGTTTTTTTTTAACTCCAATATTCGGAATATATCATAACGGGTTTTTAATTACCTAACGGTTAAGGAATTATATAAATTTCCCGATAATTTTTATACTTCTTAATCACTCAAAAGCACTGATTAAAGCCTAATACATTTACAGCTGCCAGTATTTGATTTGATTTGATTTGATTTATTTTCTTCTGCATTCATATTAGTACAACATTTTTCGGTAATATATATCAAAAACAAACACGACATGATAAATTGTCAAATTATTGTAATTCATAAAATATAAAATCATTAGCGGAAGAAGGACTGCCATTATAAGCAGTTTGCTTGAGAATATGGCAGCCCCAGACAAATATTGTGAAATTAGCTAAAACATGTTCAAATAAGCAGAATGGATAAATAATTGAAATCCTAAGTTAAGAGCATATTGATGATAAAATGGTGATGATGATGATGATGATGATGATGAAGAGTTGACACAAAAGTTTACGTTGTTTATTCAGATAGTAACATCGTTTTAACTCTGGCTTTAAATGAGTAAAGGGAACAACAGGATTTAATGAATTCTGGGAGAGATTTCCATAAGTCTGGACCATGGTGTCTTATTGATCTATGGGCAATCAGTAACTTTGGGATGACAAGATGAAAATTATAGGATTTGAAGGTTTGCATGGTGAAGTTGTAATTCAGAAAAAAGGTTTGCGGTACAACCATGTGAGTTGGAATAACTCCACGTTCCGGTCAGAATGCTCTGGCCGTCGTCAGGAGAATGAGAAGAGCGAATAAATCAGCAGAATTTATATATGAAGCAGCAATTCACTTATTAAAATGGAGGCAAACAATAACATCACGGAATTAGTATAGAAATAAATAGTAACAGTAACATCAAAGTACCTGCATTGAAAGGATAAATAACCTCAAGGTACCTGCATTGAAAGGATAAGTAACATCAAACGAATCCTGCGTTGAAAAGAAACATTGAAAACAAGTGAACAATAGGACTAAGAAACCAATTAACCGTCTGGATAAGCTGGAAACAAAAGGGGGATTAGGACCGTAGGTAATCTGTGGAGAGAAACATGACATCCTGTTGAGGAAAGAAATTAAGGTTAAAACATACATATGGAAAAAGGTGAAATATTGACACCAGAATGAGTATATTAATGATAAATATAAATATAATATTTATTATTATCTTTCTTTCAAGAGGTACATTATCTATAAGCTTATCGTAAGGAAAATCAGTGACATGAGAATTTACGTGCTTAAAATACATGAAATTGGTTTTATCTAAATTAAGTGACAATTTATTGCATTTGAACCACAAAGATAACTTTGGTATAACCCATTATTAAGTGTATTTACAAGGGAATTTAAGTTATGATGTGAACAGAAAATATTTGTGTCATCTGCAAATAATATGAAAGATAAAAGAGGCGTTGTATTGGTTAAATCATTAATATATAATAGAAAGAGTAAAGGGCCTAGTATTGACCCTTGTGGAACATCGCATTGGATTGGTAGGAAATTTGAAGAAACATCATTATACACTGCATATCTGTTATCTATTAGACAAATAGCTCTCAAACCAGGAGAGGGCAACTCCACGAACTCCATAAGAGTGAAGTTTTTAAGTAAAATATGGTGGTCAAGCGTATCAAAGGCTTTTGATAAGTCCATGAATACTCCTATTACGTGTTCTTTATTGGTTATGGCATTCGTTATTTTATCATATAATTGTACTAAAGCTAGGTCGGTTGAATGTCTTTTTCTGAAACCATATTGATTTAGATTTAGAAAATGAAATGCATCTAAAAAGTTATACAACCTTTTGTAAATAATCTTTTGTCTAGGATTTTTGATATACTGGGAAGAATTGATATAGGTCTGTAATTACTTATTTCGTGAGGGTTGTCTTTTTTAAAAACGGGATGTAGCCACGGAATCAGAAGCGTCAAAACCTCTACATATGACCCAATTTTAAGTTTTTCTGGGAACGTTTTCAAAAATGCCTGCACAAACCAAAAAAAGTCCACTCTCAGAATCTTAATTTCATTCACATTCTGATCATAATTTTGTCATGTGATCAGTAAATCTTTTGCTTTCCGCAATGACGACAGAAATCTTATCTGTGACAAAAAACCATTGATTTGTCAATTACAAGTAAACTCGAGTAAAGTCACGTACGAAAAGTGACTCTTTTCCCATGAAAAGAATCTCTTAATTCGGATAAAATAGGGATGACTTTTATCTCGTGAGAGTCAAATGTCTTGTAAACGGTGAAATTATATTCAGGGCACAAGAATACGCCATTAGGTTTCATGAGCGAGCAGGCCATGGCGAGGGCGATTACTATTTCGCAGGCCTGGATCCATAATTTCTAACTTTAGATTTTATATTTCGTGTTTTCTAATTTTCTTTAAAAATTATAATTCAGCTTTTCTGTCTCCACCCTATCTATACTCCACATCTAGATGGCTTCCTTCTCAAAAGCCTTTGAATATGTTTATAGGAAACAAGCTCTTTATGTTTATTGTTGATATGTCTTTTATTTAATTCCAGGATTTTGTTCATCTTTTCGTTCCTCTTCTTTTTAGCCTTCAAAGAAGGATTATTATATTCCTCATCTAAAACACATAGAAATTTTATTGACACTGTTATTGTTGCTTGTTTTGTCTGTGGGTGTTTTGTCTTTGTTTTGGTTCGTTTGTTGTTGTTTTTTACAGTAATTTCGTTTGAAAGTTGGAGCGCTTTTTAAAAATTCATATAATTTTTAAAACGACATTACTTTTTATCCGAAAAATATCGAATATTGCAGCAAAAAGGAAATTTTATCAACATGAAGAAAAGACACAGATCATGAAAATTATAGGCAATATTCATTGAGAAATCATCTTGCATGTTCATGGAGCCCAGCGTCTACAGAAACCACGAAAGATAACAACTTTTAAACATGTTAATAAACCCTACCGCCCGCAACAAATAAAAAATAAAAATAAGCATTTGACATTATCAGAAACTCAGTATTCAGAAAAGTGTATGAACAGAGAAGAGCAATAATGACATCTAAACTGCTGAATACAGAACTACTATCTTGTCTTCCAAAGTTCATGAGAGGACAACGTCGCACGGTATGCAATCACAAGTCCAGTCGCTTTTTTCAGGCCTGGCGGGGAAAAATATGACCATATTACTTTCTGTACCGTTGTTCACTCTTCAAAGATACGGCGATCATTCGTGTCATATTATCCTGCAAATAACATCACCACACGAGACAATGTCAATCAAATAGTAGATAATTGCCCAATAGGCCTGTTTGAACATCTTCAAGTAAGATTGTCGCGTTTACACTATCAAACATCATTCGCTAGTTTAAGGGTGATTGGGCGAGGCAGTAGCGTATAGGGATTATGGGTCCCGGGGCAAACAATGAAGTTGCACCCCGCCACCTCCCCCCCCCCCCCCCCCCCCCCTCCCGGACTGCCTAAACCTATCTACGTTATTGTACAAGCGAGGGAGCAAAGGGACCGAGCGGCAATTTAATTTGCATTTTTAACCCTAAAAACGCCCTTTCTGGCACATTGTATAAGAAGTTCGAATTATGTACATCGTTTTTTTCTATTCACTCCCTTCTAAAATTGGGAAGTAATGGAAACCCTTAAAAAATAGTCACGGAATTTAGCAAAGCGACCGAATGTTGAAATTTCTTTTAAATATATGACCTTTGCAAATGCTATTGTATACACTTCATCCTATATTGAATGCGCAATATTTAGCAAGAGGCTGATGAAACTTACATGAGAGCGATCTAAGCAAAAAAAATTACATCTTTATTTTTCAAATTTGAACCCTTTCAAAAAAGCTATTTGAAGAAAAAAAATATATAGTATACTGGGGTGTAAAACAAAATAATTATGCAAGTAAGCAAGCTTAAGAAGATTTCGCATTATAAACCCTCAGAACTGCATTTCTGCGGATTGGGGTCGCATGATGCCCTGCTAACACCCCCCCCCCCCCATACGCCACTAGGTCAAGGGATAAACCTGAACTTATTTGTTCTGTGAACGTAACAGGTATTAAACATGTTAAATAGGGAATTGACATTTTTACCGAACACACAAGAGGTCAGTTAGAGATTCAAGAGGATAAAATATCTGATACGGTCCTGAGGGCAAGCCCAAGGTATTTTATCCCGTATGTTACCTACTACATGAGATACATGTACGTTATTATACCTGATGACTGTATTAAGTTGATGGCCTTACTACAGAAGAATCAGACTGAATCGGAAGTAACAGATAGTTCCAATGTTTATTTTGCTCTAAACTGTATGATATTTGGTACTCTCTAAAAAAAAAATCGAGTGATCACTTACGTGACTCCCCGGGCGAGTGGAAATGGACTGAAAATAGAGTGAAAAGCACTCTTTTCTTTTTAGAGAGCACTCGATATTCACTCAATATTCACTCCTAAACAAGTGATCACTGACGTGACTCCCTGGGGAGTGAAAATAGAGTGAAAATTCACTCTTTTTTTTTTTTAGAGAGAGTAATGTATGGGACACAGAATGACCAAATACCTTGGACTTGTGCTTGATCATCTCGAAGGTTGTAATGTTTACACCATCCAGCATCATCGGCTCCACGAGCTCAAGAAATTTGATTTCAATGTAACAACCACAGCTTTAAATTTGAAGCCGACATAATTTCGACAAGGATTAAACATCCAATACTCCATCAAGTTGGAATGCAGCGTGTTCACATAATTCTTGAGTTCTGATGGACTTTTGTATATTAATCGAGTATGAAATTATATCATGGCCCCCAAAACACAAGTGGACCAATAGTGCAGTTTTTATTTATTTATTTACTTGATTTCAGGCAAAAGAAACAAATATATAAAATACAAAGAAAATTGAAAATACCATCGACTAGTGGCCAGGGATAGCCAAAATGAAGCGAGTTCCTGTTGAAAGGTTCTCCCACAGTAGTCGGTAGTTTACAAACATAGAAACACGTACATTTTTCAATGGACGTATAATATATACCTCATATTCAGAATCGTTTCAATAGGCAAGTTATTATAGGGTTGAAGGGTAAAGAATCAATACCCTGAAAAGTTTTAAAACATCTCTAATATATAAATATCACTGAGAATGTGCCAACAATTATATTTTAAAAATTTATATATCGCAGATCGCGAACAGTGCACGGACTGCCTGAAAATATACATGATTCTGCACTTTTCGGAACAGTCATGCCTATATTTTGTATTTTCGTGAAGCCATCACGCCTGTGAGGTCATTAAACACGTGTTTTTTAATTTTTTTCTGCCCGGTAAATCATCTCACGTGACACCTGTAGTATATCGAATCCAAGGTATTTGTAATGCAAGCTTCTTAAATTGAAGATAAGTTGCATCCAATCAAATCGTCATGGTAACACTCAGACGAGGATTAAACTGGGATTGCGATAATGTATCGCTGGTTTAGAACACTGACTTGTCCTTATGGTCAAGATTATCCCATAGGATCCTCGCCTTCTCACTAAGTCTGTCGGTATATTACTAGGGATTATGCGGATAAACCATTGTTAGATACATCCATGGTCACTTTTCATCTGGAAAGGAGGTACTCCTATGTAGAAACCCTCATACCCCAGTCACACCAAGGCCCATACCAAACCGACAATAGACCGAACAAAATATTACCCCGAATAGCCAATATTTTGTCGGTTATCGGACGGTTACAGACTGTTTTACGTGCAACCGATACCTCGCAATCTGTTTTAAAATATCTCACCCCGTATATCATACGAAATGGCGCCCCGTCTCCTCGCCCTGTTGAAAAAGCATGCCTATAATCATGATAATAAACAGAACGGAAATAAAAATGATGATCAACTGAAAATATAAAGACGGAGCTTTTACAAGAAATGCCTTAAGCAGTGCTCGATATCAAGAGTTGTAACGAAAAGAATCGCGGACGGAAGCGTTTCCCTGATGCTGTGAAAAGGCACGCCCCTCTTAATACCTAGTATGACATGTTACTTTGGCGCTGTCCGGAAATAGTGACGTATTCGTTTCACCTAATGTGCGCCAAAATTGCAAAACAAGACCTATCGAATGGTCATCGATTACCAAGACCTTACTTTTGACTTTTCATCTGATTGGATGAACCACTTCAGCCCATAATAGCCAAGAGCATTTCTCATGTAAGCACACCTAAACGACAAAGAAAAAATCTCCTAATTTGCAACACGACCAGAATATTGAGCAAGAAAAGAGCACAACAAGGGGTTTCTTTAAATGTTTCTGTAAAGTTATTCATTTGTCCTGTTAGGTTAACCATCGGCGGTAATGTAATTGGCTTGGTCTTCTTTCTTTCGGGGGGAATTGTTTCCTTCATGAAGGAACTATTTTGTATAAACAACGCGGAGGCGTAAATGAGGATGCCGGAGTGTATCACATGAAGATGAAACTGTTTTTTGTGGATGAATAACGTTGTGGTATATTTTCACTTCAAGTAATTGTAGTTACTACGATAACAGATTGTAAAGAAACTAATAACATGTTATGAGCAAAAAATGAATTCAGGATAGCTTCAGTAATCTTATGCACGACAAGTAGGCAAGGAAGTCCAAAGGATTTTATCCCGTACGTTACCGACCAGGTTAAAGATTATATTAAAACCTAATGATTGTATATTGATAGCCTTACTAGAGCTGAGATCAGACCGAATATCAAAAGAAAAATGATGAACTTGTTGTAAATTATGCGAATCATTCAATTATCTTTCATAACGTGTGTGACACCATGCCTTGTACTTGCTCATGTAGAAAAGGCTAAGTTTGTCTTACTTGAGTAATCATCGGGAGAAAAACGGTTTTGCAACAAATTTATGGCAGCTACAAGATATGTTTCCTATTGCTGAGCGATGATTTCAGAATGTGCCTTATTGATGTTTATCAGCCGGTATCGCGTTCAGGCTCTACCATAGCATGCTGTATCACCACGCTCAATTATTCAAGAGCACTCATCGTCATGATTTGGGTCTGTATTTTCCAACCTTTCAAGAGACACCTGGTAGTTACTGATTGCTGAAAAAGGGTATTTTCTTACTTTGTATTAGTCATTTCACTGTTCCATTATATATTTCAAGGGAAGAACGCACTACTTTGGCTCATCAGCGGTTGTATAGCATTTTTGCATTGTTCAGACATAATATTGTAACCGTAGCAAAAGCTGTGGGAATTCTCTATCGATTGAAAAATTTTCCACACAGTATATTTTAATTATGTTATATCATGCTTTAATACACTCTTAGAAATATTGGGCAAAATTTTACCCAAATTTTACCCAACACGAGGGTCCTTATGAGTCCGACCAACTTTTGGGTAAACTTTACCAATTTCATTCTTATTTTTGACCAATGTTGGGTAAATGCATGTAAAAGTTGAGCAAGATTTAACCAACCTATGCCCAATCTTCATTTACCCAGTGGCATTTACCCAACATTTCTAAGAGTGTAGTACCACATATTAATTATTGTAACATTGCGTGGTCTAATTGTTGCGACTATTTCATTGACAGATTGTCGTTACTTCAGAAAAAGGCTATGAAAATAATTTCCAATGCTCAGTTTAATTCCCTCACCTTGCCACTTTCTGATAACTAACGTTTACTGAATGTGTACGATATTAATAAATATAACATAATATTTCTGTTTAGTATTCTAAAGGCCTAATACCTCAGCTAGTAACGTCTAAGTTTTCTTTTAATTCATCAATTTATCAATATTCTATTCTAAATTAATTTAATTATCATTTACCTCATTGATTTCCTATAATTCAATATCTAAAAGGTCCTTCTTATGGAACAATATATATTATAATGTGAAAGGAAATGAGAGAATAATGGTTGCGTAACTTAAATCAAAGTTCCCCAGATCTGTCCTCCCTTTTTGGAATTTTTGCAAAGGTCGTCGGTCAATTGAATCTGATGTCGCCGAAACTACTGGCCCGCCTCCGTGGTCTAGTGGTTAAGGCATTGGCGTTCTAAGCCAACGATCCGGGTTCGATTCCCGGCGGAGACATTTTTTCAACCTTTGCAAAAATTTCAAAAAGGGAGGACAGTTACGAAACCATATATGTCACCTTACTGTTTTGTTTTGTTTTAATGGAGAATGAAAATTTAAATTGAATTGAACTGAATGAACATATTGAGTAATATAATGTACTTTTGAATGTGTCTTTATGCATTAATCTTTGAGCTTCTACACTGAAGGGAACTAATTAGTAAGACACGATTGGGATATTGATAAATTACGATGGGCCGCTCTTATTGAGACACCTTGCGTTGTGTATACGAACATGATGAGTGCGTTTTCTAACATACGTATATAATGTTTAAAAGCCTTTTCTCAATTCATTTTATTCTGATTGCATTCTATTTCATTGACATTTTCTCATAGGATTTGCGTCAACTTCTTAAAATAGGTCTTCCCCTACATTTAATACAAGTGAAAATTTCATAATGTTTGTTCTCTCTTTTATTTAAGAGTAAGTACAGCGTAGTAAGGCCTATTACGCAAGACATGAGGCACCATTTCGGGTGCTTTATTGCCTGCGCAGATCAAGCCTTTGAAGGCAGTTAGCCAATATTAAGCAAGTAGTTAAATACAATGCTTGTAACTATTCACTTTTGTAAGGTCTCACTCTTACATTTTGAATAGAGAAGGTGTTAATGTCAACTCAAACTCAATAAAAGGCTTATTACAAGCGATACTTATAATTACTTTGTCACGATGACACAATCTCGGTTTCATCCGCATCCCTTAATTTAAGGAAAGCCATACTTGACAAAGTCTACTATCAATTACTTTGATAATTATCAACACATGTATCCGTCCTTGTATTTTTTCAGTCTCTAAAGTCAGTAAACCTTTGAGTTCACGCGCTTTTTTAGAAAAACTCTTTATATGCACCTTATGCAGGTGAAATGGTGCGGTGCAGCAAGTTTTAGTTATCATGAAACAAGGAGTTAAAAGGCTGCTAAAAGAAATTGAAATTATATTTTATATGGATTGAAAGAAGGTCATATGAAAGCTTAGATACACTGGATCGTTTCAAACAATGAAGCATTGGAGTATGGAAGAGAATTCAACTTTTCATAGGATTAAAACGTTGAACCTTCAAAGAGGATTAAAAAGAAACACAATCATATGGCTTGATCCACATTCGTTGCATCAGCCAAAAGACGGATGCATGACCAGTACTCAACATTACATTTAGACGTGCCAAACTAAAAACGGGTGCCTAAATAAATTCGTTAGAATAAAGACTATAGTTTTGTATCATACGTTCCCTTTCACATATGTGTGGTTTCGGTAACAGGAGATCATGATGACGCAGATCCAGTTTCTGAATAAAACATTTTCTTTGACATCCATTCTTGTGTGGTCCTGTGCTGAAACGATATCCCTTTTTAATGTGTATTATGTGGGAAGGCCTTGAATAGGAATTCTACAACAAACAAAAAAATAATAAATAATATCCTTTTTACATCTTTGAAGAAAATTGGAGAGAAAAGAGGGGTACAGCGTGTGTTTGTTTGTTTTGTGTGTGCTTTTGTTTTGTTTTGTTTCTGATTTGTTTTGGGGGTTTTTTGTTTAGGGTTTGGGTTTTTATTTTGTTTTTTATTAGTCAGGCCTTCTGTGAAATGTGTTCTTCGTCCAATCATGACTATTGTCTACATTTTGTGTTTTGGCCTTACAAATAACGTTTGATGCAGAACCTAAACAACTTATAAGTTGCCGAAAGAGCAAAGATTTCTCCACAAACTGGGTCCAATTTCGTGATTGTCATGTTATGGATCTTGATGCCAGGACCCCGTCTTATAAAGAGTTGCGTTTGATTCGAATCGATCGCAACTCTTTATAAAACGGGACCCATGAATATTAAAAGTAACAATACAAGCCTTAAGATGGCAACGTCGTCAAGAATTCATTATGACTGTTTCCTATACTCCATGTCCATGTAGATTATATTTCTTTAAGACAAATTCATGAAACAAAAAGCAACAAAAATAGTAGTTTTTAAGAAGACCAGATTATTTATTTCTCCTGTCATTAAAGGGTTACTGCAAAATAGCTTATGCAACGACAATGCGTGGAAGGGGCGCAGGCCTAGACTTAAATTTTTATCTAGACATGATTTATAGGGCGATAAGATTTGATTTCACAGGACATACCGTCTCGACCATCATGCCCTTTATGTCAGCGAGGATTTATTCGTCTTTGTTTTCCATCTGTTTTGAATGTGTCTTTATGCATTAATCTTTGAGCTTCTAAACTGAAGGGAACTAATTAGTAAGACACGCTTGGGATATTGATAAATTACGATGGGTCGCTCTTATTGAGACACGTTCTTGCGTTGTGTATACGAACATGATGAACGCGTTTTATAACATAGGTATATATTTTTAAAAGCCTTTTCTCAATTAATCTTATTCTGATTGCATTCTATTTCACTGACATTTTCTCATAGGATTTGCGCCAACGAAATGGAACTTTCATTGCTTCTCAACCGGTGGGCTGCGAAGCTCTCTCAGGTGGACCGCGAGGTGGGCCAAAAAATAGAATAACTCAATAAAATAAAGGTGTCTGATCTTTCATGAAAGAGCTGGAATTCAGCTGTGTAGGCCTATACTGTTAAAACTTTTCTCAAATATTTATGTCTTTGACGGTAAGCAGGACAATTTTACATCTGAGAGTGGCACAACACATATAATTACCACCTCCCCTGTGTCACGTTTTATTGGCATATATTTCTCATCAAATTTTTATAAGATGGGCCTTGAAAAATTTCTAAGAGCAAAAGTGGGCCTCGAGTTAAAGGAAAAGGTTGAGAAGGGTGTTTTTGGCCCCTCATGCCAGAGATACTATACGAAATATATCTAAAGTTATCATATAAAGACTAAAAATAAGACTTTTCATAATCTCCGTCAGTGTCAAACGATTGATGGTTGTAATAGTACAATGGAAATTTGAAAGATAAATTCTTCAATTTGTTTATGGACCACATGAATAGGACTGCATCGATTCAATTATCTACATTTGTATTCAGCAGTGCTACTGATTATGATAGTGTTAACGCCAATGTTATTAGATTGAACAAAGGTACGTCGCCGGTTTTAACAGTTCTCCTCCTTCACCTGCATTCAAAATTACATTTATCTCTCATCAGGTATTCAAACAAAGAACAGTGCGGACAACTGAACATACAAAATGTAATAAATTACAACGGAAAGAAATTCAAAAACTCAGAGTGTGAAGAAACGCGCGACAATCGAACCGTAGTAAAAATGTTCTTCGTTTCCACACTAGCTGTTGCTAGACTGACATTAAAGACCATAAAAGAGAAGACGAGCTTTCCCGTCGCCAATGTAGATGAAATAAATAGAATGATAGTGTGCACTGGTATTTCAGAAGACAAGAAAACAAAAGAAGAATTCCCTCCATCGATGAAACATCGTTAACGATCAACTCGCTCGTGAAGATATTGTTAAGGAGAAGGTGGAGTCTGGGAAAAGTTAAAAATAATTTGTGAGCTCTCTCATTCCTTTTTTGTCAGTTTGGAAGAACATCATAATAGAAATGTCATCTGAAAAGGACTGCTCTTCAAATTCCTTCATATTTGAAATAAGACCATAAATATCTGAACATTTCATTTCATATGATTTATTTCCACAATAACACCAAATAAATTTACAAAGACTCTCAGTTTACAAAAAAAAAATATTATGAGCATTTAAAAAAAACATTCATGCCACATGTGTGTACAGTCCCATATACCCATTTTTGTGGGACATGGTTGTGTTTTTCAGTGTCAATTCCTTATCATTTCGATGATTCAAAAATCCTCACAGTATATGTAAACATGATCAACCTTTCCCAATTGCTTTTGAGACGCTTTACCACAACTTATTTTTTTCCTTAAAATGTGCAGTGCACTGCATTTATTCAGATGCATTAGGAGATATATAATAATGAGTGATTCATCTGCTCACATTAAGTAATATTCCGAATGTTCGTATTTCCGAAGGTACGTTACTCCGAAAATGTAACAGGATTCATAATTCCTAAAATCGAAAAAGGGTTCATATTTCCGGGGGTTCGTAATTCCGAAAATTTATAGTACTTTGTTGCATTTCCGGAATTATGAACCCCTTTTCATTCTCGGAATTACGAACCCTATTAAATTTTCGGAATTACGAACCTTCGGAGTAATGCATCAAATTTTAGGCATTATGAACCCTATTTCATTTTATTTCGTTTTCGGAATTACGAACCTTCGGAAAACGAGTACCCTCAATCTCCCTGAATCGAAAGGCTATATTTTATGGGAGTTTGCATTCCACCTACATGAAAAGTGGTGAAAAGGCAGCAGAAAGAGAAAGTAGAACACGTAAGATAGGATTATACCCCAGTCACACCGACAAGGTCGATACCAGACCGACAACATATCAAACACAAAATTACATTACCCCGAGTGGCTAGGTCATTGGTCCTTTGGAATTATTTTGGTGGTGTGACTAAGGTCTAAGCTTATTGCAGACATAATTACGGAATGGATTAACCCCACAACAAGGTAATAGATCCGCAATACAAACTTACACCAAGTAACACAGCACAGCAATTGGATATAATCGATTGAAATTTGAATAAACCGCTGATGTGTCCGACACAAATTTATACATATTCTGTATATTCAGACCAATATAAGATCTCGTTTAACATGGGATATCATCATCTTGAATTTTTGAGCAACAACATATACAC
Organism: Heliocidaris erythrogramma; assembly: GCA_025617745.1. Lineage (NCBI taxonomy): Eukaryota > Metazoa > Echinodermata > Echinoidea > Camarodonta > Echinometridae > Heliocidaris > Heliocidaris erythrogramma. The sequence continues at coordinate 36,198,119 of CM046856.1, forward strand.
CAAATATACAACAATTATGCTAGCCAATACTCTATTATCTACGTTATATCCATTTTTAATACTATCATTCCATAATTCAGATATACAGTGCGTCCCAGAAAAAAAACGAAACCCTAAAACAGAGGGTTATTGTGACCGCACTAAGTGTTCCATATGACAATAACTATATATTTTCTATAAAATATGAGTATTATGCTTTTAAATGATGCCTTGATGGCATCCATCCGTACATGCTTTACCGATCAGCAGCATTTTGAAAATGACATGTAAAAATTCAGTTTTGCCGGATTTGGGTAAAACGATGAAAACGTTAGGATCACATGCGACCATGACCCAAATGCAACATGAAAGGATAATGTCCTCATCATAAAATAAAGGATTGTCAATGCTGGGGGTAAAGAAAGAGCATGTTTTGTATGGAAGTGGTAAATGCAATCGAAATGAAAAGCAATTTTTTTTTTCATTTTTCTGAACTGAAATTTCATTTAAGAACAAAGCGGACAGAAAGGTGATATTTTTCATGAAAGTAAAGTAAGTGACACTTTCCATTGTCATCAAATGGAAGTATAAGATAGAAAGAGCACATATTAAGGCAGAAAATATATCAAGATTATAGCAATTTCTCACCTCTGGAGGGGCACATTTTCCATCACACAAAGGGCACTTTTTCATCTTTTGAGGGTTATTTATTGAGATTTGAAATTTTGGGGGCGTATATATGACCCTGCCACCACTGGACTTTGGTATAGACCCGTGTTTTATGAATTTCTGATAGAATGCATGCCATCACCCAAGGGAATTTCACGTACCATATCTCTTAAAGTTGGCATTTCAACTTAGTCATTTTTCATATGATCCTAACGTTTTCACGGTTTTACCCAAATCCGGCACAACTGAGTTTTTACATGTCATTTTCAAAATACTGCTGCTTGGCAAAGCATGTACGGATGGATGCCATCAAGGTATCATTTAAACGCATAATACATCTAGTCTATGGAAAATTGATAATTATTGTCAAAGAGTTTCGTTTTTTTCTGGGACGCACTGTATATTTTCCTTCTCGGGAATTATAACGTCAGAATTCTTTCTTGCCATGTACTGTGTCTGGCATGGTCTTTGACGCGTCACGTGAGAGTGACATCGGACATAAATGGAACGTAAAATGAACAGCGCGAACATTGTGTTGAGATGCTGCCGTATTGGCCAATAGCCTTTACTGGCTCTATAGCGCTAGTACCACTATCGAATTGACAGCTCGTATTATGTAATTATGACATCACTTCAGCAGGATTATTGTTCTTATTCTAAAATGTCTAGATACTTGGGACATAGTACATATTACCTCAGAATTGTGGGGGATTTGGAAAAAAACACACTAGTAAAGTGGTTCGTACTATGGTAGGTCAAATCATCGTGTGTTTACGAACTCTGCATGGAACTTGCACTGTTCAAACTTTAGAGGTGTCGCAGTGGAATGGTTAAACACTTGACTGAAGATGCGGATGTCGTGGGTTCGAACCCTGGCGCGGGAGTAGCCAAGACATCAATCTACGTTTGACACTCTCCACCCAGGTGTTAAAAGGGTACCTGGTAGGAACGAATTCCTTATGCTGCGAGCACCACAATCGCTTACCTAGCTACAGCCGAGGTAAACCTAACACAAAATTACTTTAATATTAATAATCAAAAGTCAAAATAATCACACAATGAATAGAAATTTTCACAACAATAAATAGCTGTAAATACATAAATAACCGTATAGGAATCCCGAGTTATCTGGTTGGAACGCTGTTCATGAATATCTACAGTAAACATTATAATTCACCACCAGCCTCCATACCCTTAATTTCAAATTTATAAATAACAAAAAGCAGTTGAATAGAATCCTTACAAATCATTATGATCTCCATTGTCCTCAAATAATATAACAAGATTGCCCACTCATATCGTTACAATACGATCCCGGAAAATCGAAAAATTGCTTTGCGAAGTCATGGTCTCAACAATATCATTTAATGAAAACGTTGAAAAAATATATTCATATTATTTATGACAAATGCGAGACACAAAGTTTGCTGAATTAAATTTGGTATACAACCTATATGCAATTCCTTGGATTGTTACAATGACATATGACATATGACCCCAAAACTGATCTTGCTGTAGGGGGCTCACATTTACGTGACAAACAGAATATTTGGAAACTGTACTCAGACATCGATCTACCAATTAATTTTTATATTTCATAGCAGTGTTTAATTCATTTTAAAACCTAAATCATTTCACAAATATTTCTAAAACATGAAATAAAAATCCTAATCATTTCATGGAGACTTTTAATCTTTAACAATACAAAAAGATTTAAACAAAACACTAAAAAAGTTATTAGACCAAGATTCTGTAATAAGGGTACTATAATGTGCATACAAAATTATAAAAATGATTTGTCTTTGTATTTCATTGAATGAATATCAAATTCCAGCAATTATACCTTGCTTTTATATTTTATTTCCTTCTTACCACAAAAATAACACTACCAGTAACCATTCTTGGTCTAATAACTTTTTCCATGGCTGTATATATATATATATATATATATAGCACAATAGATTAAGTTATCTTTTTTTTTACAATATGACATTAAATGTACTAACTTCAAATGTCCAGTAGTCTATCGTCGGAAAAGTTGTAAAATTTCCATCTTCTCACATACATATACACTTTTGTTTTTGCTAGGCCACGCCAAGGCAAGGAGATATAAGCCTTTAACAAAGTGAGCAACTTTCATATCGAACATGCAGAACCATGAACTGACACAGTTAGAGGTATAAAACGACGCAAACGAGACCTTGCATTTAGCGTGACGCAGGACTCTGAACAGTTCAAAAATCTAAATACTGTATCCTATCATCCTGTCCATTTCGAAATAAAGTCCCTCGATGTTGGCATAATATTATGTTTACCACACATCTCCACATCACATCAACAACAATGACCAGGCATGATTAAAATTACTTGTACAAGTTGCTTGCGTCCATATCAACTGAACAATATTTTTTTAGATTTGAATAAATGTAATACATTACATTTCTGCTTCTGTAGTGACGCAATGCATGACAAAGAAAGATATAACAAGCATACCAATAAAATGTACTATTGAGTTTCTCACCTTGGGCTAAAGAGGGTTTTATTACATGATTTTGATACCAATATTGTTCTATATCTCTCTCTCTCTCTCTCTTCCTCTTTTTGTTTCGGCATATTTTTGACAATGATAAAGGAAGCCTCGAGGATGATATAAAGTATATTGACGAATGTCACGATGATGCGAAAAGGAAATGCGATACTGAAAATCATTCATTAGAATATATACAGCTTCTAAAGACCTTTATAATTGATTAGCAATTAGCAGATGTTTGACAGAACTAAGAACACCTAAGAAAAACGAAAATTATTTCAAAATGGCTAGAAGATTTTTTAGTTTTCATTTTCTTTCTACATGTACTCCACTCACACACTAGAATTTGGTATCTCGCTGTTTATCCATTCAAATCAAAGAAATATGAAGAGTCAATATCGAGGATTTACCGATAATATTGCATAACAGTGTCAACCATTAGCATACCCAAGGGGGCAAGGGGGCAGACTGGCCTCCTGATAACTTTTCACCAAAAAAAAAATTCTCTGTAAAACGTCCTCTCCATCAGTGGCGGATTTTTTTGGGGGGCAATCCCGCTCCGGCCCCCACCTTTTCAAAGACAAATATACATTGTGCCCCACTCCCCTCTTTATTTTAGAACACTTAACTTTTTTTTTTTAGTTTGCTTGTCAGAGAATAATGGAGGAAAACTAGACCAAATAAAATCGGATTATTCCCCCCCCCCCCCCCCCCCACCCTGAGCGACATTTGGAGGGCTGGCGAAAAAAAAATCTCGACAAAGCATGTCAGGCAAATGAAGAGACATGCTGGAAAGCAGAACTTACCTTGCATGTCCCTGATGGCGACGAATAATGTCACTGTAGAATTGGGGGAAACTTTAGAAATACCATACCACGAATAGGGTACGCCTTAAATATATCTCAGTTTTGTCACGAAACTTTAATTGTCGGAGAAGAAAGTATGTATGCACTTACCTGAATTGTAAATCCAAAAGATAAAGAAAATGACAACCTTGTTGTATTTAGCAATGTTCATCCGGCTCACAAAAACGTTGACAGGCTTTCACAAGTATCGGGAAAGTACATCAAGTAATAGGTATTCTGCAACAGACAAGAAATTAAACTATCATATTACCACTGCTCAGCTCCTTCAAATGTGCATTTTGGTGATCACATTTCAGAAATCAACAATAGTATGGTGTAGAATAGTCATACCCATTGTATTTTTATCTATACTTAGTCTTCATCAGATCTAACTTAGGATGGCTCAGATAACATAAAACGCATGTAGTAATTGAAATAGTTTCTTGAGAAATTCTACAAATGCTGCAAACAGATGATGTGGCTGTGGGAGAGATATCAAATGACTTTTATGTTCTGTCCGGGAGATATTAGACTCTCGAGGTTGACGACGAGTTCCGAAACACGTAGCGAACCTGGCACATTGGACGTCTCAGCCGTTGTGAAGTTGATCGATGGAAGCATTTCACTGGAAGGACGTGGTAAAGATGTGATGAGCTCAACGTTCCCCACCAGTTCATGGTATCAGCGAGATAAAGTGAAAGCGCGCGAACATAACTTCCAATCGAGGTACACACGCACTAAAAAATTGTCCTCGCACACGCACGCTTTTAATGACCTCCGCTAAATGCGCAGTCCGTTTCGTCGTTTTGGTGTTTCCTTCTCCACTCATTTAAAGGGGAAGTCCGGTCCAAGAACTACTGAGGTTTAATTGAAGCAGAAAAATCAGACCTACAGATCAAAAAAAGTTCGAGGAAAATCTGAGAATAAGAAGGTTATGAATACTTTGAGGGCATGGAAAACTAGGGGAAAACAATGAATATCACTAGAGAAATTGGCAATCCAGTCATTATTTAGAGACGTCATTGGGTCAAAACTCACAAATTATTTTTTTATATTTATAACACAAATTCTGCATTTTTGTCCAAAAATATGATTTTCACATAACTTAAACCAAGTTATATATTAATGTAGTCCCCTAATATGTTTTTGCACTTATAAGCCTTTCCAAAATATTTCACGAACCCCCCCCCCCCCAAAAAAAAAAAATAAAAATAAATAAATAAATAAATAAATAAGAAATAAAAAATAAAAAATAAAAAATAAAAAATAAAAAATAAATAAATAAATAAATAAATAAATAAATAAATAAATAAATAAGTAAATAAAAAAAGTAAAAAAAGTAAAAAAAATAAAAATAAAAAATGATAATAATAATAATAAATAGATAAGTATTGAGATTGTGATTTTTACAGAAACATATTTACTCTATTTAAGTGTATACATGCAAAAACATATAACTAAAAGTATAAGTTAGTTCAAGTCATGAGGCAATTATATTCTTGGACAAAAAAATTGTATTATGAATATAAACATAATAATTGATGTGTTGTCACTGACCCAATGCAATCACAAACCCATGACTAAGTTGCCAATTTGTCTAGGATTTTCCTAGTTTTTCATGCCACTAAAAAAAGTCATTACTTCGTTATTAGTTGTCAGATTTTCCTCACACCTTTTTGTTTGGTTCTTTGTATTTTTTGTTTAATCTGTTGGTCTGATTTTCCTGTTTCTATTCGAAGCAAGTAATTGTACATTTTGTTCACAATGTAACCTATATTATATTTTAATAGGTATACATGTTTAGTGTGTTTTAGAAATGGTAGCAATCCGTGGTAATCTAGGAATTCATACATAGTTTTCAATCAAAAAATCTTTTTTTTAACGTCCGGGTACAAGAAGAGCCCGTATTCTTTTACACAAATTAAACCAGATACTGGGTTTAAACTCCGCATAAATCTAATAAAACAAAACGAAAGTGGAGAAGCTGAGACCGAACCTAAACCCAGCATTGGGTTACAGTAGAATACTTGCCAATCTCTCTCTCCCTCCCTCTCGCTCTCTCTCTCTCTCTCTCTCTCTCTCTTACACAAACATAACCATATGTTTTTGAAATTAAATTCCTTCATTCGATTGTAAGGAACATCTTTGACTTCATTTCAACATTCAATTTTCCATTGATTTTTTTTTCTCAGACAGAATTTGTTTTTCCTTCAGTCTGTCTCAGATTAAAAACAACAACAAATACTTATCGAATGTGCAGTCCAGAAAATCTTAATTGATTTGCGAGACATGAAATACATAACTAAATAGCAGAACACTGAAATGCCATACATAGAATGGACTCATGGAGGGTGGCAGCACATCTTTCAAAGTAGAGGGTATTTCTATGCCTCTTTGCTCCCTCCTCACAGATTTCCATTCATTATATGAATGGAAATATATATATTGTGACTAATCCTATTTTTTTTCCTCACCGTACTTGGTAGCCTATACAATAACAGACAATTATGAAGGTGTGCCAGCGAGAGAACAGAACTTTCAGGTTTTCCATTTATGTCAACAGTTAGTCTTGATGCACTGTCACAGCAGAACCACAGCAGATTTGTGTGGGTGTTGGTTTCTTTTTTCTTCTTCTTCTTTTTCTTCATTTACTTGACATCAAGAAGAACATGATCAAATCGTCTGGCGGGTCGGATCAGTGTCGTCGGACGCCATTTAGGATCCTTGGTGTACATAAGAAACCCTGGCAATACTATGAAACAGGTGCAGCATTCCAGAATGCGAGGTATAATTATGTAAAGGCACGATTGAAACGTATTAAACGAACTGACCGAGAAATACAAGGAGATAAGAGAAGAATCGAAATGGCAAAAGAAAGAAAACGGAGACTAGGCTTTTTGAAATAAGGTGTGGAATTTCCTTTTCGATCCCCCGTAATGTTATAAAGTCTATTCCCATGGAGGAATTAAAGCAACTATTGCCCGAAAAGCAGTTTCGGTTCAAGCGAAGCAGAGAACCTTTTCTCGCTATGTTGTGTTAAAGTAATGGGGTATAACAAACTAACATTTCAGCAAGGTTCAATAGGTTTAGGCCCAATCTTCATCCAGTGAAATATGAGGACAATCTCTTTTGATACACAATAACAAAGAGAAAAAAAATCTTTTCAAGTTCATAATCTTTACAGCAAGAAACTCATTTCAATCAAAATTTTGAAAGCCAAAGGTCGCGTCTTGGGATCAGAAAGTAGTACGGTATCGTCAACCCTTACGAAGAAAATGTCTCTGAAAACTTGAGTGCTTTTTAGACGTGGGCTTTATTCTCCCCTTCATATGCAGTCATATCTTTTTAACACGAACGTAAAGACTTACTAAATTCAACTGAAGGCAATGAGTTATGTTTTGAAAGACAATGCGACAAAAGATAGACAACACGACAATGACATTTCTACACAATCCAAACATGATATTTATATGCAATACAACAGATTTTTCAAATTTCCCGTGAGTTGATTTTTTTTCGAGTCTTTGCGATAGTTTTATTCATTACATTGTATGGAAATGAGGTACAATATGTTAAAATTATTTTTGTGCATACATGAAATTATTTGACAAAAAAGAGGAATATAAGCTTATATGTAAATTCTTGTGATGTTTACTTCCCCTTCTCGGCCTATTCAGGTATTTCTGTGTTTTATATCGTCTTTCCTTGATGCTATCACCCTAACTTGAATCGTTAACATGCCTGCGAAACTTTGTTCCTCGTTTCATAACTAAACTCATGAATTCCGTGTTGTTGGTTTTCCTCCTCGTTTTGTCTCATTTTTTTCTGTCATATAAAGACAAGACCAATATCAAATTCCTTTCCACTATCACCACAAGACTTTGTCGCTGTTATTCAAGCACTCGTTGCTAATAGTTAGGTTTTAAGACGTGTATTAATCAGATATGATTATTTACGTCTGTGTGGACCGACCTTTAACGTCACCATTCGAAAGACGTGAACCGGGGCTCGAACCCGCACCCCAAGTCAATTTGTAACTGCCCCGTCAGCTTGGTTTACAGGCGCACGCCACAACGCCCAGTTTATTCAAGCACTCGTTGCTACGTGTAGCGTACCTTTATATAGAGAGTAGCGACATGGACGTCTGACTTTTCTGGAAACAAAATGGCGTTTGAATTCTTTCTATTGAGAACACCCAGGTGCTCATCGAAATGGAATAGAAATGTTGCATAGCAGAGGAAACAAAATGGCGTTCAAATCATGAGTTGTTGCTACTCTCTTTATGTAGGTACTCTACCTATAAAGTGGATGCGTACGCGCCCTCTTTCGAAAGTGCTCGAACAATAGCGACTAAACGTTATTTCTTACGATAGTGAAAAGTCTATATTGGTGCTGAATGTATCCAAAATCTCCTTTATCCACCTTTACATTGACTTCTCTCGTCGGTCTCGTGGATCTTCCGTCAACTGGGTAGCAGCCGCAAAGAAGATGTTTTTTGTGTGTATAATTGAAAACACTCCAGACTTCAATTGCACTGAATATAAAATCATTCTAAGATCATGAACATTTCCCTGTGGATTTGCATAATCATTCTACATCCCTACGTCTTAGGAGTAACTGTTAGATATAGCTATGTATGATGCATTAAAAGTGAAAGTATACGCGAGACGATGAGTGGAAACAATAAGTAATATTTGGCGATGGATGTATGATTAAGGTAGGCATTACCTACTTTTTTTCGTGCTTAAAAACTTCATGAAAATATGGGATACTCCGACTTCGATTTAAAAAAAAAAATTTAAAGATATCCAGCAGAGAGCTGGCCCTTGAAATGCCTCAGGTAGCTCGTCCAAAATCTTTCATTTGAAATTCCAATGGCCTGTTAAGTTATCACTGACGATAACCGTTTGTACTTCTGAAATCGATACGTAGGGATCGCGATGGGAGCGCTACAGCTGTATAGAACGTGCTTGCCCTCAGGGGAACAAAAAAGAGTGAAACAAAATATTCCATTCCGTTGATATCTTTTCATATGCTCTGTCAAAAAAATGTGGGAAGTCTATTACTATGTGACGTTGATGGTTGGGCAAATATGAACAAAACTTTGCCAGAAATTTAAAGGGTGAGTAAATTTCAAGGGCAAATTTTTCCCTTGGGAAAAACACATGGAAGTTAAAAGGAAAATGATAGGTTTTGCCTAGACATGATATACTCAATCATTTCACTGCTTCGGTTTTAGATAGATACTGATTACGGTATATTGTTTTATTACCTCTCACACTGTGGTACTTGTGATATTGCTGGGTAAAAAGTAGCATAACGAATCCATCACTTTTTCTTCAAGAACCGTTTCCTATATATGGGCAAAGATCATTAAATCGTTGGGATTTTAAAGTTTGCACAAAGATAAATAACTTTAAACATTTCCACGATAGTAAAAAGAGGGTTTTCCCCAACAAAGTTAACTTGAGTTATAAAAATCATGTTTTCAATGTGTTCCCTATATAGGCCCCCTTTTCGTGATTTTCAAGAAATTTAATAAACTGTCTTTTGAAGATTGTGGCAAGTAAAACAATACCATGTGGTCTAATAAATATGATTTGTGAGTGTGTGTATGTGTGGGGTGGTTGGTGCGGATGTGTACACTTATACTCAATTGTTATGAATTTTATTCGGTCTTGAATATTAGATTCATGCGACAGCCGGGTCGTATAGAACACTGAGCAATACACAAGTATCATGCAGATGCGATATTTTCGTTAATTGCTTGTTTGCTTTTTTGTTTGTTTGGTTTCTTAAATGTATCCTTTTTTTTAGTTTGTTGCATATGTCGTATCACATCATGACAATTCATACATAATGGAAGGATCGTGATAGTATAATACATACACATTCAAAGTTCTAAATACAAGAAGTTTTAAAAAAAAAGGAAATTTGGGGTGAAATACGCGGGAACCTATTTTTTTTAATCGATAAAATTAGTTTGGCTTGTAAAATTAGATTCCCTCGAGTAAGACTAGAATGAAGTCTTCAAATGTAGAGATGATTTGAATGACTAAAATATTTTAAAAGAAAAAAAAATCGTGTATACATAGTATATATATATATATATATATATATTCGCTTGGATCCAGCTGAGGCACGTGGCTTGTCTTGTTCAAAAACTCACCTGCCCCCGACAAAGGAATTAATTAATAAGGTTGAAGATTTGTCAATCTGTCGGTCAATTGAATCTGGTGTCGCCGAAACCACTAACCCGTCTCCGTGGTCTTGGTTAAGGCATTGGCGTTCTAAGCCAACGACCCGGGTTCGATTCCCGGCGGAGACATTTTTTCAGCCTTTGCAAAAATTTCAAAAAAGGGAGGACAGCTCTGGGGAACTTTGATTTAAGTTACGCAACCATTATTCTCTCATTTCCTTTCGCATTGTATTTATTTCCACGAGAGTTGCCAAAGCTGTTGTATAATTATGTTATTTCCTCACAATACATATATATATATATATATTTCTTAGTTTGTATAGTAATACAAAAGCTCTATGATATTAACTGCTGGGTTTAAATTCAATAAAGGTTTATTAAAACATGATTAGCAGTACATAGACTGAATTGTACGTGTAAAAATACAGCAATTCAAATAAAATATTAATACAAATTCGAAAAAGTAATGAAACATATAGAATAGTATGTAAAAAATCCCTGAAATAAATTACATTAATAAAATCACATGAAAAGGGCTTGTAATATAAATATTAAAAGTTGTGGTCAGAAAGCATTATTACTGTATAGATAAGTAAATATTAATTTTCTTTGGCGGTAACCACGATTGCCACGATATAGTTTTTTTCCAATGCAATGAATAGCAACATCTTTGGTCATTTTTTCTCTACGAGATGACAGGGTTGGCAATTTCAGTCTTTTACAGCATTTTCATATGAAATATAGTTTGATCCATAGATTAATTGACATGCTCTCTTTTCTATGCTTTCTATACCATTAATCTGATTAATCGTCAAACCTGAATAAAAAAGGTACATAGTACTCCAAAATAGGTCTTACATATCCAATATATACAGTGTGTGTCAATAAAAAGGAAACCCATTTTAAGCCCCAAAATCTTAAACACCTAGGGAAATCGCTAAAATGTATTATAATGTTATCATAGTTGATAATGTCTCGTTTAATTTGATAGGCTGCTCATCAAATCCAATCATGGAGGACTGAACACTGGCCATTTTGAAAAAAGCGTTTCAAAATCGTCTTTGCCCAAATTTGGCCTAAATGGTGTTCAGGGGGCTTTTCATCATGTGTCTTGTCGGTGATTTTTACTGACAAATTTGCTCTCAGGCAATCGGATGCAAGGGTTTCAGTAGCTTACAACAATTATCGGTTAAAATCACTGACAAAACACTTGATGAAACGCTCACCATGTGTTATTTTCATTATTTGTGAGTGCATTCAACTTGAATGAAGACCATTCAACCAACCTGGGTTTTTTTTTCTCGTTAAAAAATACCGATATTAAAAGGAGGGGAAAAAATGTTACGTAGGTCTACATAATTATGTATAGTGTGTGGCAAAAATAGTCAATTATGACTGATTGCCAAACAAAAACAAATCAAGAAGAAGAAGTTGACGATCCTTTTCATTCGAAAATTAGGCAGAGGCAAATTTGACATGAATCAGGAAATATGTTACTGTTCTGGTGTCCATGGTCGGATTCTATTGATCAAAGTGTCAAACTAAAGGAAACATGATAAGCTACAGTGTTGGTACCTTGATTGAATCTGCATTTAATGATTACAACAATATTTAGGGTTGAATCTGGGTTTCTTTTTTTTTACTCACTTTGTAAGCTATAAACGAGTCACACTCAGGTATAGGTTGTAAGCTTTCAATCTGCGTAGCATAAATGATTTTCAGTTGCTTTTCTTTCGTGAGTTTGCTGTCGAGTTAACCACACCATTAGCAAACATATTACATTCAGCTTTTGAAGTTGGAATTTTTTCTCGAATGTGGAAATTTGCAGATATCATACCTGTGCCAAAGGCTTATCCACCTACAATTACTGAGTGAAGACCAATTACATTAACTTATTTACATTACCATATTTACATTAACATATTTGGCGAAGATTGCGGAATCCTTTATTGCAAAATGACCAATTTGTTACAAAATAGATAAAATCATTTTGGGAATAGACGAAACCTAGTACATGTCATTATTTGACTGTATTACTGCATGCTTTGTATAGTATAATGCTGACAAACCTAAGTCAATATCCACAATTATTCTGACCGATTGTTGCTAATTTGGGTACGGTGAAAATACATATGCAACATGCAAAATAAGGCTACCCTTCGACGTCTGACCTTCGTTCCCAAGTCAGCACTTCCTGCTGAAAGTACCTTTAAGTACAATAAACCCCTGCCTTGAAAATTACAGGTAAGGACGAAGACCTTTTAAGCGAGGCGAGATGGTGCACTGAGGTTAATTATTTTACCTGTTACATTAAATAGGACTTAAGGAACGCAAGATATTCCCATGTGCGAGCTAAGTGTGAAGTTTCACAATGGACCAACCGCGGAAGAATATATCGGAATACTTGAACGGGAGACTGATGTATCATTTAGCCAATCGCTACCACTTCGTCTTATATTTCATTGATACATTCTATAACAATGTATTAAACGATTGCCTTTTTTAAAGACTTTTGCTTGCATCTTCACACACCTTATAAGTTATGGTCTTTGATACCAGCTTTGTTCTGACTGTTCTAAATCACTAGGATGCACGATTTATTACAAAAGATTTAAGGTGATGTGTTTTTTTTTATTAATTGACTGCTGAAAAAGCATAAATATACCTGCACCAGAAGATCTACGACTTTAAGTCCTATTGCGGGGGATGTGATTAGCTATGATTAGTGACATGCCAAAGGGTATTCGCGGGTTGACTTGGTTTCGAACCTGAGACATCCCCATTACGAGACCACTGCTCACCCATCTTACATCATACTCTTATTTGTTCCGATTAAAAGGAGGCTGAAAAATTAGGCCAACGGGTTTCGAAGAACCGTATTTTGCGGTGTACATTACGGTAGCGTCAAAGAAACCGACGACAAATAGAAATATATTCTCCAGATTGCGCGCATATACCCAAGTCAAGAGCAGGGAAAAGCAGCTGTGTTTGACTATGATGGATGGCAGATAGAGAAGCAGGTCCAACGAAGAGAAGTCAAGACGACATATTAGAAGAAGTTCCAGGGTGCAAGGGCATACAACGAGCAAGAGAGAGGTAGAGAGATTGGGGCGAAATACTAAGCAAAAAAGGAGGTAACAATGAAGCCTTGTTTCCTGAGGGATGTCTACGTTTAACACCCTTTTATAGCACGGCAAATAAATTGATGTGATTATTTGGTTATTTATATCATTTAGATTTTATAAAAAGAAATAAAACAAGGGTTTTTTCCCTGTTTGTATAAACGATTATTGCGGTTCAAAATAGAATTCTGAAAAAAAATACGCATCAAATATATATGCTGGTTAATGCAAGTATCCGAACAAATTTCATAGCATTTACCGGGGTTTTATTCCTTTTCCCCATTTCGTCAAATTCTCATACAAGAATTGCTTTCATGGTAGCACTGATTTAACGATGGCATCAGTAGATATCACATTCTATTCTTTTCTCCACACCAAACCACATTGTTCTAGTTTGCGCACCAGTCCTCCATCTGAGGTCATTTCTTCCGAGAATTCATTCTTCAAATCGTGAAGCCGAGACGAAAAAGAACAGGGGATATGAATTTCATGTACTTTAACAAAAGTTAAACAATGATTAAACAATGACAATAATGATAATGATTATAATGATTATAATAAGAAGAAGAAAAACAGTATAATAAAAAATGATGATGATAATGATGATGATAATAATAATAATAATAATACTGATAATTATAATGAATAGTCCACTTGTTTATACTCTACTGAGCATAACCAAGTAGCATATTACCCCCCCCCCCCCCCCCCCCCAGCTTTAGCCGAGCTACCATGATAAGGCGCTCAAGCATTCCAGGACTTTTCTCGATGAAGTACCCATTTACCTCACCTGGGTGGAGTATGGCAATGTAGATTGATGTCTTGCCAAAGATCGTTAGTGCCACGTGGAGATCCGAAGCCCGTATCTTGTGATCGAAAGTCCGATATTCCAGCCGGACACATATCCACTAGACCACGACACTTCTACAAAGTGTTTTGCTCACTAGCTCTGTTAATGCTATACTTGGAAAATCAATCTTTTCCTCGACAAGATGCGATTACACCCATATTTAAAGGCCGATACTGTCCCTGCTATGTTCATCATTTAATAACTTAATTTGGAAGCAGTGCCAAGGTGTCAGCCTTAGGTATCTTCAAACTTCATTGTGAAACACACGACTTTCACATCTAACAAAGATTCGAGTGACGTCGTAAAAGTAGACCGACTTTGTGTGTGGGGGTATGAGTGTCAGATAGCCATAAAGATATATTTACGAGGGGACAGTCCCAATAAACTCCGAGTAGATTATAGGAAGATAAATGTTTCTTCTTTTTTTTTTTTTTCTTGAGATCGGACAAACGGTTTGGGGAGCAAGGAAGCCCTAAAATGGAAACTCGATTAAAGCAATGAAGTGATGATCATTCTAGTTGCAACAGCAAATAATCTAGATTTTTTAAAATATATATATCATGCGCAAAGTTTTCAAAGCTCGTTCAGAATGAAGAATTGCACTCAAGCTATTATCAAGATTATAGTTGGTAATAAGTTTGGTCGGAGTGAAGTTTCTTGTACTGAGGATTTGGCATGTTTTCCTCTCTTCTCTTTTTTTGGGGGGAAGAATCAAATGGTTAACAATGTATTTTAATTTACTGGTGTATAACAAGAAAATTATGGGATGCAGAATATTATTTGTGATAAGTAGGCGATATTAGGCGCTATGCTCAGCTGCCTGGGTAGATGTACCAACTCAATGAGATAAGGCTATTCAAATTCGTCCACCTGCTAAACGCGAGAAACTGGGTGGGTGATGTTTCTTAAGAATTGATTATAGGGTCGATGGATTTTCCTATAGAATGTTTACTCCTCATAAGGTATACAAACACACCTGTATCTCTGTATCGGCAGGTGTAACGATAGTCAATCAATATGAGTACACAACAACTGAGCTATATCATGATACATCCACAAAACGTATCCGACACTCTCACTCGATTAAAAACTAAACTACCTTTAATTTTAAGACAATTTGAAATTCAAGTCAACACGATAAAAACTAGTTTCGAAAAATAAACTCAAAACAATTTCAATAGCACTGTCTATCACCTTTAGAAATGTGCGAACATTACAATGGTGTATTACATTAATCCGAACCTGTTTTCTATGTGCAGTACAGTAGGCCTTTGAAATTGCCCTTGAGTTAATTTTCCGATAGTAGATCTTATCGTATGCTCCCAGTTAATCCATGATTATGTTTCATTGCAGAAACTGCTTTTATGGATCTGATATCTCTAAGGAAATTCATTAGTTTGCAGCTGTCATATCTTTTTCACATTATAGAGTAGTTTCATCATGTTCGTTGATTGTTACCGGTGGATAGTTTTCACAAAGTTTTTGATACATTACAAAAGGCGGAACAAGGTCCTTTCGGATTGTTTTATGCTGTAAATGTATCAGTATGCCATTTCCTTCTCTGTACCCAGAATGTTGATTATGAGAAAGACAGAGCGACAAACTTCTTTACCCACCTTCTCCTCGACTGTCATTGGAATTACTCCTTACGAAATGGATATAATAGACATATTCTTAGAGGTTAGTGTGGGAGACATGACAAAAAAACTAAAGACAGCCAGTATCAATTCTAGTCGATAAGGAGACAATGGACATGATAAATACACCGGAGGGACATATGATATCATCGAGCTGATGGATCTAACATACCACATTCTGTGATTACGAAAGCTAAGACATGACTTATGATGAGCTTCAATTTCAATTCCGTGTGGAGCTAGGGCCAGGAAGGTAACAAACCACAAGATTGGTGAACGACCGGTGCTTTTGATTCGCTTTGTAATGACAGAGAATCCCCTTCCGTTCTGAGAGCACTGATATGTAGTGCACAAGAAGGGTTTAATGTATTTAATGATGGTGTTTCTGAAGCTCAGAGGCAGAAAGTCGTATCGACCAAGATAATGGGGATTTTTTAAAAATATTTTGTTTATAATGTAGGTACTGGCCATTACGATTAAAAGGTGTGGTTTTATTTTTGTAGAACTCAAATTAAGTCTATCGATTAGGCGTTGGACTAACAATAGTAGAATAATATGCTAACAGAATAATTGAATGATATTATATTATTTGTAAATAATTCTTCAAAAAAAATTTGATACAGTAAACATAACGTTTATAACAGATCTTACATCTTCAAAAACATCTCTAATTGGACATTACAATTTAGCCGCCCTACATGATCATAACCAGAGTAATAGTTTTCTCTTGATAATAGAATCATACCGGATAGCTAACTCAGCTTTTGTCTTTATGCGTCATGACATGCATGTGCTGTAGTTGCCTCGCTAAAATATAATAACTGGCCAAAATCCTACACAATTCGTCTCCCGTAGAATAGACCTCCCTAACATTCCTGGATCAGTCAAAGATGTTTGAAGTCAATCCTTGTTACTACGGAAATTGCATAGATCTTGAGTATGCGATGACAAAAAGTTCATTTCCTGTTGGGTCATGTCTGATATGACGAGTGCAGCACTGGTAACTTTAGGAGTGCCCCAGGGGGCAGGATTCGAGCCATTATACTGCCTAACTTTTTCCTCGTATGTCTGTCACAGTGATGGAGCGAAGGCAGTTTTGCATCATGAAATGAACTAGAAAACCATGCGAGTACACTGTGAAAGAAAATGTTTGTATGATGTGAGGTTTGGGAATCACCAAAATGATAAGAAATTGACTCGATCTCGCTGAAAAGCACATGCACTGCACACAGAAATGGGTATACGGGACCGCACACACATGTGGCATGACTGTTTAGTCCAAACACCTTTTCTCATAACATTTCCAATATGGGGGCATTTGAGGGGCATTCCTTTTTCAGGGGAAATTGCTACTTTGATATTCTTCCAAACTGACTTTAAAAATATTGAGAAAGCTCACAAATTATTTTTCAACTCTACCAGATATCAGTCTTTTAATTAACAAGAGTCCATCAAGCCAGTGTATACTTGTATAATAATTACCTTAAAATACATTACAGGATGGTAATATTTATGCTACATAGAGGGTTTCTTTGCGTCATTATATACACCCATCCTGCAACTTCATCGATCCCATCAAATTTTCCCAATTGAAACGAGAACAGTAATCTACTCCTGGTTCGAGAAAGGAGAAGAGTGCCCTAATCGGGGAAACGATCAGATCACAATCCAGAACATTTCCTCTCCACCCATGTTAATTGCCCACTTTGCGAGTGTCTTATTACCCTATAGTTGGGTGTAATTATCAGCTGCACACACGGGCGTAGACACGCTTAATTATCCATTGTTAGTGGGGGATGATCTATTCATCATCCCACACTAACAATAGAAAGCGTGTTCGTATCTACGCCAAACCTACTTCAACATTCAGTTCCTTATGTTGAATGAAGGGATGTGTATTGGTAAATATTTATAAAATAATTGAGCCATTTGAAAAAAAAAAAAAAAACGTTCGCACTTCAAGAAAGTAGTCCGCTAAAATACGCCGATTCTAAACAACCCTGAAATCTTGAAACGTTAAATACGTATCATAAGAAGCAAATTGAAACAAACAAAAAACTCATGTGGTAACCTACTTGCACAGCATTTCAAAGTGAATTTAGATATGATTTTTTTGTTCAGACTCATTTAGCCTATATAGACGATGTTTTAAATTCTGCTAATAGACCATATTTTCATCATCATCAGTATAAAATATTATATCTGACGTCGTCGTGGAGACTTATCATCTCGTGCATTGCACTTTGCACCTTGCCAGTGTTTTTTCATGCGTGTGATCTTCCGATATTGCTCGACTTAACAAACTGGAAAAACAGATAATATGAGAAGTCCCCGTTCAGCCTCAGAAAAAACCACGCTTGAAGCAAAATCATAACTTCATCATCCAAATAAAAGTTAAAAGACACCTGTCATTTCCTCCGCTCGAGATTTTAACCTCCACTGAACACGTGCCAGCCTCCAGCTCTTTCAGAAACCATACCACCTAGAACCTCAAAACAAATATCAAAAGACACACAGAGAAATCACTTACGACATCTTTCGCTCTAGCTGCCATGTGTTTGCTCAAGACAATAATACCTACTTATTTTTCTTGTCTTTTGGTTTTCGGCAGGAAGGATTTCGACCTAAATTCGATAGATTCCACTTGCTGAAGGAAATGCCAAGATGGAAGTTCATATTTCTGTAATTGCCCTGAGACGAGGTAGCAAAATCTGGGGGACTTCTTGTTTTTCATCGAGCGAGCGAGTTTTTCACTCGAATGGCCTGATTGACATTTTGATATCACTACGTTTTTGCACGGTTGGCCTGATCAAAATAGAATTCGAAACCTGCTAGGCAGGTGTGAGAAAGTGAATCTGACAAAGGATAGAATGTAATGAGGACGTTTGAAAGGTGATTTCGTATCGTTATGATCATTTTCTTACGGCATTAAGGATATCCTATAAAAAGTGCATCAACCTCGAGGCCCTTACGCTCAATGGCTTTCTTTTTCAGAGAACTAGTGGTCTGATGGATATATCTTGGATGAATCAAATGACTTGTTATTGATTGTTATTATTATCATTATTTTTATTATTATAATTAGTAGTAGTAGGGTAAACTGGGGGAATATGGAGCCCTTAAGCACAAAATGTTTTGAACATGTAACAAACATTCTTTTCACTTCTCTCTTTTACTGGTGGAAGAACTATTTATTACCTACATAAAATCACTAAAGTTAGAAAAAAAATAATTGTCTTGTATAAATAAAAGACAAAATAAACAAAAGTGTCACGGGATCCATATTACCCCAATGAACGGGGTAATATGCAGCCCATAAACAAATCTCCATATACCAAGATTTTGGTATACAATTAACAATTAATTTTTTTAACAAGTGAAAGTTCTCTTCAAACTATAAATTATACATCATGTAATGATTATTATTTTGTTGCTTTTAAGTTTAAGGATGTACAATGTTAGTCAGACCACCTGTGCGCTTAGAAACGCCCGTATAAAGCGCCCTATAAATGTAATTATTATTATTATTATTATTATTACACAACAGAACAATACTGCACTAGCCATCAACAGTCTGTGCATGTACACATTGATAACACTATATCCATTGTATAGAATGCTGTATGTTTACAAGGGGCTCCATATTACCCCAAAGATATTGTGGCTATGTAAATGGATTATACAGGCCATTCACTCAACCATGATCAATACACAATGCACTCAGCACCAGTATACAACCCACATTATGCACTTATTATGATACAATGAAGATATGATTACGCAATGTAGGTATACAACAGCAATCTTTACATTTTCGGGCTTATAAGGAGCCAAAAAATGGCACGAAAATCGCTTACCTTTCTCCAATATGTTGGATTTTGTTGTGGATATCCGAGACATACCAGCTAACTTCGTGTTTACAGAGTGGCAGTGGGTGCAACAGGTCACATAACAGGCATTTAAACCACAGAGAGGGGCTATAACACTTTTCTACAGGCAGATTTCTATGCATGGCTCCATATTACCCCGAGGCTCCATATTCCCCCGGTTTACCCTAGTAGTAGTAGTAGTAGTAGTAGTAGTATAGTAGTATCATTAATTATATTGTTGTTTTATGATTATTATTATCATCATTACGATTATTATTATCATTATTATTATTACTTATAATATTTCATATTTAATATTAAAATTATTATCATAATTAGCATTATCATGAATTATATATTTTCATTTATTTATCTAGTTTATTACTTTCCCTCCCCCATATCTAATGTTTATCCCTTTTCTTAAAATCATGCTACAATTGTTGTCACGGTCACATATTATAATGTGGTATTGGGTGCTCCAGAGCTTCGTATAATAATAATAATAATAATAATATTGGATATTTATATAGCGCTCATATCCACCATGAATGGTGCTCAAGGCGTTCCAATATTACCGATCATGTCCAATATTACACTGATTCACGCTGCAAAATGCAAAAGAGAAATGCATTTTTAAAATTGTACAATAAACAGGTGAAAAGTAAAGATAGTGGGAATAATTTGAGGACCATTTAACCACTTTAGGGTTCTTATCAGGACAACAACCCGTATTGCAGTTGTTAATGTACACACCCTCACACTCACACACGCGCTGTTTCGTGTTTATCACATTTTTCAATGCTTCTTTCTTGCAGATTGTTTTTACCTATTTATGTATGCATGTCAATGAAATAACAAGAACAAAGTTTATTTGACCTTACATCTTCGATTTAAAACTACTCATTGTTGTTTTTAGATGATCAGCAATACTTTTCATTGAGCAGAACCCACTGTTTGTTTCGGAAAAGCTAATAATAGACACCTGACGAAAGCTTTTATCGACCATGATCAAATCTCTGAAAACGATCTCGCATTTCATTTTCATCTTCCAACAGCGCTATTTCAATCATCTGAAGTAAAATTATTATACCCTCAGGGTAGTTTGTCATTCGAATCCTGGTTAGGATTTGAAATTACGAGCAATATTGGTGATATTGTTCTTCAGAGTAGATCGAGTTTCGTATATTATCATTAAAGCCATTATGGTTGTTATCGTCAGTAATTCTGAGCAGATGCGTTTATTTTGACAGAAACATGATGGTACACAGGTTGCTCTCATGCCTGGAAATGGATTGGTCATGAAAAATCAAATACATGTATATCATATTTCATACGTTATTCAGGGAACCGCAAACAATTCAACAGTGATTCGAGCCATTAATGGGACACCAGTATCATTGAGAGACACCGAATTTACTAAATGAAATGCAAATTTACAAGGCCACTGGTTAGGCGGGTGGGAGTGGAGGGGGTCCCACTGTCATGCTTTCTCGTTATTTTGTCATTCTCCCTTTCATTTTCTCTCTTTTCTCTTTTCTTACTTTTCTGTAGCTATGCCACTAATTGCCCCCCCCCCCCCCATTTACGTCTGGATGGGAGTTGACTGTGCCTGCATCATCAAATTTATCAAAATATATGTGTATTTAAAGATAAAGTTGAGTCCTGATCATGTGATGACATTGTGAAAGAAACTGTCTCAAAGCAATTTGGTTGGCAAGTTTGATCAAGTTTTAATAGGTATATACAGTGAGGTTTTGAAATCACCAACATTATTTTTTTTTAATGACCCAATTTCGTTTAAAAAACACATGCAGTGAACACGGAAATGGGTATAGTGGACTTCACACACATGTGGCATGAATGTTCAGCCTGAACACCAGCTATTTCTCGTCATATTTCGAATATGAGGGCATAAGATCAATATATTTCATGGGAGATTTTTATCATGATGTTCTTCCAGACTGACATGCATAGAAGGAATGAGAAAGCTCACAAATCACTTTTCGCCTTTTCCATAACTCAACCTTCTCTAGTATTGAATAGCTTGACTGTTGGTAATAGCTGTTAGTAGAGTAAATGAATTTTCAATAAGAAAGAATTATTTGTTTCGAATAACTTATCGTCTAGAAAAAGAAAAGATGTTAATAAAAAATATTCTATTTAAAAAAAAATCCTCGTTAAAATAAGGATTCAATTAAAGATTCAATAAAGTACTTGTAAACCTAAGTTAATAAGAAGCCAACGAAGTTTATCAAAATAATTTTTTTTTAACAAACTCATATAATTTCCCTTTTTATTTGCCTGTTGCTGCGATGATAAAAATAATAATGAATTGAATTGAATTGTATTTATTCGCCGCTATCATAAAAAAAGGAAAGTGAAAGAAAAGATTTCTTACAAAAACTAAAGACAAGAACATTTAAAACAGACTAAAGAAAACTATGAACTGGTTGGATCATCAAGAAGTTATGGGAAACTTATATATACAGTATCAAAGTACTGTCATGAATTCTTTGGATGGAATTCTTAAAATATGTTACAAATACCGCATCGCAGTTTTAATTGCAGAGATCTCGGCTAATGCACGATCGTGACACGGCGAACGCAGGCCACACGCTGGGCTGAAAATTCCCCGAGAGCTCCTCCCGCCGGGTGATATGGATCTTGGTCATCTTGGTGGAAACTAACGAGATGCTTTGCCGTCTCTTCCACTCATATTCGAAGCCATTTTGACGTCTCTATCATCTCTCTTCGTCGTTTGTATAGGGTCTAAGGTTAGAGCGATAATTCTTTCTTTTTTCGCATTTAATAGAACATTACTGCGAAACGAAATGACAGAATTATAATAGTGCGTAGTTGGAATGACGTTTGACCATCCTGAATTATTTTTGTTCCTCAACAGCTGCATAGAGCCTTTCACACAGAGCAGTTTTAATCTCCATAGATGCAAATGGGCAGACATATTTTGTACAACATTAGGCCAAATTTAAAGGTATGTTTCTAAGGTAACATTTATTGACGTAGTTGCTGCAGGTGCACAGATAATACCCCCCCCCCCCCCCCCGTTCCATAAATTGTGTGATCTAACCCCTGTCATCACCCGCCCTAAAGATAATTACGTTTTCCCTGGGAATGATATTCACCTGTATCCATATGTAAATCTCCTTTCCCTCCTTCTTCTATCAATTTAGGCCATACAAGGAATTTTAACGAAGGCTTGGATCGGGCGGATTTAAGCACAAGGCACGAATGTTGGGGATACCAATTAAATGTAATGCTATCATCAACTTCCATGTTCAAGGATTTCAGAGTGCTATCTGTCTCCAAAGGGATACCATGAAAATCTACAACAGACTACACTCACTTAAAGATATATATCAATCCCTCTGTGTTTCTTCTAAATGATCGATGTGTTCACTGGAGTCGCTTATTTTTACATTTCCTTTTATGTAGCCCTTATCCTCGTAAGATACATTTGTATTAATTGATTTTTTATCTTTAAAAAAAAAATGTTTGTTAAATAAACGAGCAAGGCTCATTATCTAAATTCTGAGACCCCTCCAGAAGGTAGAGAGTAGGTAGGTAGGTCGAGAGAAGGTAGGTAGCTTGATTGGATGCCCCTAAAATACATGAACTATATTGCTAAACTGAGATGATAAGAAAAAATATCTTACTGGAAGAACTGCAAAAATGTATTTAACGTCAACACACATAAATTTTGCCTTAAAATTGACCCGTTACATTTTGGGCTGATAGATGGCAAATTACTCGCTATTCAAAATTAAGTGCCCACACCCCCCTCCCCCCCCCCCCCCCGAATTTGAAAAATAGAGATAACATCTGGTCGT
Source organism: Heliocidaris erythrogramma (assembly GCA_025617745.1). Lineage (NCBI taxonomy): Eukaryota > Metazoa > Echinodermata > Echinoidea > Camarodonta > Echinometridae > Heliocidaris > Heliocidaris erythrogramma. The sequence continues at coordinate 36,221,667 of CM046856.1, forward strand.
TGTCTCGGTATTTGCTTTCCTATATTGCTGTAACTCTTCTCAAATCGTTATACATGTGTTTCAATTGATTTTCCTTTGTTGATTTTATAGGCCTACAGGTAGAAAAGGGGAGTACCCTAAGGATTTGTTCTTTGTCCACATCTCTTCATCTTTCTTTGTCCTCTTCTCTTCATCTGCTACACCATATCGCAGAATACAGTGGGCTGCTCATAACTACAGTCACAAGCATTATATATGATATAGAAACATTTGACCAAAATTTACTGGCTTAAAAGATTGTTTTCCCACAATTATTTTGTTCTTTACCTGTACTGAGTGCTCACTTTATAACATGGATATGTTAAAACGATGTTACTCAGTACGCATGTGACAAGGTAGTAATCAATTATTCAGAGACTACGGAAGTCCCTTTTCGCGGAGCTTGCAAACCCATGTAAGCTTGGCCAATTAGTATCTGACATTAGAGAATCTACAATCACCAATCCCCTTTTCCAGGAGCTTGCAAAATCATGTAAGCTTAGCAAATTAGTATCTGATATTAGAGAATCTACAATTACCAATTACAGTCGAGTATAGTCGCCTTGACAGGTGCCATCTAATTTGTACCCTAAATATCCTGTCTGGGTCTCAAGAAACGTTGATTTCACGGTTATCAGTCAGCCTTTCTGTAGAATGGATATCATATATTTTCTACTATTCTATCTGATCTAGTTGCGATAGGCGGAATGGCACAATGCTTCCATCCGCTTATGTATTTTTAGTAGAAAATTTGATGATACAACTGATTTGGAAGAATTTGCTATCTTAGGCAATTTTGTGTCTCATTTCATTTATTTCACTTAGATATACCTGTAGAAAAAGAGTTGGGAAATTCTCTGAAATTGATTAACTGTCTTCTTTAGAATAAGAAAGTAAGAAAATCAAACAGGGGTACCGTATTTATATCTCTTTAGAAACAAAAATAGTTAATAAACGTGTACATGTTGCTTTTTAGTCTCCTTGAAGTATAATTTTAAAAGTTCTCTTTCCTTTTTTGGGGGGGGGGATAGATATTATTGAATTTAACTTTTTATCACTCTCTTTCAGGAATGTCCCGTGAACAAAGCTTTAGAAGTTTTATTGCCAAAAATTCTCGAAAGAAGCAATAAAGGTTGTAACCTGTTATGTTATGCTTTTTGTGACACGTTAAAAAGATGATCGTAAAATCGTCGGCAAAATTCAATGGAGGGAATAATGCGGGAATGATTAGGCGGCTGTATAATTATGTTCCGGATAAGATATTACATGGTTCCTTTGATGGCAGAAGAGATGCTTTTTTTAAATCAAAGTCATAACAGTAAAAAAAAAAGGGAATAAAGATCATGAGGAGACTGGATATTTGCTGGAAAATTAATTAGGTGTCATCAGGATAATGACGTGACCGAAAAAGAAAGTGCTTGAAATTTAATCAGGTGTTATCTCAGTGACAACATAACTATAGGAAATGCGTGGTGGTGGTGTAATGGATGAAGTCCTTTACAAGGGTCACTCGCACTTGTGATGTCCTACAGCTACACATCAATCTTCTTTGCCGCCAAGAACCCAGGAGGGGAAATTGAGACTTGTATGTCATAATCACTGGTATGTAACTTTACTATAGCCTTTATGGAGGATCCAATGCCCATAGGTAGTTGCTTTGAATGAAAACAGAAGAATTTGAGAAACATTTCCGTAAAAGCCTTAAAAAAAAAAATATTAGACAGAAAGATGGTTAGGAAACTGTTAAAGTTTATTATGGGGTTATTGAATTGACAGTGTCAATATGGTTTAACGTTCAGAAACTTTCCCGTCTGTTTCTGTTATACAATATTTTTATATCAAGCAGTGAGATTTCACCATTTCTATAATTCATAATTATTCATAAAACATTTCTTATTCTTAGTGTGATCTCTTCTAGCATTTTATTACAGTCGAATCGCATTGTGAGTTCTTAACTTTACGAGTGACCGTTACAAATACTGTGTATTATTTAGGCCTATGTTTTGATTCTTTGGGCAGAAATTCAATGACTTTATCATTCTTCTACAAGATGTCAAATCTTAAAACCTGAAGTTTGCTCAACCCGAGAATTTAGATAATTCTTTAGACATTCATTACTTTTTGATAAACGTTCACCACATAACCATAATTTTCACCAATTAAAGAGCGCCATTTTGCTGCGCCCAGGGCAGGGAAAATGAAGTAATATTTCACTTAATAATATTCTCTGAAGGACACAAAATTTCAATATATCTAATAACACAGAATGCAATATCTTTTTTTGATTGCACCATCTAAACATAATTTTCGCCAGTTCAAATTAATGAGCGTCAGTTCACATGGAAAATGTAATATTTTATTTACCAAGATTCTCTGAAGGATACCGAATGAGTGCGACATTTTTTATAAAAGTGATATGGCATCCATGAAGGACGCAACTTGACAGAATTATCAGCTGTTAACCCCCGAAGAGACCAGACTTGATTTATACATTACCCAGATTTCATCGCTAGATGGCCGGCCACAGTACTGCCTTATTAAGGTTCTGTGATTCCCAGGTCATTAACCACGACCGCCTCGTCGGAGATAATGAACTGGGCCATAATTATGATTTAGACTGCATAATAACTTGTGCTTAGGATATATCACATTTCCATCCTGACACATAGTAAATCCTATCACCGATATTCTTAATTTAAAAGGTAATATTATGAAAATAAAAAAGTTAGTCTCGAAACGTTTTTGGGAAAAGAGAGCTATTATTGGTGTAAGCTTAAAGGGAAATCCAACCTTAATGGCAAGTTGCTAAGAAAGAAAGAGGAAATATCAGCAAAGCACATTGGTGAAAGTTTGAACGAAATCGGACAAGCAATACGAAAGTTATGGATTTTTGAAAGTTGTAATCACTATACGGGAATTTCAAATTGGCCGAATAGGTAATGTCACTTTGATGTACTGGCGGACAGCTCTCCCATTTGCTCCAACACACAAAATGACGAAAATGTCATTTTCTCAAAATGCATTTCGGTAGGATCTTTTTCTTTCATGAGGACCTATAACAATATGCTATCTACAATATATTTAGAGTACTACAAGGGTAAAGGCGCTTCAGAGAAAACCGCAAATTAATGATATATTTGTGTACGACAAACGGCAGAGTTGTCCGCCAGTGTGTCACCATCGACTCACCAAATTGCCAATTTGAAATTCGCATAGATGGAGTGATCTCATTTTTTCAAACATTCATAACATTTTTATTCCTTGACAGATTTCTTTCAAACTTTCACCATCCTGTTTTTCATATTTTCCTGCTATCACACAAATCATCTTATACCAAGGTTGGATTGCCCTTTTTATACGATGAATTACCCAAGGTACCATATTTTTACCTCAGTATTATACACTCAAATTATTTTATGTACATCTTTATAGACTGTTATTAACTGCACTATTTTAAGTTAGTTTAGTGTTTAGACCGCAACACAAGCTTCTTGGGACCCTCGCCTCCTTCCACCGTGTTTTTGTGAATTTACTTTTCATTTTTAGTATTTATTTGATTATGAAAAGGGAATAAATGTATATCGAATTTCAATCTCAATAGAATGTGCTTGAAAGATATTTGACAGAAAATCGCGCCCCTCGGGAAATAGTACTATTGCAGTCACCTCAACTACAAATACAATGCAGTGTATATGCTGTAAACTACATTACACAAAAATGTTACATGTTTATGTTTCTTCAGAAACTTACCTCGGAATCGATTTTAATGCCAGTTACATGAAAGATGAAAATGTTGCTTTGTATAAAATGGCCATTAATTGGGATTTATTTTTATTCACGAATGTAGATACAAATGCATAAAAATTCCATATTTATGAAAATGCATCACGTATTCTTAGTTCGTACAAGCAAATATTCTGTGAGCCTCTGATGTCCGAGTTGTTATCAAATTTTACTTAACAGTGGCGAGATGAAAAAATGACCTTCCCGAGGGAAGATTTACGCATCATATCACGGCTTTCATTTCATCCAATAAAAGCATTTTTCCACATAATACTGGCGTCATGGTCAACCCCAGTCGTCTTCATAATAATGGAAATATGTCAAGTTTCCTGTTAAAGGAAATATCGTTGTCCCTTATACACAATTGCAAGGCTTTAATGGAAATAGTTGTAACGTGGGTCTACCGTGTATCTCGAAAGGTCCGTTCGAGTGACGTATCTATAAAAACACCCGTTGAGGACCGGTCGCATGACAACTTTACTCATAGAGATAAAATCGGTATGATGTAGAGACTTTGACTCTATAGTGCGTCCAAAATAAAGTCAACAGTTGGAAAAAGTCTCCCCAAATAAATATTTCAGTATATTTTCAATAAATTTCAATTCTCGTAGATAGCTTAGGGTCTATTGTATGCAATACAACCACAAAAAATATAACTAGTTTTTACGCTTGGGTGATCAAAAACTACTTTGTGAAAGGGTGCAAAAGTCAGACTTGACAAGAGCTGGTATTTGTTCTTGCTGGTATCAACAAAGTTGAGAACAGTCTAAAATTGACAGTTCAAAAAAACTGTCATTAATTAAATATTTGCAGGAAATGTTCATATCTGGCACTTCATTTGTCATGATTAGCCTACTGGAGTTTCCTGGATCGTCAATGAACGACTATTTAAGGTTGGGTCCGATTGGTCGGTCGGTCTATCTTGCGTTAAATGTTAATCATCATGGTAGATCTAGATCTACCCGGGCCTTCAATTTCTATCCTATGGGAGCGGAGCGGATCGAGGGTTTTTTTGTATTTAAAAACAGAGGGCTAACAAAACAAAATCTTTGATGTCAAAGCAAAAACAAAATTAATTGAAAAACAGGGGGTGTCCGGGTCCGGACCTCGTGATCCCCCCCCCCCCCCCCCCAACCGCCCCTGATGAGGTAAGCGCAATACTTCATCTAATCCGTCACTTTGGAAAGTTGACATAATTATTCAAAGCAAAAGGACCCAGGCTATAGTACGCGCTGCGCTCCATGCGATATGCATATGAAGCGCATATTTTCGGTGATATGCAATTTGCATGCATAAATGGTCTAGAGGTCTAGATCTACTTCAGACATCTATAGATCTAGGCCAATGCCACAGACGTAGACTAGAAGTGCACTGTGTTACTTTAGACCCGTACGTAAACTGTTGATCTGGGAGGAGTAAAATCGATATACCTGTCAGACAATGTCCATTTAATAAAGCGTGGGGAATCTCACTTCGCAATATGCACCTGTTGTTTTAAGACGATGAAGTCATATGATACCCGTCACAGGTGCCAGACCCCATTATCACAAATGGATGTAGAAAATAGAATTACCAACTTCATCTCAATCTAAGCTATACCATGCTTAGGAATGACGATAACAAAAATGACCACAAGAAAGTTCTTCTTCTTCTTCTTCTTCTTCTTCTTCTTCTTCTTCTTCTTCTCCTTCTTCTTATTCTTCTTCTTCCTCCTCCTCCTCCTCCTCTTCTTCTTCTTCTTAATATTATTATTATTATTATTATTTATTGTTATTATTATTGTAATTATTATATATGGTTGTCTGTATTTTGTAAAGCAATATGAGTAGATTAGGAAGAAAATGGCTTTAAAAAACATACTCTGATTCTGAAAATAACTTTACCTGTAGAGTTTAAATTTTTGTATCCGCGTCTGATAACATAACTCAATTTGAGCTATTTTCAAGATTGTTTTTCCTTTGTGTATGTGTTATTCATAACTCAGTGCTCTGCGCTTGGTAAAACAGCTATTGCCCTCCCAATCTCTTCAATCTCTCTCTCTCTCTTTCTTTCTTTCTTTCCATCTTTTTGTCTCTCTCTCTCTCTCTCTCTCTCTCTCACTCTCTTTTTCTTTCTTTATCTCTCTCTTTCTTCCTTCATGCTATCTAACCCTGATGTGAAATGAGTCTTATCATGTTTTGGACAATATCTTAAATAACCTCCATAACAAGCTAAACATTTCACTATGAACACGATGACAAAAGAGAACGGACAAAATATACAGCTCCTCATTGTACCCTCCACAATTGCTCTGGTAGAGAAAAGAACATCCCTTCGATTTGATTTGATTTAATTTTATTTTATTCGTCAGGTATACTGCAATACAAACGTAACCAGGAACCATGACAGGATAGCCCATGAAAGCCGAAATGGCTTATTTCCAATGGGGTCCTTACCTAAATAACTGATTAAAAAATACACTAAGAAAACACATTAGTACGGCTACAAGACTATCGTACACGTACGACAAGTAATAAGAATGTCATTGCTATTATTTAGAATAAGTAGAACAGGTGAATATGTATGTGACACCTGTTCTACATATTTTTACATGATAGCAATGAAGGGATGTTCTTTTGTCTACCAGAGCGATTGTGGAAGGTACAATGAGGAGCTGTATATTTTGTCCGCTTCTTTGTTCGCCATGTTCATAGCGTTTGTCTCTCTCTCTCTCTCTCTCTCTCTCTCACTCTCTTTCTCTTTCTTTATCTCTCTCTCTCTCTTTCTTCCTTCATGCTATCTAACCCTGATGTGAAATGAGTCTTATCATGTTTTGGACAATGTCTTAAATAACGTCCATAAGAAGCTAAACATTTACAAGTTGGATATTTTTAATAACCAAAGTTCGCAGATTGCGGACGCAAATCACTGTCACCATCAATGAGCACTTCAAGGCAAGCATCTCATCTCATCGCATCAAGCATGCTTCCACACCAAATTTTGTTACATGCCACGCAACAACATAAATTATTCATTTCAAGGATACGGCGAAACAAGAGGGAAAGGTATAGATCCCCCTTCCTGCGGATATGTGGAAGAAATGATATGCTACTTTGGGGACGACGCCTTCCTGCTCGCATTTTTTAATGGAAAAATCTGCCATTTAATGGGAAATTGAAGACCTCAGGGTTTTTTCGTGGTTGGGGTAAACTCTACTCTTATATCTCATAGGTTTAGGGGGCAAGAGGCACAGAGGGAAACAGAAGGCGCGGGATTTGACATAACACTCTGTTAAGAATAAGGGTTAATTGAAACACGGTGCGGTGATAATACAAGCCACAAGCGAGTCTACGTGTTCTCGGTGGGATAAGACAGTTGAAATCCAAGTCGGGAGTTTGTAAGTCGACTAAGGCCAAACGGTGATGTTTCGTCTATCCCTGTAATTATTTATGAATACTCAGATTGCATGACACGTGTACCGGCGACATTATTTTTTGGCGGTCCATCTCGGACACTGACCAAATATCCTTCAACTTTCAAACTTCAGCCCTGGACCTAACATTGTACCCAACCGTACCCCTGGACCTAACCTACAGACCCAATCGCAACCCGAGTCCCATCCCTACATGTAAATACACCCAGGAAAAAAAGGTGGACATTCTTTATTATTCAAAAGTTTCAAATACACAGACAATAAAACATAATATATATATACTATATGTATATTAAAGAAAAGCAGTGTTGGCATGTTTACAACACTGCGTTTTAAAACACGTTTTAACAATGTTTTATTAAAATCGCCCGTTCCATATCATATATTATATTTCATATTATTTTAGTATTGTATACTTATTCAAGGATTACATAATGATTGCATGTAATATAGTATAGCACTCGAATGTACAGTGTCTCTTAAAACAGTAAAAATACAAATATATTTATTACTCATCACTCAGCATGAAATCATCCATACAATTTGAAAAGCATTTTGTCATCGTACATTTTTGGGCTAAGAAACAAATCATCAAACACATATTACAAATTAGGACAACAGAAAATGTCATATTTCTGATTAAGACAAAATAAAAAAGCATCAAGTGAAATTTTCCTAGCAATGAGAATGAATATGAATACGTTCTTAAACAATGATATTGTGACCAGCCTTTTGAATTGAAAAGCTCGTTGTTGTTTTCGTTATCGGACAAATGCGTCCAACCCTTTAAGAAAATTGTAAAAATCGAGCAAGTAGCCATTCAGACGTTAATGAACATGTGCATCTGTAAGACATTTTTGAATGAAAACAAAGAATAAGAAACGATGTGGATGATTGAGCTCTGGGTGTCATCTGTAGTCTCAGGACTGCATGTTTTTGATAAGCACAACCTCAAATTCAAGTGTTTCTCGTGATATTTATTTCATTGTTTTGATTTGACTCAACAAGATAGAATTGCTTATCAACATTTGAATGGCTACTTGCTCTATTTTGGGAATTTGCTGCATCAGACCTTCTAACGGTTAAATGAATGTGCCCATCAAAGCGTGAAAATTCAAAACTTGATCTCAATTGATGTTGGAAGAGTATTCATTTTTCCTTAATTTTGTATATATTTTAGCATATTTTGTTGACGGTTTATATGAAAATTTTGAATACTTTCTTTTTTCCTTGAGTGTATTTGTCGAAGATAGTGATATGTAGTCGCCGTAGTGTATACTTTCCAAATATCGTACTCATGTTTAGGATTCCATGTTTGAATGATGAGCCTGATCGAATTCCCAACTTTTTACATGTTCTCTGCTTATTACACTGATGTCATAAATTTTGTTCTCTTATATAAAAGAGAATATTCCATTCGCACACACCATCAGTAACAGTTTGACTAGCTCATGTTAACAATTTAGTGTTGCGTCTAATATCTCAAAAACAAGAAGTTTGAAATGCCGCCTTGACAGTTTAGGCTTTTATTTACATATCTTTATGACTGTTTTTGCCGATCGATATCTTTAGGGCTGTAAAATGATAAAAAGAAAATGTAGTGCAGCGCCGCTTTTTACGACTAGCGTAAGTTGATACTAAAAACACCCTCGCTAGTTCAAGTGCCTGAAGATTATAAACACAACGCATTGATGGTTGTCTACGTCGGTGATTTTGGGGTAGACAGTGCAGTTGATATAATCCATCGTTTATGAGGAGGAACATCATTGTTTACCTGTATATTAACTGTGGAACGTGGATTTATCTTATTTACACATTCTTGCCATTGTTTTGAAGCGATCATTCTTTAAAGTATTAATCCTTTTTTTAGCAAAAGACCTTCACATCCATGCTTTCATTTTTCCATAGCATCTCCTCCTCAGTCTCCTTAACATTTGTTAAAATTATTATTCATTTGCTTTGGTCTAGGTTTATGTTTTCTGTCTGTCCCCCCCCCCCCCCCCCCCTCTCTCTCTCTCTCTCTCTCTATTTTATAACATCTGACATCGCCTCTCTTAGCACACACTCCCCCACATACTAAGGGGTACTACGCTTGCCTAGTACCTCTTGCACATACCAACACCCAGACGCCACGTCTCTCCATTTACCTATGCCCTTTTTCTTCCTCTTCTTCGATCTCTCTCTCTCTCTCTATTCAATTCCTTATCTCCCACTCTCCCTTCCTCCCTCTCTCTCTCTCTCTCTCTCTCTCTCTCTCTTTCTCTCTTTCTCTCACTCCCTTCCTCTGCACAACCCCCCCCCCCCACCTTCCCTTCTCCCAAACCCCACTTTGGCTTCCTGTTCTGCCAAGCAAACGTCGATCATCACACAAGGGGGAACATCTCCTCCCGTAATCACCCACCACTTCAACGCATACCCCAGCGGCTCGGCACGCCCCAGCGCCAACGATGTCGCTGGTAGGACGATCTCGAGGACTTCAAGTGACTTGTGCGACTCCCTTGGAGCTCGCCGTCTCGAAACTCAAGAGGGATTTGCGCATGATCCCATTCAATTCCATATTTCCACAACGCACGCGGTGAGTGGACTGCTAACCCTTTGCATGCCAGTTAAATACTGATCTATAGGACTTGTGTTTAGAGTTTGTGTAAAAGCGGATCATTGGCACAGTAAGGGTTGAAGAAAGAAAAGGAAGTGCATATGGGAGCTAAGAGTAGGTGGATATTAATTTATCATAATTACTCGGCGCAAACACATAATATTCGAGAACGGGTCCTTATTAGGAGAAGTCAGATGTGGAATCGGGACACATGACTGGATGGAAGGATGCTAGATGGTTTGAAGGAAATGTACTAATGTGGAGAAGATGTAATTCATAAAAAATATGTCAGAGTCCTTGTTCCACATATCTGGCCAATGACGCAACCAGCATGCAAGAGATGTGGGTTCATTCCATGTGGATGTAAGATTTTTTTTCTGACTGGATATTTTACGCATCCCATCTCAAATCGTTGGAATAAAGCAAAAAATAAATTGCTATGAACGTGAAGAAGCTTCCGAATATTAAATGCCATTAAAATTTATTTTAAGCACACTGAGGATATTTTATGTTTATTGATTTCATCATTATTTCAATACAAAATAGAAATAATTCATTTCTTTCGCTACTTACCATGAATACTTCCATTGTATTATTTGATTGCCACATGTCATTAACATCAAAGCCAAGCTAAAATGCACACTAAATTTAGGAAGCCTGCTGAAAGAAATCTTGATTTCTGGAAGTTAGGTCCTTACCCTGTTTTCCTTGAAAGTTTTTCTCCATTTCTGATCAGCAACCTTAATGATGGAAAACGACACAACATCCACGTTAAGTGTCACTCACGAGAAGCTATTCCCTTATCGTTTGGGCGGGAAAGAGAAAGAAAGAAAAACAGAATGACCTAACGATACCTCCCCATCCGTATATATTTTGTCACTCATCGGGGCGTGCTAAATGTGAGGGGAAGCCATGTTTTCTAAAAGCAGAGAAGATATTCACCGTCACTTCTAGGGTGTACATTTGCCTCACTTGATCAAATAGAAACAGCAATTCCAATCCTAGCGACGGGCCGCGTCGATAATCGGGGAAAATTTTCGGGTTCTGTTTCAATATCTGGTGAGCATCGAACACGTATAATTGTAGTGAATCGGCATAATGGCACGCGTACACAGAGTATCGCGTTGGTGATAATGGGATGGGGTGAGCTTAACTTACTTCTCTTGTTTCGTCATGTTCCAAAGTCTTAGATAGAAAACAATTTAAATCATGGGTTCAGAAGCATATGAAACGGCTTAAGTAATTATTTGGTAGATTGAAATGCTAATAGCAAATCAATTTACCTTTTCTTATCCTAAGACTGCATTTACTATGTTTACAACAGATGGATTTTACTTGTTGAGGGGGAAATAATGACTAAAGGATTAAGAAGCAGCAAACTTTAATATTTTTAAGCGCATTAGTGTGTTAATGATAGTGAAAATTGCACTTAATAATTCGGCAACGAATCTGTTTACGTTTTAGGAGTGGTAAAATTCCCCAAAATTAGCAAAGTAGAGTATGCGAAACATATCAGTAGGATAGTCTTTATTTTCGTCATCCCCGTTACACTTGCTGACTTGCTTTGGATCCTTATTACAACACCCTTACAAACAGATTTGGTGGCGCCACATTATTTCGTATATTTCTGCAGCGTTCGTACCATAAATAAAACTGTTACTTTATAATCCTGTGATCGCTATTGCCCTATTTACACCCCGTGAACTTTACCCAACCTAGTCGCAGCCTAGCCGCGTCAGTGCGTGCCAGTGCGTGCCAGTGCGTGCCATCGGCAAAGTGGCACGCATGTTCCGGACTTGCTCACGACTAGTTCACCAATAAGTTGCTCAAATCTGCGCACTCGTTACGCATACAGTTTTCGCATAACATGCCCATAACAAATCTACGCATGTCGAACATGTGATCCAAACACGTTGTCTTTTCGACTGATATCTTCGAAGAAATCTTAATCAGTTTTCCCTCATTAAATTGGCAGCAGTTATTTCACTTATTTCACTCCTACATAGTTGGAAAAAATAGAAAATAAGAAAAAATGTTTATTAAATGAACCAGTGTGAATGAAAATTTCAAAATCTAACAGAAAAATTGCCAATTTGTACACCAGAATAGTGATTGGGCCTATATATTTTACACTGAGTTGCTAATTCTAAGACTATAATGATTATAGTGTCAATAAAATACATCCGATCATGAATGGCACAATGCACTGCATTGAAAATTAACTTTTAAAAATCTGGGAGTTTGTATCCTTTTGCTCATGTATAATTTGTAATTCTTAGCAGTCTCTATCAAGAGATTTCCAAAAAACCTCACGAAAAGGAGACACTGTACTTATCCAGTCGATCCTGAACAATCGTGAAAATTAATAAAAAATTAAAATAAAAAATACGTGAACAATGATTAACGTTGGCGTAAACATGGCGTATATTGTTCGTGAATCAGACTGGTACACACTGGTACGCAATAATACGGCCCTGTACGGGACCAAAATGCGGGCAAGTGTAAATGGGGCATATCACTGTACTAGTTCCAACCCAAATATCATATTGGCACTTATACCATTTGAAACTGTCCATTCCCAGTCTACGCACGTCCCTTCACTTTTACCATACGTGGTTAATTAAGCCCTATCTAGTTAACGAAAACATGAAAAGGTTAACGTTAAAACCATCCAACCTAAGAGCTTCTCCGTTGCAGAGTTGCGCAGTCAATTACCCCTATCGATTCCGACGCCACACAGCTACTGGTATCACCATCACCATTATGCATGATGACCATGATGGGTTTACCAGTAGCCAGGGCAATACCCCGGGTCACACAAGCAACGCCCCGTTCTGGGACGTCCAAAAGCGATTGTCCGTGAGAGCAATTATATTTGAATCCATCACAGTCAGGTGATGTGATAAATAAATGATGAGATGAGGAGATGACAAGAAACCGTTAACTAGCATGGAGCGCATAGAGGTTAAATCTCTTTCATTCACACTCTAAAAATTACAGGCAAATTGAATATTATATGTTCTTTTATTCAGATTGTTGACGTGTAGCTCATTCTTTGGTTTATGCATGGAGCTACAAACGTAGCTTCATTGTTTATGTATCAGTTTTCCGTGTCACACATAATTTTAAAGAACGTTTCTATAATCTACTTTAAAGCATGTAGCTCCATGTTTAAAGCCTATTTACAAATTGGCCTTCATCGTACATCTAAGATGGAGTCGTGAATAATAATTTAATGTTCATTCGGCACTATTTGGAGGGCTACAAATATTCTTGCTGCACTGACACTATCATCATTAGAATAATATTGACGTTATTTGGGTTAGACACTTAAAAGAGACCCTACGCACATTCATATAAAGTCTTCATCCATGTACCCAATTTAGAGACTACAGCATATTCAATCTCTCGGAAATGTGAAGGGATTTTTTCCATTTCCATCTATTCATAAGTTCAAAGAAATATGACAAAACTATCATTGGGGTAAAACACAAAGCCTTTGAAAAGCCTTTGGCATTTAAGTTTTCCCACTGACTTTCCTTTGCATCTTTTTAAAACTCTCGATTTCCCTTTCTTTTGTGTATGATAAACACGGTGGAATATGACTATTATATCTAAGTTACGATCTTCTGTAAAGATGGTGATATAGCGATATATAATGTAACCTATAGGTCAACAGTCTTTCCGGCAAACATACTGTTTATAGACTGGCATCCTAGCAAGCCTACAATGAGCACTTGACTCCTGCAGGACTGCATGATTTCCGGTGTCCGATGTTGTCCTTTATTTTTGGTAATACCAATGATGGATTCAAGCACTTAAATCTCAAGACATGCGGGGATCGGAGCACTCCGGGTGGGAACATTTTCCCCTGCCGAATCGGTTAAATGGGTTCTCTTTAAGAAACACTAAGGTACCCATTCACGCGCAATAAATCTAATGATGCTGGAATACCCTCTTTCGCGCAGGAGAACGGGTAAGGATGTCAGACTTGCACATCACTTCACCGTCATTTGGGTGTAAGATTCGACCCGGGACAGTGCCCGTTTCTCCTGTTTATAGACGAATCTGACCAATTACAATCCGGCTTCGGAAGGATAATGTCAATGACATTATAAGCTGTAACCCGAGAGAAAAATGGAGCTCGTTATCCCATTTCATGTTTTTATTAGAAACACGGACCAAGTCGATTTTTCATTTAGGATATTACTTCAGACATGCCATCATGCACTGAAGACAAAAGAAAACATTTTTAAAAGGGTAAAAGGGGCATTGTCCGCGTTAAACATTCTCTTGAATCTGTCTCCGATTTTGTATTTGGTGAAACTGTTTTAAAGAACATTAATGGTAGACATAAAACCGTGAGTTGTACTTAATCACAGGGTGATTTTAGAGTTTGAATCCCGCCTCTTTATTTCCTATGAACTCCGTCCAATTATCGCGGACCTGGGCGGAATAATTGAAGTGAATCTTTGCGCAATCCTAAGGGACAGGCGGAAACAAGTGGGTCGAGTGGGATGGGTGATGATGTTGTCTAGGGCCGAGGTTACCCTGGGGACTCGCCACATGGAAGGTGGGAGAAGGAATGTTGGTGATCATGGTGGTGGAGACTGGCGTGGTGATGGAAAGAAGTAGTCTGAGAAGGGTGATGAAGGGTTGACATTGGAGAAAGAGAGAGAGAGAGAGAGTAGAAAGGAAGAGTGGTCCAAAATAAAGAGATGGAGTGAAAAGGTAGGGCGAATAAGAGAGGGCATTTACAGACGTTACTTTGAAATATTCCAATGCTTATCGAGGCAAGTCAGTTTAATTAATATTATTTCTTCAAGTGTAGTTAACTACAATCTTTCTCTCTCTCTCTCTCCCTCTATCTTTCTTTTCATTTTTCTCTTCTTTTAGGGGGGATATGTAAACAGTCACTAAGCTACATAAACTTGCACCGATCGCATTATGAGCATTTTGCTCTTCGCCAGTTCAAGACAAGGTTTTGTAACATGTTCTTGGCCCTGTTTCATAAAACTTTTTTATCAATAACAGCTGCCTCATTTCTATAACAAATTCGCTGTCAGCCAATCAGATTCAAGGATTTCAGTAGCTTATAACAATCACTGTAACTTGTTATTCATAACAAGTTATATGTGATTACCCAAAGGCTCAAATCAACATGGCCAATGAAAGATTTTTATGAATAAAAATCTTCAAGCAAAAGCATGACTCTGTTATCATTTTCCTTCATGATTTCTTTTGCAAATGCATTATGAATGGTAATCAATTGACCTCCCAAAATGTGCCATAACCTGGGACTCCAAGGATGTCCTGAATGTTCTGACGTAAGCATCCCTATATAGGCTAGGTAACGGTGGAGTTAATGCACGTCTGCCCACGTAGCATCTTACATGGGAAAATATATTGCAAAAAAAAAACACCGTTATCTTACTGCCACTGTCCTTCTTCTTTTCTTTCAGTCTTTTCTAGAACTGGTACAGTTGAATAAAACTGAAATCAATGCCATGAATTACAACCGTCATGCACGTTCTGCGGCAATAGGCATCCATAAATGAGCACATCAAGATTACAAACCATTCCATAAAACTGAAACCAGTGTCGTATACCCATAATTTCCCAACGACATGCACGTTTTGGGGCAGAAGACATCCCTAATTGAGCACATCAAGACCATTTACACTGGAAATTGTAAGGAGAATGGCATTGCCATTTGGACAATGAGGGGCCCGCTGCCTACTCTGTCCTACATTTCAAAGAACACTCTGACGAAAAAGAAGAAAAAAGAGAAACATAAATTGATAGAGAGAATAACAAATAAGGAATTGGAACAGCGTGAGAGAGAAAGAGAAACAAAGAAAGAAATATATGAATGGAGAGACAGAGAGAGATTAGTAAAGAGATTTGTTAAATGACAAACAATTTAGAAAACAAATGCGAAATAATGCAGTGGAAGGGCTGGATGATAACAATTTCATCAATGCTGTTCGCCCTGAGGGCCCTGCAATTATTATTACCCCAGCAATTGCCAGGTACCCATTTACACCTGGGTGGAGAGGAACAAATGTGGGTGAAACATCTTGTCCAGGGATGTAAGCACCCAGCGAGGATCGAACCCAGGACATCTATAGCGTATGAGTCAAGAGCCTTCACCAATATACCACAGAAATGCCGAGAAGAATCTTAAATAAGGTTTTAAGCAGTAGCGGTGCTGTGGGGCAATTATCTTCTATCATTTGCCAAACTTTGTTATTTTGTTGTTGTTTGGGGGTTGCTTTCTGCTTTTGTTTCGTTCATTTTTTGACTTGTTGTGTTTTGCTTGTCAGGGTTTTGGGATACAGGTAACGCTTCCGAAAATGTGAGATTTTGTTTGTTCGTTTACTTGTCACAGCTGTGACGGTTGGTGCGTGGTCATTGCAGTGAGGAATCCAGGGAGGGGGCCCGGCCCCCTCCCCTGGGACCCCCAAAATAAATTCCAAAACGGTGATGACCTTTTTTTCTTTTTCTTTTTTTTTGCTTGTCAGAAAATTTGTGAATATTGAGCCTCCTCCCTCACAAAATCCTGGATCCGCCACTGGGTCATTGTATGGGTGCGTGTGAGTGTGGGTGTGTGTGTTTATGTGTTTCGGTGACTTTATTTAGAACTACGTTTTCACCATTTTCATAGATCCTCATTTAGTCTAAGCTTCGTTGGATGAACACAGTAGCAACACGGCATCTTAAAGAATCAATGACTACAAAATGCAAACCACTCCCCTCCAGGTTCAAGTCAGTAACAGGGACTTTTAGAAGCAGTGGACTAGTACTTCGTCCCAGTCGACTAATTCGCGCATGTCAACGTCGTCGACTGCCCATGTTGACTACAGTTCTGATCATTTTAGATTTCACTCGACGTGTACGTACCGTCGACGTCAACCGGAAGTACACACTCAACGGATGAGCATAATACATGTACACTATGAACACGGTTACAAAGAGAGCGGACAATTTATGCAGCTCCTCATTGTACCCTCCACAATAGCTCTAGTAGACAAAAGGACATCCCTTCACTGCTATTATGTGACACCTGTTCTACATAATTTTACAGGATACCAATGAATGGATGTTCTTTTGTTAACCAGTGCAATTGTGAAGGGTACAATGAGGAGCTGCATAAATTGTCCGCTTCTTTGTTCGTCATGTTCATAGTGATAGTTGAGCTGTTCTAATGACGTCATATACGTGAACCTCGTCGAAGATTTCGGAGCACCGCAAAAACGAAGTGAACACGTTCTCGATTTTGCAAGTCAGGGAGGAGGACAGGGAGAGGGCGAGTGGCGCATGCGCAGTGGCGTAGAATGATGTCCTTGCGTACCAGTCGACTAAGTGGACGTGCAATTCTAAAAGTCCCTAATCACCGCCGAACTATCACGAAGGATAAGGATTCGCTTTAATCAATAGATTGATGACACGATTCGCGGAACCATCAGGTTGGGAAGCATGATGGGTATACCAAAAACAAGACTCTAAGTACTTCTGGCATTCGACAGCCTGGAAGTCAAATGTCTTATACGATTGGGCATGTGACGGATCAATAGGGCATTGAAAAGGGGGAGGGTGCTGGATAGCATACCGTCAATGAAGAGATTCCAATTCAAGAGAACATTCCATAATTTCCATACTCGTAGGATGTCAAAGTGTATTATTTGTGAATGTTACCATTTTCGTTTTTGCCTTCTTATTATTCATTTATTCATTTCCAAATGTCTTTTCATATCTATTCATTATCAGATATTGCCAATTTACCAACTTACGGTGTATTTCTTGTCCGACACCGACATAACAAAATGAAAGTTTTTCTTGTAATGTCATTTTTGTTACACAAATCATGAAAAACTTGAAATATAAATCATCATCCATTAGTGCCCCCTCCCATCCGACTCGAAACTAGTAAATTATAGACTCCCCCCCCCCCCCCCCCACTTCCCCTTCATCCACTCCTGTATCTTACTCGCATTTCGTTACAATATCACTTGTCACTTTGTATACGCGATAAAGCGTATACAAATTGACAGTTATGATACGAGAAAGAAAGTTTCTTGAGGGGATAGGCCTCCTCCATACATCTAAAAAAAAGGGATAGTTTTGTATGACATGCATGTCATCAGGCGGGACATGGGCCGTCATGCAATTAATATGCAAATTGATATCCCACTTCGGGACTTCGACTGATCGGGCTCGAAACACTCGTAGGGATTCTTATTGACCTATGAATTATTTGGTGGGGGTATACTGATGGGTACCAGGAGAGATATAAGCAAAACAAGCCAAGTATAATTACGAGGTAGTCATTTCTCTGTGCGTATTCTATATTTGTCAGACTAGCAATCAGGGGCCTGCATGCTTCTCGAAACCAACGACACGACAGCCGTAACTTTGTCTGCCAACTACGGAGATGTCTCTGATTTTCCTAAACCATTTCAGGAAGAGCTAATACTAGACATATCATGATATCCATCGGCTGGAAAAGGAGCCGACACATAGCGTTGGTCATAATTACCCACATAATTATATGTTTTGTATTATTATATTATTATTATTATTATTATTATTATTATTATTATTATTATTATTATTATTCAAACTGCATCTACATGAATGAATTGGAAAGAATACAAAGTATAATAAATGTCAAATACTCTCCAAATTCCTGATTAAGAGAATGCACAAGAATGTTAATTTTGAAGGATTTTGTGTAGCGTCCCTCTTCGCCAACCATAATCTATATAGGGAATAACATGTGATGGCGCTGTGGTGTCGACTAAACCAGTGCCGTATATAGATAGAGTCTGGCCAACTCGGCTCCAGTTGGGTAACAACATGGCGCATATTCCTTTGTTGCAAGCTTACATAACAAAGGAATATACGCCATGTTGCTACCCAACTGAAACCGAGTTGGCCAGACTCTCTCTATATACGGCACTGGACTAAACTAGTGTCCCTGTATTAGAGTGTTACGACAACTGGGGATTTGAACGCCATTTTGTTTCCACTATTACGTAACATTTCTATTCAATTCCGATGAGCACCTGGGTGTTCTCAATAGAAAGAATTCGAACGCCATTTTGTGTCCAGAAAAGTCAGACGTCCATGTCACCACTATTCTATATAAAGGTACTCTAGACTAAACAAAGATAGCACAGAGATATGACGGGTTGCAAGGCATCATACGTCCTTGTATCGCTAGTTGTCACGAGAACGATTCGCGAAAGATGCGAATGTCGAAAAAATGGCGAAGTCCAACATTCGCAGTTTAGACTCCAAAAGTTCGCCAAAACATGCGCCGGGGTTTCGGAAGCATCGTCAATTGTTCGCGAGAATCGTTTAGTTCGGCGGGAATTTCAAAAAAGTTTGAAATGTCATGTGGAGGTTTCCAGCATCTCGGGTAGTGATTTGCTCGTAATTTGCTCTCGAAAATGTCTAAAAAGCTTCGCCATATGCGCACGTCCTACTCACGACGTGCGTGATGTTTGCAAAATTTTCGTAAAACCCCATAGAGATTATACTCAACGTTTATGACGTGGAGGTTAATTTTGTATTCTTTCAATGGCTTATCGCCAATTACTCTTAAAGTGATTAGGTAACATTGTGGAGGCTTAATAAAATCTGAGCTGCCTGGCCTTACATGCCATCAGTGTATTGCAATGAAGCCCATGGGGAAAAAAGCACTTCAAAATCATCATGTGCTTCACAAAAGTAAACATATGCCAGACTCATTTCCCCCCATAGACTCAGTGTTAGACTAAAGCGTATGGCCATACGCTTTCGTAAATGGGAGTATTCAGTCACAGATATCTTTAATAATAATAGCATTATATATTTGAAAACCTTTCTATGCCTGGCTATTTATTTATCCTTCTGAACATCATTATACAAGACAGATATAAAAAATCAACAACTTATTAAATCAAGCCTCCACAAAGTTACCAAATGCCTTTAATATTCAATATCCCATATGACTTTAAGTCCATTTTCAAACCCGGCAATAAAACAGTGAAAGTGTCTTTGCTAAGGCTGTAGAAATAGATTATTCTTTTCATGAATACTGTATTTCGAATCGTTATTCGACTATCAATTCGTCAAATAGCTTTTAGGATCACCGTGCCATTCATATATATGCAGTTAAAATAACAGAAATATAATAGATCGCTCCATCCGTAAAAACTTTTACAGTTCGGTTAATAGGCATAATACAGAAATTTTATTCACTTCTATTAATTGACACGGATGTCTTTGAAAGTGTATTTGTGCCAGAAAATGGGGAAACGAAAAATGAACAAATAAACCATATTCCTAATACAAATATATCAAAGGCCGATACATGATGAAAAATTATCCGTAAAGGATATTTTACTTTTCTCATTCTAAGCCTGATAAAAGATTTCATCAAACACATGGTAAAACATTATTTGAAATGAACCAAGACAATTAAAAGGCATGAAAAATAACACTTGGATCGAAGATAATTCGAAATGCAATCAGTAAAACACGCACATAGAAGAGAAAGGCATGTTGAAAATGATCATATAACGACCGAAAATGTTCAATGTTTGACACATTTACACGAATACAGCGAAACAATTATGAACAAATATTACACAGTGACCTAGAATTAATGTAAAATGTTTATAAACATTTTATATTAACATGTTTTACATTGCCTTTTGTTCCCAAATGAATGTGGGTGTGTGAGTTATGCATGCGGGAATGGGCTGTGGGTGTGTGTGTTTGTTTTGGGGGGAGGTGAGGCCTGGATTGCTGGGTGTGTGCCGCACCACTGTAAGAATACGTGCTGTACACTGCAAAATTTTAAGTTTACGTGAATTAAGTGGTTGATGCTCATGGTAATTGCTGCTTCTTTTCATGGCGATGTCTCACTAAGTTTGGATGAAAAAATATGCCAGAATTTTACAAAACCTTAAAAGCCTAGGTCAAAATATTCTGTACGAATGTCGGAATAAGACTGTTTAACATGAGAGTGTGGAATCAGTTTAAGTTTGTTAGATGTACATGGATATTGACACATAATGTCTGAAACAAGCCCTTCACTGTCAAAACTTTTTAAAAATATTATAAGCATATTGATTCTGAATTGTCTACTCTGACAAAAGGTCGCGTTATAATTATTATCTTATTACTCTTTAAAATATGTATAGGACGAGGCATATCTAGGCATTGAGACTGTTGAGTTACAATATTTCAATTTTATCAACAAACATCACAGGGGGTATTTGGCTGTATATGTAGTCACTTTCATTTAAAAAATATAGATAAAATATGAATAGTCACATC
The DNA here is from genome assembly GCA_025617745.1 of Heliocidaris erythrogramma. NCBI lineage: Eukaryota > Metazoa > Echinodermata > Echinoidea > Camarodonta > Echinometridae > Heliocidaris > Heliocidaris erythrogramma. The sequence continues at coordinate 36,242,807 of CM046856.1, forward strand.
ACAAAGGTACTCACCTTTATTAGAACATCAAGATTGCTGTCAAATGGGTGATGAGATGAGGATGCTGAAGTGCAAACCTAAGAGGTCATTAACCCTGATCCGATTTGTAGGTGCTTCCGATGGTAGTGTCAATTTGAGGGAGTTCTGAAAAGAGATCAAGAATGCTTGCATTAATATGAGTTGCTAACTTTTATTTTTGTTTGTTTGGTTGGTTGATTCGTTTGAGTCAATTAGGAGTGTCTCTAGAGGGATGCAGAGAGTTTGACAACCCCCCCCCCCCCCTTCAATTTTTGTTCGGAAATTTGTAATATTTCAAGCCTCGTCGACAAGTCGGAAAGATGGGGGTTCTTTTTCTTTTTCAAAAAAGATGGTATCTTTATCGACATTTGTTTGCTTTTGCGTATATTTTCATTATCTTGGTTTTTTAACTCCAAAACGTTTATTCAAACACCAGCAAATTAGTACCACATAACGGTTTTATTGAAATAAGGAACATTTTTCTAACTAAAGCTGCAGCAATTTGCTAGTAATAGAAACTTCTTTACTCAAAAACAGTTTCAAACTTCATAAATATTGAATCTTAGATCTGAAACCCTATTTTTTTTAACGACCTATAGACATTTATTCCAAAATAATCGATAATAACTACTCAAAATTGCCTCCTATTGGAAACACATTTGTTTTTCTATCACATTTAAGTATCTTCATTTTTCACCACATCTCAGCTTTTATCGACCCTCGAACAGATTCCTTCTTCTAATAGCTGTATAGGTATCCCTCATAATGGAATGCCCGCGGTGCACTCGAACTTGCCCATGAATTGATACGGTTGGGATTTGCGGTTACCCATCCTCGTGTATTGCGGTCAGCAACATACCCGGGCGTGCATTGTGTGACATCTACGAAGCATTTTTCATATGGCACCGCTTGTTTTTTAATCAAGTTGGCTAAGAAGAGCGCCACTGCAGTTTTTTAAAATTATGAAATGAGTAAGAAAGTGTTGAGTTTGGGGGGTTTTTTTTACAGAAGACAGGTCTGATTCATGTACAAAATAAAAAAAGTTTTATTTGGCATAGCCCTTCGTTTTCTTCTGTCATTGGTTTTTCCCTTTATACTATTTATAACTTTATCTATTTTAATTATCAATTTTCTTTTACATCTCATCCCTTTATTCTAAAGAAAACCTAGGGGGATTTCTTTCTATATTTTAATAATTTTCAATGACTTTCTCATTTGTTTCTGTTTTTATCTCTTTATCATTCCTCCGAGTTTCTTTCCCTCACTCTCACTCTCTCTCTCTCTCTCTCTCTCTCTCTCTCTTTCTCTCTGGTCATCTTCTATATGCGAAAACTTTTCTTTCTACCCCATTCTGATTTTTGCTCTTTCTGTATCTCGGTATACCGATAGTAGCCCCTCTATAGCCTTCTTCTTTTAACTCATCGTAAAAAAAATATTTAAACCCATTCTTTTTATCTCCTTATGGGTTTTTTAGTCTTTGAAACTTTACCTTTTCTTCTTCTTTATACCTAGATATACTGATAATAAGCCCCTCTCAATATAGTTATCTTCTTTATGCGTAGCAGATTTTTTTCTAAAACTTTTCTTTCTATCTCGTATTTTTTCATCTTGTCCGTCTTTCGAATCGTTTGTTTCCGTCATCTCTTTACCATTCCTCCGAATCTTTTTCTCTCTCTTCCTGCGCGTATATGTGTGTTTGTGTGAGGGGTGTGTGTGTGTGTGTGTATATGTACATGTATACGCATTCAAACCGATGACATCAAACAAAGAGAACAATGGGTCATCGTAGTAATTCAATAGGTCATCGGTTGTCAACAATTGGTGAGGTTTATTCCGTCGATGAATTTTGTGACGCAATTCAATAGTGGAGTCATCGGTTGAAATTCGAACAATAGAAAACATAGATGTGTGTGTGTGTGTGTGTGTGCGTTTGTTTAGCATTATGTCCGAGGACATTTTCGGACAGAGAACAAAAAAAAAATCATGACAACAATGGTCCTCGGAAGGCGGACAATAGTCCTCGAACGTCGAACAATGAATTTATGCCTTATTCCGTCGACTGTCCGAGGACGAGTAACAATAGAGGAACAATAGTTGTCCTCGGAAGTAAAGCCATGTAAACGTGTGTGTGTGTGTGTGTGTGTGTGTGTGTGTGTGTACCAACAGGGGTATACTTGTGTGACTAATTGGACAGTCAAACACAATAGATTCCTTTATTCCGTCAGGCTTGTGTGGCTTTTTTTGCTGCTTGTGTGGCTATATGAACAATAGAGAGAACAAAGGGAAAGACACGCAAGTATACCTGTGTGTGCGTGTGTGTGTGTGTGTGTCTGTCTGGGTGTCTGTATGTGTGTCTGTCTGTCTGTCTCTCTCTCTCTCTCTCTCTCCAGTGACGTAGCTTGACCTTGGCGTCAAGATGGACAAAACTTGCGAGGAGATGATGGGCGGAAACTGCTTGGAGGGAGATCCGTATTGGGGGGGGGGGGGGGTAGTGATTTTTTTTCGCCAGCCCTCCAAAAGTCGCTCAGTTGAGGGGGAGGGGGTTACCAGATTTTATGGAATCCAGTTTTCCTCCATAACTCTCTGACAAGCAAAAAAAAAGGTTCCTAAAGAAAGGGGGGCACAATGTATACTTGTCTTTCAAAATCTTTTTGGTTTGGTCAAAAGTTGTCAGGGGGCAGTCTTCCTCTTTGCTAACCCCCCCCCCCCCCCCCCCCCCCCACCCCAATTAGGTACGCTAGTGCCTCTCTCTCTCTCTCTTTCTCTCTCTCTAATCATCAGATTCTTTTATATCTAATTCTTTCTGTCTCCTCATGCGTTTAGTTTTGTATCGTTTTATTTTGCCTCTTGGAATCTTGTCGGTCTAGTTTCGAATTAGGTCTTTTCCTCTTCTTTCTACAGATAATAGCCCCTGCATACCTTTTGGCTACCTGCCTACCTCGGACATCAAACAAATTTGGGATAAAAGATCGGCAGGATAAAGTTGTGAAGGCATTGTCAAAGATTTCCCAAACGCCAAAATCGTTCGACATAATCACCTAATTTGTCAATTTTGTCGCCATTTTGTCCTCATCTCTCCATCTCACGCTTTCCAAATGCTAGTCGACCAGAAAATCAAATCGATGCACTCGGAATGACTTTATGTAGGTGATGAAATTCGTAGGCGGGTTGCCTCGATCTCATGTGCTAGCCATCTTTTATTCATCAGCTTCTGAAGCTAAAGGGTACGCTATTTTATTAGGGGTATATGTAGATAGGTATGCCTAATTGGCAGTTTCATCTTCTCTCTTTTTATCCTATACTGAAAGTTTAGAAAAGATTTGTTTGTCCTAAATCTCTCTAACACTCTTTGTTTTTCTGTTATTTCTGTTTTTCTTCTCTTTCTTTCACACATCGTACGCATGTTCTTTCCTAATCATAATGCATGTTGCACACGAGGCATCATTTGCTTGACGTAGTACTGCGTCACCGACTGGCGCGGCTATTTTGATTCGAAACGAATAGTATAGACATAGCTTTTTATTTGACTGGCGTATTATATGGACTAATTCGCTCCACGAGCTTGATTCGCGACGGTAATAACGCAATAGGAATAACGCCCCCTGTGCAAAGGGCATAAGAGACTTCAAATGGTTGCAGTATGGCTTAGAGGATAGACATATAGATGGGGTAACCCAGGTTTGAGAGAAAGGAGCTGGAGAAGACAGTACCTCACCTCGGATGAAACAAGCTCTGTATATTTCTCTCTCTCTCTTTTATAATAATAATAATATGTCCATGCATTTATATAGCGCAGCTACTATACAAATATACTCTACTGCGCTTAATAGAAAGTATCACATTATTACCCCGGCTTTAGCCGAGCGGCCATGATAGGCGCTAAGGCATTCAAGGAATTTCTTCCTACCGGATACCATTTACTTCACCTGGGTGGAGAGTGCCAAATGTAGATGAATGTCTATAATCTCTATGTCTCTGTCTATAATCATATAAGTTTTTCTCTCTTTTCTTTTCCAATGATGCCTTATGAACATTCTATAATATTCTCCTCCTGTATTCTTTCTTTTCTCCGAGTCTTTCTCTTACCCTCTCCCATCTTATTACAAATCTCATGGTCGTCCTTTTTCTCGGAATATGGTTCATACGCTAAGGTGAGAACCTTTTAGTGTGAGAGCGAGATCCTAAACAAAGATGATCCTCCCCGATATCAATTTCCGTCTGGGTAATGTTTGTCTTTTCATTTAGTTCGAGCTGCATAGGTTACCCGACTATCTCAAAGTGTCCTCTCGTCAACGCTATTTCGTCGTGAACAAAGGGCTCCTGGGAATGCGTAGTCCCCAGTACCAAAAAATATACAACTAATGGAATTTAAACTTATTTATCGTGTATATACATGAATCTTGTGGTAATTAATTGATGAATAGATTGGTGGATTGATCGGTGGGCTGATTGAATAGTTGATTGATTAATTGACTGATTGATAGGTTGGTTGATTGTTAATATTGATGGAATGGTCGATTTGATAGATGCATTGGCTGGTTCGTTGCTTGATTGCTTAGTTGATTGTTTGGTTGGTTATTTCGATAACTAGTCGAATTATCGAATAGCCTGTCCATTTGTTGAGTATTTGATTGATTTTTGCCTGGCTGGTGTGTGGTAGGTTAGTTGAGTAATCGGTTGGTTTATTGATTGCTTCAAAGGCTGAACGATTGACTGATTGTTTGATTGATAGGTGCCTATTTGACGTGGAATGCTTAATTGACTAGGGATATGAAATACTAAACATTTTACCCAATGACATTAAAATGGTATTCACTCAAGTTAACATTGCCAATCTTTTGCTACAAAATACCAGGAGTAGAGAAGGTGAGTTGGCTCAGTCGGTGAAGCGCTTGCCTGTCCAACCAAAGATCGTGGGTTCGAATCCACACCTGCACACCGGGCAGACGACTGAAGCCTGCACTGTGTGTTCACGTGCTTCTTCCTTGTTTCATAGACGCAGGCTTTGTTACAGTGGAAATACTCCGTCCCTCGGATAGGACATTACATGGAGGAGAGTCACCACCTTTGCATGTTATTAACACACTGCATTATTCGCATAAGAGTATAGGAGGAAGCCCCTGTGTAGTGGTACACCGGCACATCCCAATCAATTATGTCGGGAGGACAGACCTGAGGGTTACAATGATTCAATACGCTTTTTCTCTCCCACGCACAGGTGACGCAACAACAATAATAATTATAATATAATAATAATAATAATAATAATAATAATAATAATAATAATAATAATAATAATAATAATAATAATAATAATAATAATAATAATAATAATAATAATAATAATAATAATGTTATAATAATGTTATAACAATAATGTTATTATAATAATAATAATAATAATAATAATAATAATAATAATAATAATAACAGTAATAAGCTACTGTAATAAAATCACCAATGCAGACATATATAAAATGTGACGGTCATGACACGCAAATGCATTTGCATCACGAGAAATCCCCCCTCGCAGAAATCTTTCTGTCTATGGTAATGTTCATTGTTCAAATCTCTGCATCATCGACTTTGTGTTTTCCGAATGCGGTATATCCAAGGCACACTAGCGAGACCGACACCAGGGGTTTCATAAAACTTGTTATCAATAACAAGTTACAAAATAACTGTTATAAGCTTCTGAAATCACTTATTTTGATTGGCTAAGAGCAAATTTTTCATAGATTTGTGTTAGTTGTTATCAATAACAAGTTTTATGAAACAGGGCCCAGCATTTCTTTGGTTCGGAGTCGGTTTGGTGTGGTGCGATTATCTCGTGCAAGCTGGTTCTAAATCTGCAAGATTTGGTCAGCGTACTCGGAGAGCGTCTCTCTTCCTACCACAAGAAATATGAAACCTTGATATCTGACTTTAGGATATCTTATGAGAGAAAGAGGAGGCGAAAGGGATAAGGAAAATCAAACAAATTATGTTTGTTTCTTGAGTGGAAGAAGCCTAATAAGTGCATTGGTTGGAGCTGATTGAAAAACTCAGAAGTGGTATCTAAAAATCTCACCCAGAAAACAAACTTTGTAGGCATAGATGGTGCTCCTCTGCAGTATGGACTTCTTCACGGATCTGCCCTGGGCCCGGTGCTTTTCTGTATGCTCTGCTTGCCAATTGCAGATATCATCAAGAATAATGGCCTTAGTTTTGACAGCTACGCTGATGATACCAAGATATATTTATCAGTGAATCCTGTCCATTCAAAACGGATCTAAGCAGTATACAGCGTAATTCTGTAGAATTTACCAAGACAGAAATCAATTCTGTTTTAATCATGGAGGAAAATTGCATGGTATTAAATTAAATTTTTCTCAATCCATATTTTCCATCTAAGCAAACTTTTGAACCTTTTTTTTAAAAGGGATTTGACCAAAGATCGCGAGATGAATCATTGATTGATCTGCAACCACTCAAAGCAATTATTGTTAATAAAATGAGGTAGGATCCTCAACGCAAGCCGTTAATGGTATCAGAACAGCATCTCAAAATAGTAGAATGCTTTTTCACTCGAATGCACCAGTGAACAAGGTCTGAACTCCGTGAAGTGAGTACAAATATATGGGACTAAGGTATGGATTGTGACAAACCTAGTGCTTCGTCTCTCAACCGAATCGAATCTTTCGACAATCTGTTTCTTTGGCGATGATCGATGATAAATGGCTTTGAAGACGAAAAGCGTACGATTCGGGAGAGTCACGTGACGCAAGGGTAGTGTAATATAGATGACAATATTGAGAAAGGTGCAGGTCGTTTTCCTTTCTCTCAACCCTTAACATGCTTAATACATTGCTGTATCTCAGTATCAGTAACAAACTGCAGTACTTCTCGGAATCGCTCAAGAAATTTTCCACTTTGTTTTTCTACATTACAGTAAAGAAAAGTTGCTAAGCTATTGCATGATTTTGTATGCAAAAACATACTATATTACAGCTCCTTACGCCCTCCTCCGCTCGTTCGCTTCGCTCCCTCGCCTTAAACGCGCTGACGCGCGAAAAAATCTCACTCGTAGCTGGTATCTGATCTAGGCATCTCTGTTCATGACGGATATAATATCATTTATGGCCGAGATATTTGTCAGTTCGGAGTCGTTTTGGCGGTGTGACTGAGATATTACGTCTTTTATTTACTTCGTGACGATGCTTTAAAAAATTATTTTCCATTAAGACTTACACATTAATGCGTAGTGGCAAAGCATAAAGGAAGATGACACGGGTGCATAAGAGGGGCACGTCTGGATCTGTAACACAATCTGGCAAACAGATCGAGGGGGTGTACTGAAAGAGATTGTTAAAGAGAGAGTGCGGAGAGGGGGCGAGAGTAAAAAATAGGTGAATGGTAGCCTAAGAGGAAGAGAGGGAGTGAGAGATAGTTGAGACTGACAAATAAAGTAATAAAGGGAGTGAGCGGTTTGGTAGGAGACAGCGGATAAGAGTGAGTAACATGGAGGAATGAAAATGGGTACAGGTTAGCACAGACAAATTTATTATTCAGGGGGAAACATAGATGAGAATAAACTCAGGGGGAAATAAGATGGAAAGACAAAGTACGTCCAATATGTGTGAGTAAACAGAGAGAGAGAGAGAGAGAGGAAATGAAATACACAATTTATGTACAGGTATGATCTTTGGATAAAGATAAATGGGAAATGTTACATTTAAGAATGTATAATAAGTTTTTTTGTTTATATTTTAAAATAAAACCAGAACAAACGTAAGTGCATTTTACTTTATGGAATACAAGATCCTATAAAGAACAAAGGAAGGAAATACGCATTTTCTTCTGAGGCAGTGTAGAGAAAAAATATGAAACTGCAAAAGTGCGCTCGCGTCGTTGTTTAAGGCTTAAGTAAACACAGACGTGACTCCAAACAAACAGAAAACAGGGGAAAGATTGATTCAATCCAGCTAATGTAGTTATGGATGAAGGGAATTACATATGCGGGACTGTCTTACACATTGTTGCAAAGGAGAGACAAACGAAAAAGGAGAGACGGAAGAAAAATGAAAACAAAATATGGTCGCGCAAGGCAAATCGATAGAACGAGGCCTGAGATAATTATGTAACAAGAGGAATCGAATCCGGGGGAAATGCATGAGATCGATAGGGTTGATAGAACCGCTTCTGAGATCATTCACAGCACCCAGGATGATCCCAGCACATGAAACGTAAGAATTCAGGTCATTAACACCACCCTCTTGTCATCCCCGTACATAGCCCATCGCAAACTTTGGGTCTACTATTAAAACGGGGCCTCAGGACACACAATATAATAGGTCTGATCGAGCAAGCGTTTAATAAATCCGCCAGGATATCGAGTTGGTCTGGACGGGGATAAAGGCTGTCCAATAGTTTGTAGGAAAAAGGAGACAAATTAACTACAAACAATGTAACAGACACGGGTGTTCCGCGCATCTTTCTCGGAGGAGTGTGTATATATCGAATCAAGTGTACGTAGTACACAGCACCTCATCAAAACTGTGGTGCCCCTCTTGTGCATTCAATTTTTCTTATTCTTCTTCTTCTTCTTCTATTACAGCGTAAGTACAATTTACAATTCGATATTACGATCACACATCCTCATGCATTTCCTCATTTCAACATTCTTGGATATTTTTATGTCTAAATTTCCGTGTAAAATCGATAACTTGAAAAGTGACGAGTGCTATAATATTTATGTTGATGAGGTGATATGTCATTGAGAGCACGGTGAGATTGCGTAGTTAGAATAATGAGCCCCTCCCCTCCACCTTTTTTTCGTCAATGTTTTCCTTTTCTATGATAGCATCAAAAAGAAAGCGCACTTTCACAAGGGATGTGAGTTTTAGTTTTCACTAAGCATATACATGTAAGGGCATACAAGGGTAATAACACGTTGTCGGAATTTCACATTTGCAGACAGAATACTGTGTTTTAATACCAACAACAACAAAAAATAATTTATTAATTTGGGGATTTGCCGACGAGAATCTGAAAAATTCAATTTTTCGACAGAAAATGCTGAATGTCGTGTCACATCCCTACATCGCCCTTCCCGCTAGCGCGGCCCTAAAGTTTAAGAGGTTTTTTTTTTTTGTTTTTTGGGTTTTGGGGGGCCTTTTTTTACAGCTGAGGAAACCATCAGATTACTGAAAGTGCGATTGCCGACAAGGCTCAAAAACTTCAAATTTTCCAACAGAAAACTTTTAATATGGGAGAATCACTCCCCAAGCCCCACCCCCTTCCCTCTAGCGATGCCCTTGTCTATAATGAGTTTCCTTTACGATGACCACAACAGATGAGGAAGCCATCAGGAAGGCAGAGGATACTATGATCACGTACATGTGTCGTGTTGCTAAAACAACCACGTGCTAAGACTTAACAATATCCATCCAGCGTCAAGTTTCAAGAGGGTGGCTTGGGGGATTCAAATTCAAGACCGTCTCACGCTGACATGCGAAGTAAGGTATGACACGTTCCAGGCGCAAAGCTTTAGAGGTGAGTGAACATTTGGGATGTCATCTAAAAGAAAAATAACATATGTTTTTTCGACAATATCTTCGTTCGTTTGTTATTGTTTTTTATCAATAAATGAAATTGCATTATTGAAACAATTTAAACCAACAGGCAAAAAAGGAGAATTTTTAATTAAATACCTGTCGTACCATGTAGTAGGTCCATGGTCGTACATAGGCTTTTGAAATCCGCGGATAAGGTAGGTTCCTTTCACAATTATTTAGCACAGCCACACGCATATAAGTGTACCATGCGGGGAGGGATTGCATGAGGGGTGTAGCCCTTGAGAATTTTTTAAAATATACTGTGTAACTTATGTTATCAAGTATATTTTATGACAAATCACATCATTACTACTAAGTCCCAAAGTTTTTAGGGCGGAAATGTTGATAAATTATTCGGTCAAAAGACGTCAGCTCGCAGGCGAGATAGAGCTCTTACGTCTATGGCCACTCATGATCCAAAGAGGCATAGATTTTTGATATATTAGCTTTTCAGTCTTCACAACCAAATGAGGTCCAAGTGCCTTATCCTCAACCCCCCTCTCTCTCTTTCTCTCTCTCTCTCTCTCTCTCTCTCTCTCTCTCTCACACACACACACGCAAGCACATGATGTAGGTGCTTAAACCGACAGCATGCATGAACAGGCCTGGAACTAATTTTAGATGAGAGGAAATACCTGAAGTGTGATCACACCAGAAGTAAACCAGTTTCCTGATGAGTTCTTACCTGTAGACAACAAGCGATCGTAGGGAAAACATGATTATTAGAATACTAAATTATTGATTACCTAAATAATTGGTTGAGGCAGTGATAAAAGTACTTCGCCTAGAAGAAATTATGAAAGATGGGGAAAAGCTGGAACCTATAACCTGGTATACATGCTCGGAGTATCAAGTGCTTTATTCATTGCTTCTCGTTCTTGACTGCCATCAATATAGTTTCCAAAATATTTGTAATACTAAGATAATAGTCATAAAATAAATGATGAAGGAGGGAAAGAATTGGATTAGTACATGCCCCGAGTTTCAAGTGTCAGTTCATTGCTTCTCGTTCTCGGCTGCCATCAATATAGGTAGCATTCGAAATATAAACAGTATCCTAGCGAAGAAAGAGTTAGCACTCTTTGGGTTCAGGAAAGTGATGATGTACATGATATGGTATTTTCGGACACCAGAATTCTTGGTCATGTGTAGTAGGTGGTGGGCATTTTGCCATGGGGGGAATCCCAAACAAATTGTGTGTTGCTTTTTGTTGTGTGTTGCTTTTTGTTGTGTGTTGCTTTTTTGTGTGTTGGTTGTTGTTGTTTTGGGATTTTTTTGAAAATTCATCAAATTTAATGTTTGTGCAAATAAATACATTTCAAAGAATAGAACACGATCATTCAGTATCTTTATTGGCTGAAATATTTAGAATTCTGAGAAGGTATTTTGCCAGCTATAACGCAAAAAATATGCCATTTGTTTAGCAATTCCGCTTTCGGAATTCATTCAATGCCTAAGCTTTCCATGCATGGCTGCAAGGCTGAGGCATTGAGTGGATGGTAATTTTATAATTTTCATAATTATGATAACAAGAGTAGTACCTAACCCTACAATGATTACATCAACCAGTGGGAATGTAATAATTACTCGGGTCATGCAAAACGATATATTTTAGGAAGTCTTATATAATTCTGTTGGCGCTCACTTGGAGTTCCAATCTTCGTTTGACATCTATTGATCAATACATGCTCGACGTGAAGTTACACATTGTCATGTAAAGCCTCTTGAATATCATGACATCACAACTTATTTTAGAAATAATACGATTCTGTTCTTTTACGTTGCATTAAATCTCTTGGCGCTTCCAAAGGGCTTTGGAGAGTATTGCCCCTGATTCAACTCTGGCAATCGTTATCAGCGCAAAGTGCATTTGAGGAACATAATATGTTCTCACTTACTACACCTTGGTCGAGAGTGGCAAATTTAGATTACAGTCTGCTTATAAAGGGAACTTATTGCCTGGGTTCGAACGCAGGACCTTCGCATCCCCAGTGAATAGTTTAGAACAATCGATTCCGACACCTCTATTATCACAGTGATTTCACATCTTATGAAGATAAAGGCATTCAGTACTGCCTCTTGGTTAATTAAAACTATCAAATGATTCTGTTGAAAATAATCACATTTGTTTGTCTGTCTGGATTTCTGTTTGACTGTGCATTTGTCTATTTGTTTGTATGTTTGTCTGTTTGTTTGTATTTTTTTTGTTTATTTGGTTTTGTGTACATGTTTATTTCTGTCTGACGTATGTGTGTATGTTTATATGCCTGTTATGTATGTTTCCTTGTGGGTATATTTGTTTGTTATTTGTTTCTTTGTTTGTGTAGCAGCAAGTAATCGATATCATTCCAAAGTCTACTTTGAAACAACGCTCAAGGCGATATTGAATTTAGACCAAGTGTCCCATGGGACATATTAAAAGGACTATATTGTTCCTTGATAGCATGTTATACTGTAAATCCAGACCTGTGTAGTGATGATACATAGTCACCTTTCAAGTTTTATCTTCCATTTTACACTTGTACAGTTATGTAGAAATATATATGTCACATTTTAAATCACATAGTTTAATACAAAGCTTTTACCCTCGACATAATCAACACTATGTAATTCTCAATGGGAAAACCCTATAAGACGTTGACTCAGTCATTACTTTGGTCTACTTTAAACATTCATATTTCCATCTGCCCTCAGCTCTTGCTCACGGCAAGCAACATAATAATGCTGATAAACCCATAGCATTCTTCAGGATATTTTTCTTGGGAGTCTGAGCCCAAAAAAAAAGCATACTGAATTTTCTCGCCTTGAGCTTAAAAATATGACGTGCAACAGAAGCACAATATCCTGATAATAGAAACTTCTTCACTGAAGGGAAACAAGAGGGTCACACTTTCCGCCATAAGCTAACTAAAGCAAATTACACATAATTCTCAAGGGTGGTAGTGATAAAACGAACATAAATAACTTTCTCTAGATACGCGTAGACATATCATTATGTCTTCGGAAGGTAAAAAGAAAAATATATAGATGATGAAAAGGAGGAAATGACAACTAAACCAAACTTTCTGTTCATTAATATTGTTCACTCATACATGTACATGCAGGTGTTTCTTTCCTAAAACGGACATACTGAAGCAATTCGGTTCTCCGGGGTTGATTCTTCTAATTTACACAAAGACCAAGAATTACTTTGCATCCGTAGAAGTCAAGAGAATATTGTTGTCCGTCGTATTAAATAAATATTCTGTGTAGCAGTATCAAATAATTTAGTTGTGTATTAGCATCAAACCAACATTGCTATATTTACAAAATCAACTACAAAAAAATAGCCCGTATCTAGGAAAGACATGCTTCTGTACAAAATATCTATGAACTTTACGAGGTTCATAAAGTAAATGTCCAATCCATATTTCAGATGACATGAGTATTTAAAGTTAAGTCATAAACCACCAGGTATTCAATGTCATCATTCGAGAAGCAACTATACGACATATTAAATAACTTTAAAATATAGAGCATCTATTGGACCGATAATCAGGTCAGGGCCCTATTTCCTAAAAACTAGTTTCAATAACAACTGCCGCTTTTCTATGACAAATTCGATCTCAGCCAATCAGACTCAAGGATTTCAGTAGCTTATAACAATCATTGTAACTTGTTATTGATAACAAGTTTTTTATGAAAAATGGACCCAGGAGGAGTTTAGTTGCCATTTATTTTTCAAGTGACATGACCAATGCGTATATAACGTACTTTGACACGATCGAATCATTACGTTTCCCTCTGTATTGACTATTCTGGACTTCGTTAACCTGTCCCTCCCAGAATACAATTTTAAAATAATATGAGCTAACCATCCTCCATTTCTTCTGTTACCATGGTTACAAAATCGGAGTCATTCATTTCACGATCACCCGTGCATTACTCTCAAGAAGGTTTCTAAACCTTTCATAAAAGTCCTCATCCTATGCTACTGTAATAAATCTGACCTTCTTCTTTCTTAAGACACCGTGTACCAGATGTACCGAAAGGAAGGCAAGCCAGTGACACCCCCCCCCCCCCCCCCCCCACTGTATCTATCTCTCTTGACTGTGCTCGAGGGGCCAATGACATTAGCGCGAAATCAGAGAATTCTCGGAGTCAATCGCCGCTAAGTGGGATGAGCAAACACAACAGGTGACAAAAAAGAGGTGCCAGGGTTTGCTCTTAAAGGGGGAGATCTGATATACTCACTACATTTGTTGCTGTCGCTGTTGTTGATTTTATTTTTATTAAAATGATAGTGCTATTTATTTTGTATTATTATCAACATGATTATATTATTATTATTATTCTCATAATTATTATTACTATTATCATTAATATATTTATTATCATCACTTTTAATATTATTATTTTTACTATTATAAATCATTAGCATTATTATTTCTTTTATGCATTTACTTATTTATTTATTCATTCATTTAACTATTTATTATTTCTTGAAACATATTTCCATGAGAGATTTTGCAAATTACAAATACATAACACTGGTCGACAATTACAGCATTTACACGCTAAAACTTTATCAAATCTGTGTGTTTCATAAAATGTGAATGTTTCAAACTCATTTAAATTTTACACCACCGTCACACCGACACCAGGTTGACATAACATAAAATTAATTGCAACTGTGTACTTAAGAAATAGGACTTGGGATTAATTTTAAGTTTTAAACTCTTCATAAGACATGGCCCAGACCGACAGTACAAAGAATATTTAAAAATCCCTTATCCCTAAGGTATTAGTCAGTCACACCGCACAGCAAAAACTGTGGTGTTAACTGGTGTACATAGAGGACCACACCAGTGTTAAATAAACACCCAGTGGTGTCATTGCAACACCTTTGGTTGTTATTTAACACTCTTTGGTGTTATGTTGAAACTCTGGGGTGTAATTTTAACACCCTAGGGTGTGGTCCTCTATTAACACCAACTGGTGTCAGTTTTAACACCCCCAGTTTTTGCACGCGTCTTACCGACTCCATTCATGCAGACTCCAAACCGACCGATTCTCGGCCATTCGGGGAAATGTTTGTCCTGGGGAGCGTTTCATCAAGCATTTTGTCAGTGATTTTTACCGACAACTGTTATAAGCTACTGAAATCCTTGCATCTGATTGGCTGAGAGCAAATTTGTCGGTAAAAATCACCGACAAAACGCTTGATGAAACGCTCCCCTTGTCAGTGATTTTTACCAACAACTGTTATAAGTTACTGAAATCCTTGCATCTGATTGGCTGAAAGCAAATTGTCAGTAAAAATCACTGACAAAATGGTTGATGATATGCTCCCCAGTCTGTTGTCGGTTAGGTATTGGTCTCGTTGGAGTGACGTGGGTAAGATGAAATAGAGTTCATTATTCCGAAGGCTCGTATTCCGAAAACAATACGGGGTTATCTTTCATTATCTCAATTATCAACCTCGGAATTATTAACCTTTTCTTAAATTTTTACAAATATGAGACCTGGTTCATTTTCAGTATTATGAACCTTATTTCTTTTACGGAAATACGAAGCTTCGGAAAAGCGACATGTAACCAAAATAATGACAGAGGGTTTCGGTTTGGAGTCGGTTTATCGTAGTGACTTGACTTTTAGTCTCGAAACACAAGATCGGTGATTGCCACATGTATTATTGAACGATCTTTGCTGTAAAATTGCTCGCAATTATTGTACGACTTTATCCCCAACTTCGTTTCAAAAAAATGAAATTGTGGACGTGAGCAGCGCGTAGGGTTCGATTATTTGCCGGAAGTGCATGTCTCAAAACGAGGCAAAATTTCATCTAAAAAGGAAGAAAGAAACCAAACTGTTAAATGGTACTTGGTACACTCATCCGTCTAAGAACGCAGTCATTTTTCTATGCATCTTACGAATATTGCACAGTTCAGATAACCAATGCTAATATTTTGGCAATAATGCTAACCCATGCCTTTAAAAAGATATCGAGGGTGAAGAGCTGGAGCTTGGTTGAACGTAAGCGTCTCTGCATGCATGCTTTTAGAATGAAATTGAAGACTCGTAAAACCCTGCCGAGCACAGACTAAGCTTCAATTATAGTGCATACTTTTCTATAAAACCCCTTTTATCTACATCACTGTTCATGTATCTTGTTCCCATCACATAGAGAAATGTCCTTCACATCCATTCGTTATAAACCTCGCATGTTTGTATTCCAATATATATATTGCTTTGACAACTTTCGTGGAAATACAATATGAAAGGAAATGAAAGAATAATGGTTGCGTAGCTTAAATCAAAGTTCCCCAGAGCTGTCCTCCCTTTTGAAATTTTTTACAAACGTTGAAAAAAATATCTATCCAGTCACTTTCCTTCTCTCTCTCTCTCTCTCTCTCTCTCTCTTTCCCTCTCTCTATTTCTCTCTGTCTGCCAAATCTTGTATATCTTTCTTTCAAAGTTCAAGCTTATCGTTCTCGTTTTCTTTCATGTATATCTCCCCCCCCCCCCCCACACACACACACTTTCTCTGTTTCTCTATCCCCGATTGAACATCTCCGCGATTTCACTAAATCATTTCTTTCTCCACTTTTCCCGATAATTCACCCATGTCTCCTCCCCATATTTGTTTATCCTCTTTTAAATCTCTGATCGCTCTTTTCTTTGTGCTCTTACTCTCTGCCAATTACTTCCTCTCTATCTCTCTCTCTCTGTTGATTTTGTACTCTCTAAACTTTAAAATTGTCATTCCTGCAATCAATCCAAGAGTTTTAAAGCAGTACAACATCAGTGTGGTTGAGTAAAAAAAAATTATTCAACCATTACTATGATCAATTATTACGAAAGTCTATATTTAATACGAGATAAAATATCGATATACTTGTATAATACTTGTATAACTATATAAAAGAAATGTACTGAAGTAGTGGTATTGCAAGGTAGCGTTCGGTCATCATTAAGTTCACCTCACCAGAGATACCATCTAAATACTGTATGGCAAGTCTTGAAGCTTTATCGACCCTGGAACATTACTTAAGAAAAGAATCATCTGAAAATGTACCCATTAGGCTTTTAAAAGGGGAACTACCTTGCGAGTATCTTGAAGTGCAGAGTCGGGAGATGACAATCGAAGAGGTCGCCATCGCACTCACCAACTCACTAGTCTCGAAAAGGTCGCCATCGCACTCACCAACTCACTCGTCTCGAAAAGGAAAGCAAAAAATCTGAGAGCTTTCTTCTCACTACCTCTAAATGCCACTCTTTATAGAGATATTCAGAGAATGCCATGAAGGGCCAGACGCCCCCCCCCCCCTTCCAACTTTGGTTTTTCTTTTCTTTTGCTTGTTAGAGATTTTTGGGTGTAGATTAACACCCACAATATACTTGTCAGAATATGGGGGAAATTGGACCCTCGCCCTCCTCCCATATTTTTTAACAACATCCTTTATCCGCCCCAGCCCTACGTTTGATTTGTGGGGAAGATTTGAAGTGATGTTTCCGCTTATCGTTCCGAGGTGCTTGTAATATCTCCGTTAATCAGATCAACTGAGTGCTTAACAGCGCACAAAACAAAGCAGACAATCGAACATTCTGTCATGAATTTTACACGAGCGATTCAACGACTTTCTCATCACCTTCGCAATTATAGATCGATTAAAAATGTTAAGAATAATCTTAAAAAGTAATATAGTGTCATATTGTGCATGACGTATAAAAAAACTCAAAGGCTTGTAATTTCAAGGAAAATGTGACGACTTGATAAAAAAATTAATAATCCGCACAAAATCATTAGAATGGTTTGGAAATAAATCTTCGAAATATGCAAAAAGTATTATATCCTTTTCATCACTTTTTGCCACCCTCTTGCACTCTTAGAAATACTGTTTATCAGAAGAGCACATAATTGTACCCAAGCAGCAGTTGTAAGCCAAATTAAGTTATTTTTTTTTTCAAGTACTGCTGTGTTTCACTCTTTAACTATAACATGGAGAGTTTCATGTTGGAACTTGTTTTCTTTTCATGATCCCCCAAATGTAGCCGATGGTTTCTTTCCTTTGTTATGGTACCTCTTTTTTGTATTCTTTTTTTTTAATCGTTGTACTCATTTGTATTCCTGGAAATTGAATAAAACAAAAATTAACAAACTAGCTCGTAGTACAGCTAATAGAATCTTTTATTCAAAATGACTCTCGGTTATTTATAATCTACCCGACTTCAACAAAGGCAAATGAATACTTCAACTAACTACCTTCCTGCGACGTCTCGAGACGAAATGGCCTATAAGAATCGAATGGATGTAAAACGAAATACCTCATAATGCAGTGTATGGGGGTACATTCTGATCACGCAATGGATTCTGGTGTACCTATTTCCAATGACCGATATCATTTTGATTGCCGCTTTATAAAGATCAAAGCTCAGCATTTAAGCTCGTCAAACTGATTTGATACAAAGAAACTGATTGCCTTCCGCAGACGCTATCTAACCCAAACAGGAAATATGTCATGTTGATATGTCTGTGATGTGTGGGTGGATGTGTGTCTGCGTGTTTTATATATATATATACACACATATCAAACAAAGTGTATGAAAGTTCTGCGTCGGTGTCTAAATAATAGTCAAATAAAAAAACCGCAGTAGCCAAAAAGAAAAATCTGAGCCAAAACCTTTTGGCTCCTGCGGTGTTATTTTGACTCCTGAGTATTTACTCTTTCTGACTTCGATATCTTTCTATCTATCTATCTAGATATATAGATATATATATATATATATATATATATATATATATATATATAATGTGAAAGAAATGCGAGAATAACGTTGCGTAGCTCAATCAAAGTTCCCCAGAGCTGTCCTCCCTTTTTGAATTTTTTTTTTGCAAAGGCTGAAAAAATGTCTCCGCCGGGAATCGAACCCGGGTCGTTGGCTTAGAACGCCAATGCCTTAACCACTAGACCACGGAGACGGGTTAGAGGTTTCGGCGACACCAAATTCAATTGAACAAAAGATTTGACAAATCTTCAACCTTATTAATTAATTCCTTTGTCGGGGGCAGGTGAGTTTTGAACAAAGACAAGCCGCGTGCCTCAGCTGGATCCAAGCGAATGCTTTGAGATACATGTATACATTATAATAATTATTAACAAGTGTAAGGAAATAACATATACAACAGCTTCGGCAAATCTCGTGGGAATAAATACAATGTGAAAGAAATGCGAGAATAACGTTGCGTAGTATATATATATATATGCATTTCTGTTTTTGATATTGTTAGCGAAATATCTCTCCATTTGAACTGGGGGGGTTGAGGAGCTGATCATAAACTCAAATGGCAGGATAAATTCACAAAATCCATCGATCTCTACATAGAACAGCAATTCGTTTTATCAGTTTATTGCCACTTGGTCGATAGCCAATTGGTCTAACATCGTTTGGTCTAATAGCAGTTGGTCTAATAACCAACTGGTCTAATTATCATTTTGTCCAATTACCATTTGGTCTAATTGTCATTTCGTCTAATTACCATTTGGTCTATGGTCAATTCATCTAATAGCTATTTGGTCTAAAACCATTTGGTCTAATAACCATTTGGTCCTTTATTAATTGGTCTAATTGCAATCTTGTCTAATCATCAAATGATCTAAGCCCAATTGGTCTAATACCCATATGTTCTACACATCATTTGGTCCGTTTTCCAGTTAGTCTAACCTCAGTTGGTCTATCATCATTTAGTCAACACCCATTTAGTCCAATAACCATTTGGTCTAATTATCATTTGTTGTAATTGTCATTTGGTCTAATATCCGTCTGGTCTAATTACCTTTTGGTCTAATCATCGTTCGTCTAATGACGAACTGGGCAAATTTGTCGTTTTCCCCCTACAATACTCCTCTAGGTGGCTTTGACTACTAAACAGCCAGATCTCGGTTCGGCGCACTGACCGAAATTTTCGAACTTTTGTGCAGTAATTGTATGTTTAGATTGTTCGGGGGGGAGGGAGAGGAGAAAGGGTGACCTGATGGAGCAGTCAATTAGTATTTTAGTGAATTTTCAATTATTGTTTCATTGCATTTTGCTTTAGTTATTTTCCATCCTTTCGTTTCCTTCGCTATCTTCTCTTATGTATATCTTTATCCTTCTACCAATTCTCTTTCGTTATTTTATTCCATTGCTTTTATCCTTTCATTTTTCCATCTTTCCTTTAGTTGTGTTATTCTTTAATTCCTTCTATGAACTCTTCCATCTTTCCGTATATTAATCTTTATATTCTTTCTTCTATCATCTTCTCTTTCTCTCTCTGTTTTTCGCTCTGTATTCCTTGGTTTATCTTTCTATCATATTGCCTATTTTGCATTATTCTTTCTTTTTATCCTTTTTTATTTTTTGCTTTTCATCTGCAATTTCGTTATGTTATTCTTCTTTTTTTGTTTGTCCTTTTTATAATCTTCTCTTCCATCTTTCGCCATGGTTTTCTTTATCCTTCATCCATATCTCTCTCTCTCTCTCTCTCTCTCTATTTCAATTCAATCATCCCTATTGTATTGTTATTCATCGATTAATCTTTCCTTCCGTCTTTCCTTTATATTCATTCTTGCATCATCTCTCTCTCTCTCTCTCATTGTGCCATTCTGTTTCTATTCATTATTATCATCATTATTACTACATTATGTACCACAATGCAGGGAAATGGAACGTTTTTGGAAGTGGGGACTAACGCCTTTTGCCCGGGTACCAACTACCCTTTTCAGTATTTTTCCGAGCGAGCAAAGCGAGTAGCCAAACATTATTACAATTTATTATCTTTAAGAAGTGATCTCTTCTAAAAATACATAGGCCTATACTGTACATAATCATTAAACAAAATTGTATGAAACGTGTCGACTAAAAAAAGTGAAGGTGCTGCAGCACCATCACCCCCCCCCCCCCCCCCCCCCCGGTTCCACGGCCCATATGCAATGTATATCATATATAACGGTAAATTGCCACTTGGTCTAATGCCAATTGGTCTAAGAGCCAAATGGTCTAACATTATTCGGTCTAACAACTATTTGTCCATGAAAAGCAAAAAAATAAGATAAAAAGAATAATCCAAAATAGGTAAAATGATAGAAAGATAAACCAAGGAATAAAGAGCAAAAACATGATAGAAGAAGGAATATAAAGATTAATAAACGGAAATATGGAAGAGGTGATAGAGGGAATCAAAGAATAACAAAACTAAAGGAAAGATGCAAAAATGAAAGGAAAAAAGCAATGAAATAACATAACGAAAGATAGAGAAATGATAGGATAAAGATATCCATAAGAGAAGATAGCGAAAGAAATGAAAGGATAAGAAACAAAATAACAAAACCACAGTGCAATAAAAGAATAATTGAAAATTCACTAAAATATTAATTGATTAATTAATTAATCAATCAATTTATTCACTAGATAAGTAATTAGCACATGTAATTAATTCATGCCATGGTCCATCAGGTCATATTTTTTTCTCCTCTTTTTACACCCATCCCCCCCCCCAAAAAAAAAAAAAAACAAAACAAAACAAAACAAAACAAAACAAAACAAAGCAAAAAAAGCATGTAAAAAAATAATGAAAAAAATAAAACCTAAAATATTTGCCTTTCAATTTGACGTCACAAAGTATGTATAAATGTGTCAGAGCAATGTGTACCTAGTCTTGGTTGAAGTTTCTCCCGGCCGTATTTGAGGGTCACGAGTAGAGTACCTACATAAAGAGAGTAGCGAAAACTCATCTAACTGGACGTTGTGGCGTGCGCCTGTAATCCAGCTACCAGTGGAAGTTATAAACTGATTCAGCGGACCCAGGTTCGAGACTGAGTCACGTCTTTCGGATGGTGACGTTAAAGGTCGGTCCCAGACGTAAATAATCATATCTGATTGATACACGTCTGTAAAAACCCAATTACACACATCATTTGTTTTCGTTTATTCCGTCAAGACTAGTCGGCAGGAATATTCATGAAAAACAAATTGTAGGGATAATTATAATAAAATGAGCAAACCAAACTCGCGGTTCTCTATGTGGTGCATTCGGATATACGTTGTGCTATGCATGAATATATCCCGAGTTTGAGTCTCGTCATGGTTAGGGTAAGGGTTTAGGAATTTATCATTGACAAAATTTTCTTTTGCGGAAACTTTGAGAAAAAAAATAAGTCTTAAAGTTGTAGTCTCTCTCGAAGTCTTCTCTTGACGCTCAAATACTGCCCTCTCTTGTCGGTGGCGCAAGTCCTGACAGAAAAAAAACACGCCCCGGCCCCGGGGTCAATGGAAATATCGACTCTTGGGGAACCCCCACCCCCCCCCCCCCTTTCTCCAGCTATTATTTTTAAACGTATAAACAGTGCACGGTTCATGAGGACAATAATCAGGGAATTAGCTATAGTCAAGTTGTTGGGGCACTGCATGGCACCATGGGGGAGGCAAGGGACCCTAAACCTAACCCTAATCCTAACCCTATTTCATATTCATGAGCATCCGCCATTTTCATTATCCGTGGACCCATTTAATGATCTCCCTCAATGCAATGATCAGAGGGTAGTCCGTAGTCGTAGCAGGAGAGCAAACAAGAAATTAGCCCAGTTGGTCGTTAGACTTAAACGATGATTAGACCAAGTGGTAATTAGACCAGACGGCTGTTAAACCAAATGACAATTAGACCAAATGGTTATTACACTAAATGGGTGTAGACCAAATGGTGTGTAGAACATATGGATATTAGACCAATTGGGTTTAGACCATTTTGATGATTAGACGAAATGGCAATTTTACATTTGTAGGCAATTTTTTTTTTTTTAATTTGCTGGTGTAATGTTTTTACATTTGTGGCTGATTTTTACATTTGTGGGCTCTACACAAGCCCCCCCCCCCCCCCCTCCCCCGGAGATGTTTGTGCACAGTTTCTATGTTTTCAACTTTTCTATGTACAGTATGTATTCGTTCAAACTAAAAGCGACTGTGAAAGTTGTCAAGATAAAAACATATATTCACTGAACGCATATATATTTGACAGTGCCCACAAGCAGGATATCTCCTTACATCGGAGCTCAACGATATTGACGTTGCATAAAACCGTAGGTATACGATAACACGTTCTGATAGCCTTCTTGTCGAGATTCAATTTCATGATGTAATTTTCTCAGATTACACGGATTAGGGAAATGAAAATGAATAGTATATGTAGAAATGCAATCCTTTTTCGATATTTCATAATTTGCTGATGATTTTCTTGAAAATATCTTCTTGGGTTTTTTTTTTTCCACAAGACCATCCTCTGATGGATAACTGTACTTTGATGTCCTAATTTGTAGGTTTTAACAGCCCGGCTCACGAGGTGACATTTCCTTACGTTACCACTGCATCAGTGACTTATCCATGTGTAGGTCTTTTGTGCGCCATGAAAGAGGGAAGCCCTTTTAATAACTGGCGTATGGGTTACTTGCCTTACAGGGTCAATTAGAGCAAGTACTGACGCAAGAGAAATGATGCCTCGTCTGAGCCGGGCTTTAAGTATTTGGTAGTGTAGCGGTAGTTGTTGTGGTAGTGGTAGTAGAAGTAGTAGAAATGGTAGTAATAGGTGCAGTGGTAACATTTGTTTCCATCATTGTTATCATTATGTTTATTCTATATATATTTATCATCATAATAATTACTGTCATCAATGCAATTATCATCATCATCGTTAACATTTCTTGTTGTTATAATTATTACTAAATAGTATTATCAATATTTATATCATCTTCATCATCATCATTATTATCACTTTTATTCACATCAACGCTGATAGCTGAACTCTGAATGAGAAAGTGCAGCACCATCCCACACCGCCGCCGCTCTCTCTTTCTCTTTCTCTCTCTCTCTTTTTCTCTTTCTCTCTCTCTCTTTCTCTCTGTCTGTCTGTCTTTCTCGCTTTTCCTCCCTCTCACTCTCTCGAGTGACGCCAATCTCGGCCCTTGTCTTCGCCACAATCTTTGACGCCGTCAAGTCTTTCCCAGTCTGCATCTTAGTTTAAGTAAATGGCATTGAGGCTCTTTTTCATAGCCTATTGACTTTCTCGCAACATCATGGGGATAAGAGTTTGGAAAGAGGAAGGAAAGAAAAGCCTGGATACTTTATCTCTTAATGATGCAGCAGCATCAGTAATGTATGCTGCTCTTTATCCTCATGTAAAAGGAGACAAAAATGTTGGAAATCAATCCTTTAGTATATTTTTTTTATTCTGATTTCAAATTGTTGAAAATATTCAAATCTAATTAATCTAATATTAATGAATAAAATCAATAAAAAATATATAAGATTTGCATTGGTGCAAAAGATGAACATGAGTAGTATAGAACATTTTTAAAAAGAAAAGAATCAATTATAGGCCAAATCTTTAGAACATGAGCGGCAAAAGAATTCACTTGCAGCATGTTTTATAGAGGACTACAAGATATATAAATATAGCTTCATGACTATTGAAATACACTATATTCTTGAGAAAGAAATATTTTGTCTATGATACCAAAATATAAGGCTTGAACTCTATGTTACACCGCTCGCTTCCCCTCAGCCAGTTCCATTTGGCAACCATCTCCTAAAAGGAAAGAACATTAGATAAAGTCGCAAGGAGACAAGTCCTTTTATATACCTTAAGTCACACAGACTGGTTAAGTGGAATCCTAGCAGTATTGGATATCTGTTTTCCAGTCTGCAAATAGAACTATTTTCGGTCAAAACAGCGAAAGAACGACGTCTCGAAGCCACAATCACCGTGCGACAAGGTGGAATGGAAAGTTCATTACATGCGTGAAGTTATTATTTACCAGTCTCCATCCCTCTTGCCCTCTCTCTCTCTCTCTCTCTATCCCTTTCCGTTTCGATATCTGTCTCTCCCTCCATCTCCCCATTTTCTCTCCCCACTCCTCTCTCTATTGCTGTTTCTCTCTCCTTTTTCTGTCTCTGCGCTCTCTCCATCAGTCTTCGTCTCTCATTCCCTCTTTTTCTCTTTCTATCTATCCCTCGCTTTCACCCTCTTCTCCTTTTCCTTTCTCTTTCTCTTTTGCTCTCTCCATATGAAAATACTTTTGTTTTATATCTTTCGCTCTATTCCCCACTTCCCTTTTTATATTTCTGCATTGATATAGATATTACTCTAGAAAACACATAACCGCCTTTCTTTTCATTGCACATTTGTGCATCATCTTTTCTGATTTCCAACATCAGTAGCGTATCAAAGGGACAGGGGTGGCACGTGACCAGGGCGGCACTTGAAGGGGACCCAAAAAACGCAAAAGAGAGAAAGAAAGAAAGAAAAGAAAAAATTATGATCATTAAGGACTATGCCCCCCCCCCCCTCCCCCCGTGAGCATTTTGAATGCTTTAGAAATACATATACATTTTTTAAGCTTTAATATGCGAGAAAGGGTTCAAAATATGAAAAATGAAACGTAATTCTGGTTCCTTTCCTGTTATAAAAATATTGCGCCCCCAATATAGGATAAAGCGTATAAAATAGCACGTACAAAGGTTCAAAAATCCCAACTTTCGATTGTCCTGCTAAATTCCTTGACTCGAGTGTTGCGCCCTATTTAGCAATGCTAAGGTTAAAAATATATACTGCTCAGTCGCTTTGCTCCCTCGCTTGTACAATAATGTAACGTAGATAAGTTTCATGCAGGTGGTGAAGAGAGGGGTGGTAAGGGGCGCAACTCCATTTTTAGCCCAGGGCGCCATAATCACAAAATACGCCACTGTACAACATTATTCTCGCTGTGTTTTCATTTGCTCTCCATCATCTGACAAAATTTCTTCTCACTTTCAATTGTCCATATTTCCCTTAAGCTTTCATTTTAATCTGAAACTGAAAACCGTTGCTTGGGGTGTTCATTCTTTCTTTGGACATTGTCGTTATCCAGCACCTTTGTTTAAGCCTTTGGCCTCCTCCTCCTCCTCCTCCTCCTTTCTTCAAATACGAAGATAGGGATTAAACTTCCAAGAACATCTCGTTCGTACTATTATCGTCCTTGAATCTCAGACAATAACGGGGTTTTTTCCTCACAAAGGTCCTGCGTATACTATAAAAAGGAAGGAACACAATAAAGGCATTCCCAACTGAAGAATTGCATTTCAAGCACCGCTGTTCCGGCTTCATCTGGAAGCTATCTATTTTGGGAATCGTACAAAAGGAAAAACTAACTATTTACCCAACTTGTGCGTTGCCCTTGAATAAATTATAAATTGGCAGTTTTCAAACACCATGCGTCTAACCTGCTGGACGCGTGCTACTTACGTTTTACTTGCGTGTAGTCCGTGTGACTTGCGGGTTATTCGCGTGGGTGGCGCGTGAGAGCTTTGAAAGTGATCCGTGCTAATTACGGGCGACATAATGTCTGCGTCACAACTGCGTGTTACCTGCGTGCGAGTTGCCTACCAGTTGCGAATGGATGGAGAAACCATCATTTCTCCGAGTTGTCTAGAAACAGAACTAGAACGTCATTATCTTGGCCGCATCCGACCCTCAACTAACCAGCGGAAAGGCAGTAACTGGCCCTCAACATGCACGCAATTTGCTCGTATAACTCGCTCCACGCCCGCAGAGCTGATCAGCTACACGGATGTTGGCAGTATCGACACCATTCCTTGCCAGTAAAACACCCGTACTATGCTCGTAGAATGCCCGCAGATGACGCATAGCCACAGATCCACGGGCAACCTACGTACATCAATCGGGTTAACTGCCTGTGACTTGCTGCCGCTACGGGTCTCCTACTGGTGTTGTGCGTGGACCTATGCGGGCAATCTCCCGCAACTCCCCCGGAACAAGTTTTGAGCATGCTCAAAACTTGGCTGCGGGTAAATCGGACTTGCGTGCGCACCTGCGGGTAAGCACGGGCGAGATACGTGCTAGGTACTGTCAGTTGCGGGCCATCTGCGGGGACCTGCGGGTATCAAAAATTGTTCCCCGCAAGTCACACGCAAGGCTTGCCCGGAAAGATGTGACAGGGCCTTTAGTAACATGATAGATATTGTGGTTGTAGTTGGATTAGCATGTGCGCGCTTGGAAACTGGAGATTGGCTGGAATGCTCCCCAGCGGAGTGGAGAATAGCAATTGAATCCAGTGACCGGGGTAATAATGCTTTAAGCCCTTTGGTCGGTTACATTGTAAGTGGTAAGGCTCTCTATAAGATACAGCTATTATTACTATTATAATACCGAGATTCAAAATGGCGTTAACTCTGAGTCAAAGTATAACGCCCTTTTGGCTCAAAACAAACCATTGCAGACGGATTTTGCCTTCATATCCATGCTTCTTGGGTTGCAGTTGCAGTTGCAAGTATGTACTGACACGCAAAAGAGTAACCGAGAAGTATTCTCAAATCCCCACCAAAATATCATTTCACAATTTCTCTTAATGCGAAAGAAAGCAAGACTGATATTTGTATACAAATCATGGCTCACATAATCGTTACCGCCTGGGATGCAGATTGAAGGTCTCTTAAAATTTGTAAAAAGGAAGCATGAAGCAAAACTTGACGTCGATTTCTTTTTAAAACCTTGAATTTGTTGCTTTTCCTGAAAAAATTCAACATTAATATTGGAGAGTGTAAAAATAGGACATAATTATGAAGCATAAGATGATTTTTTTCCCAAACAATGAAGTATGTTATTTACCTACACTATTAACAAATGTCATTAATAGTTCGATAAATTAATATTTCTTTTATTCTGCGCATTGCAAATATAATTATTGTTGTTTTCTTATTCTCTCTCTTTCTCTCTCTCTCTCTCTCTCTTTCTCTTTTTTTTTCTCAGCAGCCTGGTATCATGTGCTCTTAGACAAAGACAGGATACCATGCTGTTTTTGTCAAATCTGTCTTGTAGTGAATGAATGCCCTTTGCGCACCTGTCCTGCCGGCGATCACATTCCGTGACTCTTTGAGACAACATTCATAATATTTCATGTGACAACGTTTCGTCAAGAACATGAATTTTGTGCTTGAAGCAATGCTCACAATCACCCGTGCACCTCTCTACGTGTGGTCTACGAAGGATTTTGCAGAAACTCCTTACGTCGGACGCATGGGTCTGCACGTTTTTTTCCAAGCACGTAGGAGCACGCAGGACACGCAAGGTGGCTGTTGGACATGTCCAACAATTTGCCTGTGGCTCCGTGTGCTGATGAACGCAGGTGACACGTTCAACTTTCGTACTTCGTGCACGTGCTACTTGCAAACATCGTACAGGGTTCTTGTGGAGGTCTCACGAAGCCCGTGGCTCCATACGGAGACGTGACCCGTGACATATCGCGCGTCTGTTTCACGGTGTCTGTCCGTATGTCTGTCTATCTTTCTGTCTCCCCCCCCCCTCCCTCTGTCTCTCTCTGTCTGTCTCTCTCTCTCTCTCTTGGTATGTCTTTCTTCCTCTTTCGTCTTGTGTTCCATTCAATCCTCTCACTTTCATTTATATCAGTGATGACGATGGTGCACGATCATACAATTTGACTACGATTATGATCATCATTGTCAGTGTCATTATTATTATTATTATATTATTATTTATTATTATATTATTATTAATTATTATCAGTATTATTATTATTATTATTATTATTATCAGTATTATTATTATTATTATTATTATTATTATTATGGCCTTATCACCAAGGACCCTGTATTAATAATAGTTCTTGCTTGCTTGCTTGCCTGGTTGTTTGGGTGATACAATCGCCATAATTTACTCTTTTTTTTTACTACCGTGAGTTTTTTGTAAAGCAAAGAAAGGATGAAATGGTGCCAGCGGATAAAAGAATATATTTAGCAAGGCATTTCACTTTCCGTACGAGATGTGGTGCATGTTCCCTTCTCGGTTACAATATCTCATTTGCATTCAGGAAATGGCATGACGCAAAACTGGTTAGATTCTTTACTGTCTCTTGGCCAATGTAATTGCCTGTGGAGATGGCGGGTACGGAACAGTTGCTGTAAGCTTCCGTAGTTTCTCCAACTTTTCCGTTTTTAACCAACTATTTTGTTATTTAATCTGTTTGCGAAGCTAGTTCTATACCAGAGGGTGAATTCTCTCCCGAATTATGACTTTCTCTTATTCTGTAACGTGAAACGTGAAGTCTTACACCACATAACGAGGAAAGGAACTGATATTACAATTATTTTTCTTCCGCGCAAAAGACAAACTGTCATATGTCAACTTATTTTCGAGGTTTCATCTTACTGGCTGGACAATCGGGGCCGGATTAGATTTCCATGGGGTGGACCAGAATTCGTCAACCTTTTGAATGATGTCAGTTGATATCTTTGAACGGAAACACATGATACAAACACTTGCATGGTTTGTAATATATGTTTTAAAGCATGCATATCTACAAAGACAATAATATCTCCATCTGTAGAGCAGGCATGCCATTTTTTAAAACATTGATATTGCATTATTTTTCGAAATATTACTCCAAGATATCCTTTTAAAATGTCACATGAGGTGTTGCAAATTTCATTTGTAGTTATTGCGCAGCTAATTCGCTATTTCAATAGTGCTATACACTGGAAAGTTATATAATTTAATAAAAAAATTCTCGTATATAGCATTATAAAATCTTTTGAAAGAGTTAATTTCGGACGTGTTTGAAAACAGGATGGCATTGTTGTGGTTCTTTCTAAACGACAGCTCCCAATCAAATACAAGAGCATTCCCTGCATGATTAAAAACTGAATATTGCATGGAGCCATCGAATCGATTACATTAAGCCTTTCATTGAAAAATAAAACTCTGGCTTGATTAGATAAATGACCTGACTGCACGACATAATTACAAATTAGGTGAACATCACGCTGCACAGACAGAACACATGTAAAACATATTATGCTTCAATTATTAGTCTCCGCACGGCGAAAAATTGATTGGCTAATCACTGTATTCGCATGGCTGCTAATATGCAACTTTGTTGGGCAGGCCGTTCAATTTGGAGGTTAATTATGAAGTGATAAGAATCAACAAATGCGAGGACAGAACATAGCCAGTCACATTATAAACACAACGAGCAAATAACAAATTTAAGTAATCGACATGTCCGAGGAAGCACCATTGCACCAACGCACCAACATATTTTTTTTTTTTTGTAAACAGGTTAAAAAGCGTTGATAGAGAAGAATCTGTTCAAAACGTCCCAATGATTTAAAGTTACATGCGCGCTCTCTCTCTCTCTCTCTCTGTTTCTCCCTTCGTTTTCTATTTTAAATGGGATATATGCTCTCAGCCCAAAGTTTAATGCCCCTGCCCAGAGCTAATTTCTAGATGACATACGACACTACGAGCGTTTTGAAGTTTCCGATGACAAATTTAATGGCTACTCATACATTCATGACATTTTTGCACACAATGTTCTGGTGGATATGGGGTATCAGAAACTGATATTCAGAACGGGTGGGGTCCCAGAGATATCCCCCTCTCTTTCTCTCTCTCTCTCTCTCTCTCTCACACACACACACACATGCACGCAGGTGCGAGCGGGAGCCCTCCCCCCCCCCCCCCGCGATAATGATGGATCCATGAGGATGGGGTGCAAGAGACGCCCCCTCACACCCTCACTCCAACAACATATACACACGCCTTGCCAGAGTCACTTTGCTTTTTAGGCTTTTCCGAGCCCCCCCCCCCCCCCCCCCCAACCCCGTCCCTTCCGGATTTATTTCGAAATCATGGATTCGCCACTGTATCGGGAGCCAACTTTACTTTAGAACAAATATTACTTGATTCAAGGTTGCGGTTGATATTTGCTATTTATGGGGTTTGTCATCATCACTTCGATACCTCTTCCAAATTAAGGGGGTTGTTAAAATGTTCAAATTAGAGCCATTGGTCTGGTTCAAATAACGACAGACGATTCGCTGTCGGGTAATGAGGGCTTGGAGTCATTTACACTTGAAATGTGATATGTGGGTATAAGATTGGATGCTCTGTCAATGAGGCTCTATAAATGTCACAATCTTGTGCAATTTCCTCCCTGCCGTATACCCATCTAGAAAAAACAACATCACAGTTACGGGCTATGTTAATACAGCCAGTGATGTAGCATGCTGGGTCCCGCCATTGCGGAGGAACTAGTATATACTTCTTGGGGTGCACCGCGATATAATACAATGCCTCTCAGATATGAGTTAACAGTCAGAAAATGTCTTCCCAAATGAATATTTCAAAAATTAGCATTTTTAAATAGGGTGTCATTCACCGATTTCGTGGCACCCTATATAAAATTAATATGACTCACAGGCAAAAATTGCGTTTTTGTAAATTCTCGACTTTGCTGCTAACGATTTTGCATAAAAGTCGCTTTTGTTCATTCGAGCTTAAAATATTGCCATTTTGTTGGTGTCATTTGATAGGAGAGACTCTATAAGCTATCCACAGGTTTATGAACATTTCCTTCAAATATTATGAATTTATTTGGGGGAGACTTTGGGCAACTGTTTTTGGGGACGCACTGTAGATGAATTGCAAATTAAATGAGGCCACCGATCTTTCTTTTTTTTTCTTTAAGCATAAAAAAATATCAACGTCCCGTTTTCTTCTTTCTCTCCCTTTCTCTCACTTCTCTCTCTCCCTCTCTCTAGCACTCTCCCTCTTTCTCTCTTTTACTTTACATCACTTTCTTTTCATGTGATTGATTGAATTTCTTTTGGTTGTTGTTGTCATTGTTTCATTTGAATTTTTCATTATATTACCTTACTGTGTGTATCACTGCTTGGAGGACAATACAAGAGTCTTGTATCCTGTTTCACACATGGTGCATCATTTCTTTAAAAACTACTTATTTTGATTGCTTTTCGACTTCACGCTTAACAAGTCTAGGCCGATCAAAAGAAATATATCTTTTGTTTCATGTTCTTTTCCATCAGACTGTGTACATCTACCACAATTGTACATGTCTACTTGCTTATAACCATATTCGATGCATATTTGTTTTGTCCATATGATTAAAGTTATTCAATTTCTCCAGCTCGAGGGAATAAAACAGTCATACATTTCTTACCCAAGTTTTGTCAATGTTTTTTTTTTAAGTAAAGATAACTTCTACCATCATTCTCAAGCATCACCACAAACATGAGTTTTCAATTTCGGGGGGAAAAAATAGCAAAATATGAAAAAAAAATTGCAAACAAACCCTGTTTCACAACTGGCTTCGCTTCATAGAATGGCAATGATATCTTTTGTAATGGTTGTTGATGTTATTGTTTTTTTTTTCTTCAAATAAAACATACATCCACATCCCAAGCTGGGATACGCACTTGTCTGTAAAGATAGGCATTTGGGAAAAAATTGGGTACTATCCAATATATATATATATATATATATATATATACAGGTAAATTCTGAACAGGTTCAACATTTCTCGGAAAAGGAACTAGGTTTCATACAATCAATAAAATTGAATGGCTTTTTTTCGTGGGACATAAAAATGTGCACAAGGGTATAGATCACACTCGCTTTGAAATATGTTACTAGTCGTGTCGACCCGTCAGATATGCTCATCAGCTCGTGTGATATACCCTTGTATCCCACTCAAAGCGATTCAATATTATATATACATATATATATATATATATATATATTGCAAACATAACCCTCACAGAGCAATTGTCGCCAAAGCGAAAAAAGGGGGAAACAAGAAACGACCACCTTGCTTTCACACCGTCCCCTTCTTTTCTCAGTAAGACTAGCGCACCAGTGCCCCGCCAATGGCTACAGCCACGGAGTCAGGAAATCACGAATCATGAATATGATTACTGGGACAAACTTTGGGAGAATTCTAAGAGGGAAAATTGCAAAAATTGAGGTTTATTTAACTTTCAAAAGTCTAAATGCTTTCAGCAAAACATGAATTTCATCACTTCATGGAGTTCACTCTCTTTTTAATCAGCGAACAAGAAATCAATGTAGGGGAACATGGTTTGGTCTTGCAACGTGAAACATACAATGACACATTTTCTGATTATTTCCGCTGAGGACTATATTTAATGTTTGCGCATACCATGTGAAATGAATTGCATTTTCATAGTTGTCATAATGCTAATATTAATATAATATAAGTTTTTTTTCGCGAAGGAAATATACATACCTGAGAAAAATTTAGTTATACAATCAAGACCAACCCAAGATGTATTCATGATCTATTGATGATACATTCTTTTCCAAAAGAGAAATACTTACGAGTCGAATCGCTACTACTACAGCATAAAGATCGAAGCAAAAGATCCTGAAGTTAAATTAAGCTTATGCGCTGTAAACCCACATTCGAAAGGAAATGAAAATATTCTTACAGATTATTGTATTCATTACCGTCAACCTATACTCGTAGAATCAATCGCAGTTATTCATCCTCTCGTCATTACTGATGTGTGATAGAAAATCTGTAATTCAGTTTTAGCGCCCACGAACATGGGATTACTTTGTGAAATTGAGTAGGATATTTGCTGACTTTCTTGACAGAACGAAAGTAGGATTTATTCACTTGCAACCACGAAGCATACATAGACAAATTTTGGTATCGGGCGCAGACCGGGGTGTACGAAGCGCGAAACTGTGATTTTTTTTTAATTGATTATTATTCCAGTTCAAGGTAGAATATATCGTCTATGTTGCAGTTAGCACATCTACCCGTTTTTTTTATTTTGTATACTAGTGTAACCAAGAACTTATTCTACATAAAAAAGTCTACTTAAAGTGTACCAACCACCTGAAAAATAATTTGTATACCGCTAGAAAGTATAGAATTAATATCAAAGAACTTTATCTTGCGTTCTATAGAGGTCAATAGTTTAAGAGTATGAAGGAAATAACACTATGAACATGGCGAACAAAGAAGCGGACAAAATATACAGCTCCTCATTGTACCTTCTACAATTGCTCTGGTAGACAATATAACATCCCTTCATTGCTATTATGTAAAAGTATGTAGAACAGGTGTCACGTGCATATTCACCTGTTCTACTTATTTTACATAATAGCAATGAAGGGATGTTCTTTTGTCTACCAGAGCAATTGTGGAGGGTACAATGAGGAGCTGTATATTTTGTCCGCTCTCTTTGTCATCGTGTTCATAGTGTAAAGGGCAACATTAAGGTGCTCGCGCGGAACCGAACACTCCTATAGGGGGAGATCAAATAGAGTGAGAATTGAGTGAAAATTCTTTTCTTTTTTTCTCTGTTAAAAGACTTAATGTTCATTCGATAATCGATCCTAAACAAAACTGTCACTCGCGGGTAGTGAAAATCCTTTTTTAAGAGAGACTAGAAAAGTAACGACAACCCATGATTCCAATGCCATTTGGATTCCACTAATAACGCAACATTTCTATTCAAGTGCGATGAGCACCTGCATGTTCGAAATGGAAAGGATTTGCGCGCAATTTTGTTTCCATTAGAATCGGACGTCTATGTAGGAACATTATCTCAATTCTTATTGGGACTTTACACCGGGTACACCACTGGCGCCAGTACCCAGTACCGTATTGATAAAGTGAGCAGCAACAGAATTGTTTTACATGATTCTATTTTCGTCTCACACGTCATCTTGTCTGCTTCTCCATCGGTAACATCTATCTTTCCCGCACTTTACATCATCCTTAGAAAGCAAGCACTAATACCTTAGTCACACCGCCAAACCGATACCAAACCGAACCGATTCAATCAGATGCAAGGATTTCAGTAGCTTATAACAGTTATTGCAACTTCAATAACAAGTTTTATGAAACGGGGCCCTGGTGTGGGTCTCATCGGTGTGACTGAAGCATGACTGAGTGGCAGAACTGTGTTATTTGTGTTCAGTCCTAAAAGATTTGGTGTCAATTTCCGTCGGGCTAAATGCTTTCCTACCTCGGTTCGCTATATCCGATTAGTCGATTCGTAAACGAAAGAAGAGAAGATGGATATCTACCTCGAAAGGATGTTCCCGTAGAGTCTACTACTGACTCTTTGCATGACAGGCATTACCGATCTCCCCAAAGTCACTCACCGACTCACTGGCGTAGCATGGGTCCCAGCCATTGTTGGGGGCACTGGGGCACTGGGGAAGAGGGGTATCGATCTTACTAGGTGAATGAAATGCGAGCGAATAAGCCTATGGAGTGAGATAAAGTGTGGAAGGTGTTCAATTTTATTTTCTTGCGTTAAGTCCCTCTCTCCATTTCTTTCTTTCTCTCTTGTTCTATGTTTTCCTTCTTCGCCTATCGATTGGGGGCATGTACCCCTGTGCCCCCCCCCCCCTCCTCATGTAGCTACGCCACAGAGCCAACTTATCCATGGGAGAGGAGTTTTGAGAGTGAACTTGTCCCTTCCGAAAACAAAATCTATCATGGACTGAATTCTGTCTTCTAAGTTGCTAATTGGATGATTTGTCCCAGGAACTTGTCAAGTTCGATGAATACATATTCATCGGGAGCTTCGCACGATGTTGTTGTATTTGTTTCAGATCGTATTCCCCTTTAAAGGCACAGTATTACGGTGATCCGACACACGCTCTGGTGACATCTGCTCTGGGCTTTATTTCTTCAAAGATATAGGTTGAGGATTAGGGTTGCAATTGTGTTTTATGTTGGGTTAAGTGATAAGGTAAGGGTTAAGTGTTAGGGTAAGGTTTAATTGTTAGGGTAAGGGTTAAGTGCTAGGGTAATCGTGACGTCACTCTATTCATCATGGGGGGACGACACAATAGCCGTCCCCCCCCCCCCCCCCCCCATGAACAATAGATTCTTTACTCGGATTGACGCCCATGGTAAGGGTTAAGTGTTAGGGTAAGGGTTAAGGGCCGGTCACATTTGTCCAATAACGATAACGATAATGAGATTTTCAATTAAAGGCACACCCTACTATATGGTGTGTATGTGTGAGTATGCTCTTGACTGTTAATATTAGGGCAGCTCTAAGGTTTGCCTTTAATCAAACATCTCGTTATCTTTATCAGACAAATATGTGACCAGACTTTTATGGTCAGGGTTAAATATAGTTTTAGGTCAAGGATTAAAGTTAGTAATTTGATCAGTGTAGTGTATCATGTGCAGAGCAATTGCATCTGAAAAATGTATTGCTTTCTCAAAAGTAACCAAAAAATATTGCCAGAATTATGTTAACACAACCATTGTCCAACTTCACCTGTTTGACGATGCACAATAGAAGAGCTTTTCAGGTATCTCTGGTATGTGACTGCCAGGCTGAAATGTACTATTCATGTGTTAATTGCACAGATACCAATCAAGCTCCCGCCATCAATGCACTATGAACATGACGGACAAATGGAGTGGACAAACCCAATTCTACCCTTCACAATGGTTCTGGTAGACAAAAGAATATCCCTTCACTGCTATTCTCTAACAAAAAATATGTAGAACAGGTTTCACATGCATATTCACCTGTTCTACTTATTTTACATAATAGCGGTGAAGGGATGTTGTTTTGTCTACCAAAGCAACTGTGGAGAGTAGATTGAGGAGTTGTTTATTTTGTCAACTCTCTTTGTCCGTCATGGTCATAGTGCATGCCTTGTCAGATGGACAATGGGTGTGTTTACATAATCCTGATAATATTTTTTTTGTCTGCTTTTGAGAAAGCAATGCATTTTTTTAGAAGTTAATAACTTATTAATGAAATGACCAATTGACACCAAATTGCACTTCAAGAAAATAATCAAACTCAAAATGACATTATGTAAATTTGAATTGAACTGAATAAAACATTTTGGAGTTATCATAGTCAGAAGGTAAAAAAGATAAACTTCAGCACTACCTTGTTATATAAATGTATAAACTCACAATTACTTTCTCAGTTCTGCAGCCTTTTCCAGTGTGTTTCAGATATGCATATGGTACTAGATCCGCTGCTGAAATCTATATTCCCAAACACCGTCAACTTATTTTTCAACGTAACATTCCGTTTCACTGATCTTGAGCTTTGGAACGATTTTCCTGCACCCATGAGAAATCCTGTATCTCTGTTAAGCTTCGCATGGATGTTAAAAAAAGGTGTATGATATCGGATTATAAAGTTCATGACTAAGGTTCAATCCCACCTAGCCGATAAAAATGACGATATAGGCACATTATTTTTGTTTTGTTTTGTTTACTTTTTTTTATTGTTCAAAGAAATACACACTTACATACACTCTTATCATTATTACCTGCTGGTTAGGACTAAACCTTTCCAAT
Organism: Heliocidaris erythrogramma; assembly: GCA_025617745.1. Taxonomy (NCBI): domain Eukaryota; kingdom Metazoa; phylum Echinodermata; class Echinoidea; order Camarodonta; family Echinometridae; genus Heliocidaris; species Heliocidaris erythrogramma. The sequence continues at coordinate 36,279,630 of CM046856.1, forward strand.
GCCTCACTTGATTTATTATGTTCGATTACTATATAATGTTTCCGTATCATTTTGTACGAACTGAAGAATGCCTGTGAATATTTCGACAGTGTATTCTCCACCGTATTTTTGCCATTGTATTATTCACGAATGCCATGTTGCAGTCATCTTCCTTTATCTCTACTCTCCTCACCTCTTCTTTCTCTCTACCTTCTTCTCTCTACCTTCTTCTCTCTTTAAAGTCAGGTCTGTTAACAAAATTTGGAGGATAGAATTTACAAAAGCGTATTTTTTACTGTGAGTCGTATTATGTATTAAAAGCGTTAATTTTAGATAGGGTGCCACGAAACCGGTGAATTTCACCCTATTTAAAAATACTAATGTATGCAAAAAACACAAATTCAGTTAGTTTGACTCGAAATATCTATACTAGCTTCTTTCATATCCAGGTGAATCTGATGAAATCATCCTATTCATTTTGCTTTATCTTAATGTTAATTTATGCTAATTTATGCATAAAACACATATGATATGGTCACAAAATAAATGTGGAGGGGCTTCATATTCTACCACATAGGTTAGATCGATCAGTTAGTTTTTAAAATAACATTAATAATTGCAATAATATTGTAATGTTTGTTGATTTTAATGGTAATCTATTATGATTGATTCATACTTATGCATAAAGCACATTTCCAAATTTGTGACATATTGGTGAATAAGGTCAGGTTAATGAAATGACTATGTTAGGTGTGATATTCTGAGTACAGTATAATCCTTGAATTTTAAAACTATTTTATAATAACATTTCAACGTATCAATTAACGACTATACCAGCACTTCCAATTTGAAACAAGGTCAGATCAATAAAGACAAGGTTAAATTTACAACTTTCAGAGTATATTTCTTGATTCTAATACTGTATGTATTGACGAACTGAAGCTCTTAAATACGTACAATGTGAATGGCATTAACGCAATGGATACTTGTAGTTTGCATAAATTTTGGGAATTTTGCATGAAAATGTGAGTTATTTTGATGGCTCCTGTGAGAAATATAAATCTGTAGGCACAACAAATACATATGGAAAGTTTGGTACATTTTCAAGCAATTGACATTTACCTTGTCAATGGACTAACTGATTTAATACATGTAAATCGCATAAATTAGCATTATGCATGAAGATATGGTTTGATTCGATGGGTCCTGTTGGAAAAAAAAGCTATTGCCCTCACAAGTACATCTGCAAAGTTTGGTGCTTATGTAAACTCTGTCCCCAAAACTTAAAAATATGGGCTTAACAGACCTATTTATTGCATGTCCCTTTCTTCCTTTCTTGTATTAATTATTTATATTATTGTGTACTGTGTATTCATGCGTACCCCCTACATGCGTCTGCTTCATTGTATTGCAAGTTCTTGTTTATATCCATACTGTATATACATGTATTGTACTATTTGAACAGATGATGAATGTTGTCAAAACTAATGGAAGAAAAGAGATTTTGATTTGAATTGAATTGAATTGAATAGTTATCATATCATTATCCTAAAGCCAGGCTCACACGAGGCGTCAGTTGCTGATGACTGTTGGTCTGTTGGGACCGCGTCAGTGACTTGAATGGTTTTTTGCGCGTTATGAAAGAGTGATCAATATCATTGAAAAAGGAACAGTGCAAAACAATCCTGTTCATAACCAGCGTATGTTGTAATATTGTTATCATATAGGCTCGATTAGCGCAAGTAATGACGCAATCGAAATAACGCTTCGTGTGCATGTGAACCAGGGTTTAGATAGGTGGTATGCGTGTGACATAATTATATGCTCTTAACAATGGTATAAGTTGAACAGCACAAATAGATTTCCTGTACGGCGGAGCAATGGATGGCAACACAATAACCTAGTATGTATATTGTAGCACCGGCACATCAACCGCGTTAATAATGTTCCACTAATTACACCAATTAAACATGCAGTGAGTCCATATTATCATGACAATTAGAATTCTGTTTGAGTAGCGTGTTCCTTATTCAACAGCTCGCCACGCTTCGCCAATTTGATATTAACGAGATTCGTAATTTTCCAATCGAATCCAAATTTGCAGAGGAGTGGATGTTTGTTAAGAGACGTCAGTCCAAATCAATTTGGGGATGTGTTGAAGATAGACGTTGAGGATTGGGCTGTAAGTGCAAAAACATTATATTCTATGCGCTCTGTCATTCAATGTCCCATACCGGGAGGCCCCGATAGGACCGCGGGTTTAGCTAGTTTAGGCACTGGCGTACTGGTTGGGGGGGGGGGGGGGGGGGGGGGGGGCTTGGGGACTGCAGTCCCCCAAATGTTCCACGCCAAATAAAAAGGGGGAAAGGGTGGAAAGAAAAAGAAAAACATTTGGGGGGGCTTGCTCGCTTGCAAGTATTCAGAAATTGTGTGGCGTATGCCTATGTTCAGCGCCCTCATTGGCACATTACGCCACTGAATTTAGGGTAGACCTTCGGGGGGAGGGTCAATCGAAGAAAATATTAATATTACTGAATATAACGCACAATATTCTACTAAAAGTATGTAGAGTGTAAGCTCATAACTGAATAGGCCTATTAATTTTGGTCAAATTCGGTTTATATGTCCTGAGCAAAATAATGTCTCATCGCCCGAAGGCATGCATATTTCAAGTATATCACATGGCAATTAGCATTTAAGTTCTGGCCTCAAAATCTTATTTTTGTCAGTGAAATGTATTTTTATGATATTAAATCATATACCCGCAGGCGAATACAGTGACAGAAGAGACTGACTGGAGGGACTTCTGAACATTACATTCCGGGGAAAATTGTCTCAGGAAAACAATAATGATGTTCGCAAGGCCCATTCCCCCCCCCCCCCCCCCCCCCCCCCCTTTCCATTTATACATTTATCATCCTGGATCCACCCCAGGTATGTCACATCGCAATTATTAAAAGTAATTAACATCATTTTTAAACCAATTTATGAAATAAATCCATGAAGAGGGGAAAATAACCCAATTATAAGAATACCATGTCATTTGATCTATTCATAGTGTCTTTTTCTTCTTTGTTGTTGTTTTGTTTGTTGCTTTTTTATGACTTTATCATTAAGAACCTACCACATATCACATTACTGAAGTTCATTCTCTGCTATCTGCTATCAAATTTTTTTTATTTCTGTTAGGGTTCTATGGTGCGTTGGTGGATTTGAATACGAAAGTGTTATGGAAATGTTACTACCTATAAAAAGAAACTTTATTCAATAAGACTGCATGAATTGAGGGAGCATTTTAGAAAGTGTGCCGCATGCCCGTATCCATTTAGTTTTCATCGTCGACATTCATAACACTCATTTTTAAGTTGTATTTTTTTTAATGCATGCCTACAAAGATGCAATAAAACATTGTTTACTTACCTTTTGACTTTCCGAAACGGCTCTACATTGAAGCTTTCCTTCTGCAAATGTGGGGAAAACTGGCTTAAAATGTGTCCTGTTAAAAAAAAGTCTCAAACTGCAACGGGGCACGCAGAAGCTCTACGAACGTCGGATAGTTCTCCCCTGACCAGACTCCTCGCGAGAGTCACAAAGTTCAATCTAGCTGGCCAGTGGGCGAATATAAAGCTGATAATGAAGATGAGGAGATTGGAGAAGGTTGGAAGTGATCTTTCATTGGCAGTGGCTTTAAAAACTCGAGTTGATTGATGACACAAAACGATGACTGGAACAGTCCTATACGGTTCCACACTTGACCAAGTTTCTGCGCTTGCGAGATTGAGACACACACGGTAGGGTACAGTGACAGCCGGTGAATGCGGGCGAAAGGTGTGGCAACGCTCGCAAGAGTCGATCGTCTTATCTATCCACTTATACGGGCCGTTCTCTCAGAACTTCACTACAGCAAGTAAAAAGCTTGTTTTCCCTTCCGTCTCGGGGAAAGATGTGCGCTAGATACTCATTTGCTCCGAGTGGTTCAGTTAACACTGTACTCTCCTTCACAATTATGGAGTTCTGGCTGGTGAATTTAAATGACAGGCTAGGCGTAAGGGTGCACAAATAATGTACTGGGTGTTATTAATATTACGGTTCTCACTTCTCATTCCATCCAGAAACGGTTGGAAATAAAAAGGAATATTTTATGACGTCCGAGTCTAGTCTCCATCAAAAATAGCGCATGCGTGCGTTTACTTCGTGCAACAGTCAGATACAAAAAAAGGCTCAAAAAAGTTGAACAACCAATTTATGTGCAGCTCAATGACTTGTAGCATTTTCCCGTTTGTCTTGGTGCTTAGGAAGATCGGCATACGTATTACAATTTGCTTGGCTGTTTTGAAACAGCACTAATACATGAATAAGGAATTTAAATTTTAAATTACAGGCTTCTGATATCTGCGTGATGATTAGGACAGTGTTAGATTAGGCCTCGATGTTCTAATGCACATCAGTCAACATTCCTTTTTAATGAATTCTGCTAAGAGCCAGAAAGGCGTTAACACATATTAATGCCCTTTTGGCTCTCAACATTGATCGCACAGAAGACTAGTTCACTGTGGTGCACTATGACCACAGTTGAAATCACAGTGTGTACGTATGGTGTGCGTACACATGTGATGCCAGTTTACCTGGAACATTCTAACAGCGTTGAAAATGTGAAGACACAGGGTTCACATTTTGTACACACTTTGTGACACAGTGCAACTTAATATGACCACAGTTAAAATCATAATGTGTTCGCATCATGTGCAGTGCATTCACAGAGTGGTCTGGGGACAAATCCAGTGTTTACTATAATACTGTTTATACTGCATTCACATTGTTTTCACACTGGCAAAATGTAATGCACTGTGGCCATAGTGGAAATCACAGTGTGTAAAGCACCCGACAGTGTGGTCACACAGTAGTATGAAAACCCTCACAGTGTTAGTCCTATGAAAGCACCGTGTTCACACGGTCTTCACACAGTATGAGAATCTATGCACACTGTGGCCATAGTAAGAAATCACAATGTCTACACGCACTAGTATTAAAACACTTTGTTAGTGCTGATTATGTGACAGTGAAGTGTTCACATGGTCTTCACACTGTATGAAAGTCTGTACACAGATGAAGTCAGAGTGTAGACACACCACAGTGTTAACACATGAGCCTGATCGGTTAAGAGTAGGCATTTTGTCCGTCCGTGACATTGACTATTTTATGGATTATGATTTTATTAGACGATCATGGCAACCAAATTTTGTCAAACTTCAACTCCTTCAATGATGCTGTTCACAGTGAACATAAAAATACCACTCTGCAATTAAAAACTTATTTTCTACAGGCCTTCAAACTTTCAAAATTTGTCAAATGTCCGTCCGTGACTAACCGATCAGGCTCACATTAGGTACGTTCACACGTAGAGCGATAGCATCGATGCTATCGAGGTGTCGATGCTATTTTGGTGAAGACCAGATAGTGTCGAGACCAAACGCTGTCTGAACGCAGATAGTCACGAGATAGAAGCGAGTTTCCAAACTATTCTTGCAGCAAGTTTAGCAGGAGTAAATCTCAGGATCCAGCGACATAGCATCGATACTTTGCGGTAGACCACCCACCGCGCTTGTGACTATTTGTCGTGTGAGCGCAATCGCTGTTATCTTCACTCGCTGCTATTATAATTCTATCTGTTTCATGTGGTGCTATAATATAATGCAATGTATGTATTCATGTGATGCTATAATATAATGCAATGTATGTATTCATGTGATGTACCCTCTTCCCTACTTTTTTTTCTATTATTCTGTTTCATCTGGTACTGTAATGTAATGTATGTATTCATGTGATGTATATATGGTATAGTAGGGTGATGTGTATACTGTGTGGTAAGGAAGGGGTTTTTTTTTTTTTTTTTGGGGGGGGGTCTTCTTTTTATCTTTTTCTTTTTTATATATGTAACCAGGCACCACAAAACCACCCAAAAGTCGCACTGTGTGATTTTCAGTTAGAGATCAATGTATTCATAGAAATTTTCATTGAGTTCTAATCCTCCATTTGTCACCTTAGCACAACACTTTGCAAGTCAGAGTGCTTCAATAGACTGCAAACTTTAAACCCTTATTAAGAAGTAACATTATGAGGGACTGTGCATCATTCTCTTTGTACATTGAGTTATGAACATCCAATGAGTTATATCATTGGATCATTTTAAAGGTGAGAATCTGCTCTTTCAGGATCAGACCTTAACTAAAGTATGATGTGGTCTTTAGATATTGATTTACATGTGCTTACTAGAGAAGTGTGCATGAATGGAGTTCAGTCAATTTTGACATGTACAAGGTTTATTTAAAATTAAGTATTACAACACATGTATTTGCTACTTGATTGTATTATCGATATTACAAATGAATTGTGATTGTGTTATTATGTTGATTTATGAAGACATATAACTTCCGCGCGTTTGACCATGCATACCAATTATACTCGGGTCACTCTGTGTGGCGCAGTAATTATTGTTTTGGCAGCGGGTGAGCGATGAATAGTCACGAGTGGGTGATAGAAGCAAGTCGATCACGGCCTGTCTGAACGTACTGGAAATATTTTTGAAACTTACATAGCATCGATGCTATGTACTACGTGTGAACATAACTATTGTATATTCGGATCATATTTAGCAGTGTTCAATTTTTTTATAAATATGATGCGTTCTCATTATTCGTATGCGAGACAGCAATTTATTTATGATGGGAACATAGGCTACATATTGAAATGAATAAAGAATGTGTTCACATCTTGAGTAGATAAACACATGTTTTCCATTCTTGAATATATAAGTGTTCAGGCATGGCGTTTGGAATGAGTGTCGTCCGTGACGTATTGTCGAGAGAGGGCACTTCTAACTTGGGGGCACCACGTTGACTAGATGAATGACATGTGAATGAACAAGGCAGATGATTAGTGAAGGGCGTGGCGTAACCTTTTCCCTATCACGGTTGTGAAAATGATATCGCCCGTTCATCTATATTTGGCCGTTGTTACTAATTGTGTTACTTAGAAATCTAATATAAATGATATCATTTGCGTACATGAATGCACGGAGATTTAAGTCATCACTGATTCATTGCATGCAACCATTTGTTATTGATTTTTTAAATATTTTCCTATAAATTTATTTTTATCTTGACGTAGTATTTCGCGATGACTATCTGGATGATCTTTTACATCATGGTTGTTAATCGATAAATCTAGAGTAGGTCTTTTTCCAATTCCATGGTCCCTTTGTTATGTATATTTGTGTTAATCTCGATGATCAAAATAATAAAGTGAAAGAAACTGTCCATATGTTCTTTGGAAAGGTTCATTAAGTAGTTTATTGGGGTAATAATTGTGTACCGGATGTTTGGAGTCACCATGCATAACTCTAAATCATATTGATAATAGTAAGCACTTCTTGTGCAATGCATATCACGTATCACCATGTCTCTACGCGCTTTGATGAAGACAAGACAGAAAGAGAGAAAAGAAAATAAGGAAATGATATAATTTCAAGATGCTCTTATGATCTTTGACCATATTCTTTTGTGGGATATCTAATATCTACTTGGAACAAAAGATCTTTAGCTGCGGAACGAAGACTCCTATTAGGGGGTACGAATGAATGAGCTCTTGCAGGTATTTAAGGTAGTGCCATGTTAACTATATTTTGTTGAAAATGACATACAGTGCAGTGAGAAGCACTGTACACAAAAAGCGTGTGTCTAACTACACAAACATTTGACATTAAACTTTGGTCTAAAGTTTCAAACTATGACTCGTTACATGTGGAAAATGAGGGCATTTCAATCTAAACCCTTCACGCAATATTACTATATACTATGACATTCTGGGATTTAAAAAAATAAAAGATTAGAAAGCTCATAAAATATTTTCAACCATACCAGAACGCAACCTTCACTTTAACGTCACCAGGGGAGCGTTTCATCAAGCGTTTTGTTAGTGATTTTTACCGACAACTGTTATAAGCTACTGAAATCCTTGCATCTGATTGGCTGAGAGCAAATTTGTCAGTAAAAATCACTGACAAGACACTTGATGAAACGCTCCCCAGTTCGTCTCAAAAGCAATGGCAGCTGATGATAGTCATAACAACCAATAACAGAGATTGTTGAAAGTATGCTGGCCTACATTTATCATCTCAAGATATTACTGATGATCTCCACGGACAGGTGAAATCGGTCCTAGACACCCTCCCCCTCTGTGTCCAGCTTCCTGTTTACAACAAGTTCAAATGGATCAATGGTTAGATTTAAGAACAGGGTCTAGTTCAAAGCTAAAATATTTAAATTCCATAGCTCTTGAACCATCATTTTATAAACACAAAATTTCCTTCAAACTAACTTTACGTCCTATTCTTCTACAATTATTTTCTATTTTATTACAAACATGATTCTTATTTCTTTGTTTTGTTTATTTCTTCAATTTTTTTTTCATTTTATAATTATTTTTGCGGTTTTTAAATTATTTTTATGGTTCAAAGCGTAACGTGGGGGGGAGGGGGGGGGGAGAAATAAACGTGAATGTGACTTTTGTCATCTCCCTGAAGAGTGACTGTATTTTTCAATATCTTAATGTTCCCGTGGTAGCAATTTCATTAGAACTTTGCTTAAAGAGCAATCCAACCTTGGTAATAAGATTATTTGTGTGAAAGCAAAAATATAACAGGATGGTGAAAGCTTGAATAAATTGGACAAGGAATAAGAAAGTTATGGGTGTTTGAAAAATGAGATCACTACATCTATGCAAATCACAAATTGACAATTCGACTGTGACATACTGGCGGACAACTCTCCCGTTTGTATCGTACACAAAAATATCATTATTTTGCGATTTTCTCCCAAGCGCCTTTTCCCCGGTATACTGAATAATGATTGTAGATAGCATATTGTTATAGGTCCTCATGAAAGAAAAAGACATTTAAGTCATTTTGTGTGTTGGAGCAAATGGGGGAGTTGTCCACCACTATACATCACAGTGACATTATCCATTCGGCCAATTTGAAATTCCCATATATAGTGATTAGAACTTTCATAAATTCATAACTTTTTTATTGCTTGTCTGATTTCGTTCAAATTTTGATCAATCTGCTTCTCTGATTTGTTTCATCTTTCTTTCAGAGCAACTTGTCATTAAGGTTGGATTTCCCTTTAATGCATATTGAAAAGGACAAGATTACCAGGGGCGGATCCAGGATTTTGTATAAGGGGGGCACACAAATGCAGGTTTGTCAACTTTTGGAAAAGGGAGACCCGTATTTCTTTGGTCTCGCCAGCTCTCGGAAAACAATTTCTACAGACCTCCAAATTTGCTCAGTGGGGGGTGAGGGGTTATGGAGGTTCAGTTTCCCTCCATAATTCTCTGATAAGCAAAAAAAAAAAAAGGTTTTCGCTCTATAAGGGGGGCAAAATGCATATTTTTCTTCCTAAAGGGGGGGGGGGGGCACGGGCCGGATGCGCCCCCCTAAACCCGCCACTGAAGATTACTATCACATTTTACAATTTTTATAAATTAAAAACTAGAGCGATAGCTGAAGCAGGGAATTTCCTGACTTAAGGGTTCGAATTCAGGATAGAGATCTATCTGCAGGACGAAAATTTGAAATGTTCCAGACGGAACGATAAGTAATAGTATGCACTTCTTTAAATAGCGAACTGTCCTGCAACAAGTAAACCAACTGACAAGATTCAGTTAATGATATAATTCATCAAAATGAAGACATATATTCCATATTGCTACCCAATATCAACGAACGCTGTAATGGGAGAAAGACAACATTTTGATTGATTGATTGATTGAAATGGTTTTTATTTATTATCAAACTTCGCAGCCAAATGGCTGAATTATGTCTGATTTACAATGATAAAAAAATACGAAAACAAAAAAAATACACTACACATACATGACATAGGAAAAACATTGAGGACACCTGAAAACAATTCAACGAATTCCGCCATTTGGGGAATATGAAATATACTATAATGTTATAAAAGAGTATTTTTAGATGTTATCAAATTACATACGTTACAGAGGTAAGCAGGAAGTACTAATACACAGGCTTGCATCCATGTCGGTCCGCAGATAATACAATCCATTAAAGAATGAAATATGAAACACGTGTATTCTTCAAAAGCCTCTCTCTTACATGGGACTACTCCAAAGATAATGTTATATTTCCGAAGATTAGGGAAGCATAAACATATCTTCCTGTTCGTACAGAGAATTGACCTTTCATGAAAAGTTATATTTTTACTTCTGTTGTGTGTTTTCAATTTTAAGTCAGAGAGAAGAGTGAAATGTGGTTAAGGTGAAAATACATAACAAAGGTGTCTGTTCGTGCGTCTGTATTGTTACGGTGAAAGTGATGAATTTTTCTTATTCTCTTTATTCCACTGATGAAGGATCTCGTTGTGGTAATGTCTCTTGTAAAAGATAGCTGCTGAAATGCTCTCACATCTAAACATCGACTATATAGGTATGTTACAAATTTAGACAAAATTTTGATGCAAAGTGTGGGTATTTAATAATAGTCCCAAACACTATATCTTTGTGCGTGTGGTTGTGCTTTTCATTGTTTGAGATTTTCAGGAAGGTATAATCAAATTTCTTGAATGTTTTTTTTTTTGCGATAATACATTATCAACCAATCTAGACAGATTCTTTCACAATGCAATTGCATCTTATCCTATATCGACAGTTTATGAACTATCATAGAGATTCGACTGCAATAGAAACATTTTAATTGTTTTAAAAGAAAATATGCGGATAAGAAAAGAATAGAAAAAATAAAACGGATAGAATAGAAACAATAAAACGGAGAGAACCTTATTTTGGCATATTATGAACAGTTTTATATGTTGTACACTCATACAGCCAGTGGCGTCATGAGCCCAAAAATTTTAGGGGGCTGAACATAGGCATACGCGACACAATTTCTGAATTTTTGCATGGAATATTTTGGGGGGCTGCAGACCCCAAAGCCCCCCCCCCCCCCCAACCAGTACGCCAGTGCATACAGCGAACATGTCTTCGGTTTATGCGCTATAATGTAAGAACAAGTGTAGGCCAAATAATTATATGATATTTGGCTGTATATAGGCCTAATGCATAGATGCAAGGAGAAGCATGATGAACATGATAAAGCTTCACGTGATATATCAGACGCGGATCCAGGGGGTGGCGCAAGGGGCGTGCGCCCCCCCCCCCCCCGTTTTGTTTGACAAAGTATGCCCCCGGACCCCCCAGATGGCATTTTGGCTTTGTCAAACGGAGGGTTTCTCAGTGTGCGCCCCCCCCCCCCCTTCTGAAAATACTGTATCCGGCCCTGTATATTACCTATGTTATTCACTAGCTGGCCTTCATGAGAAGACGAGGTCATGCAAATGAAACAGATCACATGATAATTCTCTAGAATTAATAGAAAATGAACGCCACACGACGCGTAGGTGTACAATGAATCCCTTAACTGAATTAGAACTATGAGAATGAAGCGAATAGAGTCAGCATTGACTATTGAGATCCAGAGTGATACATATCAAAGTGGCTCTTGCATTCATATAAGGAGAAACATGCCATACAACAGCATCACTCGATATGTCATTACAAAGAATAGTATTGTCATTATTCATCAGGATTAGGTACAAAGGGTGATTGACAATTATACCGTTCTAATATTAAAGGGATACTCAACCGCATATTGTGGACGTTTCTATGCCGCGAGAGGGCACCGTGAACGTTACATGATCGCATGCCGTCGCCCCCCCCCCCCCCCCCCCCCCCCCCCCCCCCCGGGGTGAAACTTCGGACAGACTGGTCGCAGCGCAACATGCACACTCAGCCTGAGCTCGAGCTCTCGTGCGAGATTCGGTCGGCTTCCTGCAGTCCGAAATGTAATCCCAGCAGTCCGACGGACGCGTTCGATGCACAAACTTTGTGTACGAGTGAATGTGGCTTACGCAGTCCTGACTTTCCCCTACGGCCGCCTGGTGGCGTATCCCTTTAATCTCAGATACAATTGTGTTGTATACTGAAAATAGCTGAATTGAAGTAGTGGGGAGGGTTTGTCCGATATTAAAAAATGTTTATAAAGTATATTCCCAGGATTCACAAGTAATACCGACAAATTCTTAAGATTTTTTTTTCTTTTCTTTTTAATGAGAAAAGGTACAGTATGAAAATTGTCGTTCTAATGTGTTATTCCCAAGTTTTATGATAGTGAACCTATTAAGAAATTAGCGTTTGAAAGATAACGAACCTTCGAAATAATGAATCTCCGTAATAATTGTATAAATTTGCATATTATTATGATTGTGGCATGTGAATATACTTTTTTATGTTTTCTTACCTCGATTTATTTGTGAAGATATTATTTTGAAAATGGAAGTAATAAAAGAATCTACGTAGACTTTCAGTGAAAATTTGATATGACATTTCAACTATGAAGAAAATCAAATTTGCGAAGCACGGTTTGGTTTGTAAAACAGTCGTGCATGGCAATTTGAGAACACTGCTGTGAGCAAGTATATATCCTTTCAAGTCACCCATATCCCTGATAGCAGACTACGTCTTCAACACGTCGTAAACTGGTCTAAACTGGTCAACTCGTCATACGTCGTGTATATTTCTACAGTAAAGACGACGTAATTATGACTTCTTTACGACGTCTTTCAAAGACAATACTTTGCCATTTTTTAATCGAAATTAACAACGATAGTACGACGTCTTTCAAAGACCACTTTTAGCCATTTTGTATGACCAAATAAACGACATTTTTAAGACGTCTTTTTGACGTCTTTTAAAGACAAGATTTGGCATCCTGTATTCCGACACAGGAAATGTATACTTTTGGGGAGCAATTTTTGTCAGCCATTTACAAAAGCTGGGAAGCTCTGGCGGTGATCAGTTGGCCTACGTGATACTGAAAATAATATCAAATCAAATAAATAAAATTATATAAACAAAATTGCCATATTCTGATGTGTTGTCATTGTGAAAGGAAGGATCGGGGGATTGCAGATAAATAAAATATTTTTTATAGGAATTTGTTAACACTTTCACTGATCTAGCTGTTCCTCTCATGTCTCTGCTGTTATATTAAAACCTATTTTCCGTATTGAATTCCCCTTTAACAGGTCATAGACTGACATCAAAATGACATCTATCAGTAATGACGAAATATTTTTGCCAAATTTGTAGGGCAATGTTATGACATTTACGTCAGTATAATTTACAAGACCCTTTGCCAGTTTTGCAGGACAATATTATTACGTGATATTCAATCAATTACGAGATATTTTTAGTATTTGTATGATCATTCGATGATGATATGTTCTATATTCAGACATGTAAATATTTTATATTGTCAAATATTTAGGGGATATTTTGTCACTGATGCTACCTTGATATGAAGTAATTCGTAGAAATGGCGCGATAGTGAAAAAAAATCACTGGCTGATAAATGAGATATTACTGTATTCGAAAATAAATTATTATTTCATTGTCATTATCATTATCACTATCATTAATATTACTACACACATGTAATATCATTATCATTGTTATTGTTATTATCATGATTATTATTATTATCAATACCAATACCAATACCATCAATACCATTACAATTTTCCAGTTCGATATAAACTGCCTCCTCATAATATAAAAATACCTCCTCACTATTTTAGTTTTTAATGAAGTCAAAATACGTCAAAAAGACGTCAAATTTACGTCGTGATCCGAGTATAATAATCGATCGTGAATATTCATGAATGACCAGAAACGACAAAAATTTGTGGAAATAGATGACATTTGATTTTTAGGATTTTATGCAATAATTGCACTTTTAGTTGTGATGGAAAATGTACTTCCATTAATTATTATGTTGTACATAATTCAATCAATGTCATGAGGAGGTATTTTCAGAAATACATTAGAAAATTGTAATCTTCAACCATTTTTTAAAAGTGCTACACTATAGTCCCTATATATAGTAAAGTAGATACACCGGTGTATAGTAGCTAGGTATAGGATATAGGATTGAAGATTTTGGGATTATAGGGTTGTTGTTGTTATGATATAATATCGGATGTAGGACAAAAAGTTAATATAGACACTGTGTAATGTGTAATTGTGTAATAAGGGTAATCTTTAAGAATAGCACACGGCGTAAGAGAGACTTCTTTATGACGTCTCCTATTGGTAATAATCATGTCTTCAGGACGTCATAAAGACCTCTTCTTTGACCAGAAAGTCCTGTGCAATCTCACGAACTAGACGCTGGAAGGGCAGCTTTCGGATAAGACGTCATTTTGACCAGTCTCTGCTTTCAGGGATATCAGTGTATGAATGAGAGAAGGAGAAGGTGCGTTCAAATGGTGTTTATACTATACATGTATGTTTCGTAAGACACCTGTCATATAAAAGCTTGTGCATCCTGGGATTGCGTTAAGAGACCGCTTTTTCAAAAAATTCAGATTTATATATGTTTTTTAATTGTATTTTTCAAATACTAATGTCAATTTTAGCTGGGGGTTTAATGTGCTGCCGTAATGCTATATGTTTTTTAAATGATCACTACCGCATTATTGTATTACAACTGCGCTAACGAATACCACAATATCAAGTATCCGAAATCAATTCATGATTTTGCAAGCGCGGTTTTAGAACCATTCTCGATCTGACGAGTGGAGGAGGGAGACGACGTGACGCATGCACAGAGCTCCAAAATGACGTAATCTCGTACCAGTCGACAATTAAACACTCCTTACTATAATGTAAGAGTGATATCGTTCAAAAAGTGATTGCAAAATGAACAGTGTCATCAATAGTTGGCGTATGGGCTAATTGCCTTAACATGCTCGATTATCGCATGTATTGACGCAATCGAATTGACGCCTCGTGTGAGCAGGGCTTTAAAGGGCCCCTGCCATCAAAATGTAAGTGGATACCTGTTGTGGGCAGTCCTACATACATCCCATTTATGATATTTAAACTTCTGAATAGGTTTCATAGATTTTTAAATAGTTTTTGAAATAATTTTCTACAACCTGCTAAGCCCAATCAACAGTGGGTTAATAGCGATTTTGCAAAAAATTGGTATTTAACTTTGTCAAAGCTGACACCTGTTACAATACAACATATAATAACAACATAGGAGTTGCTATGTCAGACATGCTGTAGCATCAGCAGGAAAACAAAGGCAATGAGGAGGAGGTATGCAATTCTATATGAGTGTGTGCTGAGCTGGGGGATCACTGTCTATTGTATTGTAGAATAGTGGAATGTAACTTCCGCCAGCTCAGCACACATTCAATATTTATCAATATTTAATGATTTTATGGCTATTTTTAGATACTGGCGCCCATCTTGGATGACAAAATGGTAGACATTTTTAGTACTGTCTTAAAATAAGGCTATTGTAATACTTTTGGATCTTGATGTATCAATGATGTATCAATGAATATCCTGAAACCTAAAATGCACTTGAACACTTGAACATTACATCTCTTATATAGGGTAAATAAAACTTACTTCCGGTTATTTTGAGGAAAACTGGCGGCCATTTTAAAGGTCATTTTGGATTTCCAGGTATCCTAATGGCCATTACACATTTTGACACGTCTGACAAGTCTGACACCAAGTATAGACACCATGATTCCATCTCTAAGATGGATATTTCATGTTCCAAGGCTATTTTCAGGTGCCGGTGGCCATCTTGAATGACAGAATGGCGGCCATTTTAGGTATTGTCGTGATTATATAGCTAATTTAATTCCTTTTGTCATTTTAACACGTTTCAATAAATATCCTGAAACCGAGAAATACACTTTTATACTTGATAATTACATATCTAAGGCAAATAGTAACTCACTTCCTGTCATTTTGAGGAAATTGGCAGCTATTTTGGGCGCCATCACAGGGTAGCCAACCACCACAACACATTTTTTGTTGCCTGATTGAATTTTTCGACCCCCAAAACCTAGGTACAGACACCACATTATATCTCTAGGATGGATATTTCATGATTAAAGGCTATTCTTAGGTACTGGCGGCCATCTTGGACGCCATTTTGAAAATAACCACTTTCCGAAGGTCCCATTTTCTTTGAATTTTAATATGTTGTTCCTGATGTCAAATACTACTGAAAACCGTCAAACATATATATTGACCCGCCTATAATGCATAAAACAAAATTTCAATGCTATATCAATAACCGACTATACAAGCACTTCCAGTTTGATACACTGATGAGCTAGGTCAGGTAAATGAAAAGACAAGGTTAAATTGTAATTTTCAGAGTATACTTATTTATTATAATGCAAATATTGTACTATTGGAGAACTGAAGCTCTTAAAAACTTACAATATGAAAGGCATAATTTGCATAAATTTGGGGAAATCTGCATGATGTAGGCACAACAAATACATATGGAAAGTTTGGTACAGTTTCAAGCACTTTCCTTTTACTTTGTCTATGTACATAGTACAATAATTGGCATAAATTAGCATAATTTTGCATGGAGATGAGATTTAATTCGATGGGTCCTGTGGGAAAAAAATAAAGCTATTGCCACAAGAAATACATATAGAAAGTTTGGATCATTTTTAAGCCTTTGATATTTACCTTGTCAATGGACTTACTGATTTAATGCATGTAAATCCCATAAATTAGCATACTTTTGCTTGAAGATGTGGTTTTGATTCCATGGGTCCTGTGGGAAAAAAAACGAAGTTATTGTCCTAACAAGTACATCTGCAAAGTTTGGTGCTTTTGTAAACTCTGTCCCCAAAACTAAAAAATATGGGCTTAACAAACCTGACTATTAGTAATATGGGAGAGTATGAAGGGGTCATAATCGTCTTTTGTTGCGTTGCCGTCCCATGTCCTTTTCTTTCTGTCTGTCTATTTATTTTTTCTTTTATTTTTCTCTCTTTTTTGGACCATGCCATTGGGGGCACATGACCCCATATGCCCCCTGTGTCTACGCCACTAATATAACCATGATTCTCTGCACGGTGCCACTGCGTGTTGCTTTGAACCCGTTCTAATGTTCTAATTGATTTTATCCATAATTTAGAAGTAATGTTCTGAAGATGAGGCTTTTTTAATTCAAAATTCCCATTCATTTGCCAGTGATAACGAAGAAAAAAATGGTGTGTGAAATGTCATAATGATTGAAATCAAGGGCGATTATGTCCAGACAAGGTATACAATGGACAATATGCACATAATGTAACCCATGATAATATTATGACGATGATTATCTCTCTTTAACAATGCATATAATCCATTATCGCAAAAGGTTAATGATCAACATTATTAGTGCAATATTGAAGGTTACAACAGAGAAACGCAAGTTCATGTTCAAATCAAGGTTACTTATTAATGATAATGATTCTTTTAAAGTTCCCAGGAAAATAACCGCGAAATTTCAGCCAAATATTCCTATAGTGGAGGGGATATTCGCTCTATTGACAATTTATTTAGTCGGGTCTTAAGTATGACCATGATGACAGCGAACAATAATATTGTCCTTATATATACTTGTCCAGTAATATGCACTTATTTATAAGGGTGATCCGACTGAGGTGATTATCATCCAGGCTTTATTTCGTCTAGGACTAGGTTATAGGCTCATATTCATAAAGATGGGCTCTAAGTTTAACCTGGTTTCACTTTTAAAAGGGCCCGTCACATTTTTTCCGATAACGATAACCATAACATAATTTTTCATTAAATCACGTTATCTACCTTATCTGTCTACAATGCTTTTATTTGTGTGTGATTTTCGGAAAGATTCAATTCGATGATTCCAATTTGATGATTCCAAAATTTCAACAAATCTCATGATCGGAGCTCAACTTTATTGAACGTCTCTGCCATTAATGCATATCATGTAGAAATGATGCGATGCGGGTGTTGGTGTCCATCTGTTCAACCATACAGAAGCTTACTCATAAATGAAAAATATAACTATCGCTTTCTTTCAAAATATCTTGATAATCGGGGGGGGGGGGCTTGTGGATGGACGTATTAGCACCATTATGAGCAATACTACCAATACATCTACGTTTTGTTTTGTTTGCTTGCTTATTTTGTTTGCTTTTGTTTTAGTTTTGTTTTTTAATACTCGGAAAGCTATGCGTTGCGAGGAAAGCGAGGCGAGAGACAGTGAGACACGAAGAGTCAAGGGAAAGCAGAGAAAAACAGACAGATGAGCCAAAACAGATCGTTAAATTCTACGCATCCATATCAACCATACGAAATGAGATGAACGCTGAATAGAATTATCAAGAACTGCAGCGTGAAAATATCCGTAATTTCCGTGAAATGGTTGAAACGAGAGTCGGTAATTATTTTTTTTTCACCTTAATACTAGGACACAATAATTATTCCGTTCCCACCTACCGCTCGCAAACTAACGCGGTATTATATCGTGTGATTGCTGATTGGTTTCTCATAAATTTAACAATAAGCCTACTGAATTTGAAGTGTGAGTCCATTACAGGTTTCTCGTTACAGGTTCCACCCCCCCCCCCCCTCCCTCTCTCTCTCTCTCTCTCTCTCTCTCTCTTCAATGATAATGTTTCAGCATGATTTCAGTGTGTTAAAAACACTTCGGAAAAACGAGGGAGACCCACTAGAAATGTTGATTTTTACTTTTTTGTAAATATTTGTAATGCATTACACAACAGTGGAGCCTATTCAATATCCACAAGAAGTGAAAGTTTTTTTACGAGTCTTTCCCACATGTTTTCAATGGTAGTTATAGAATCACAAATCTAAAAAAAAAAAAAAAAAAAAGAAAACAAGTTTTTGCCATGAGCGTAACGTTCGTAGATACCACAATTTAAAATTTTTAAAACGGAGGATGCAACTCCATCGTATCTTGACTCTGCTGAATAACCGAATAGTTTTGCTCAACCCACTCATAGAATTTTAGAACAACCGCGAAGGTTGTTAGTTTTTCTGCTCCGCTCGAAAAGAATATATTCACATGAGCATGAACAGTATAGTGACATACCTTACATCACACATTATCCGGTTTTTAACAAAAGTGATTATTCAGTTTTGTGCAAATCAGCTTTTATCTGATCATGCACTGTCTCTAAGTAAAGACCAAGGATAATGCACCGTTATAAACGCAGATGTTTTAATGTCTGCGCTCGTGAATGTTGCTATGGTTACTGCTATATGTTGCAGGGCGTGCTCTCTCTCTCTCCCTCTCTCTCTCTCTCTCTCTCTCTCTCTCTCTCTCTCTCTTTCCTTTCTCGAAGAAGCATGTATGTTCTATTGTCCACACTCATGTCGGTTGTTAAAGGAGAATTAACCCCTGATTACACATTTACTTATATTGGAAGGTGTAATATATTCCTACTTATTGGCCTAAATCATTTTCTAATAAGTTATCAGAAAAGGGTATAAATAAAGATATTCCAACACCCGGTATCGTCTCCTACTCATTTCCATGGGGGCTGCCATTTTCTTGCTGATTTGGAGTTGTACATGAACCATTGAGAAACGTTCCAGTCAGGAAGATATTTTGAATCCAAGACCTAAATTGATTTTCTTCATTACCTAAAAATCCCATATGTGACGAAAAATATAAAGTGGGTGTTTACATGTATTATAAAAATTAAATCTTTATGACACTTTTAAATTGTCTGGTTTTGCTTAACAAAAATCTATTTTCTTGGGTTTGCCAAACAGAGCAGAACATAATATATGCAGCATGCATTCTGACTTTTCAAGTCCCATTATCCGAAAGCAGGTGAATGCATAGTTTTCCGCTATAGATGCTCAGGGAAGAAGCATCCATAAAATTTGAATTAATTTGCTCCGTCCCATACGTCCAGTATCGAGAAAATAGATTTCTATTAAGCGAATATCGATTTTCAACAGAAATATATAAGGAAATCTTCAGTTTAAAAATAAATTGACATATCTATTCTATATTTTTAATCTCAAATGGGTTTTTAATTTTGAAAAAGGCAATTGGGCATTTGGATTAAGAAAATCTTCTTGTACACATAAAAAAATGGCAGCCCCCATGTATTGCTAGCAGACGATACATATTGCTAGCAGATGATAAATTTTGCTCAGAAAATCTTGATTCGTATCGATCTCGTATATTTTGACGCGAAGCCATATAGTCTAACAAGTAGGAATAAATAACACCTTTGAACACTATCGTCTTTATTGTTTGAGGTTAATTCTGCTTTAAGTTCAGTATTTTTCTCTAAGAGCGATCTCCCCGTCATTCTATCTCTCTCTCTCTCTTTCTTATCCTCTTTTTCTTACTTTATCTCTCTCTTCCTATTTTTCCCTCTCTCTAGCTCTCTCTCTTCCTCTTTAGTTTTCCCTCCACCTTTCGTCACTCCCCTCCTCTCTCTCTCTAGCTCTCTCTCTCCCTCTCTTTGTCTCTCTTTCTCTCTCGCAGAAGTGCCACATGTTCTAATTATTGTCCACATTCATTTCAGTTGCTATGTTTTCATGCCATTCTTGAAGAGTGGTCACTTGGCCTCTCTTTCTCTCTCTCTCTCTCTCTCTCTCTGGTTGACAGCTGTTCAATTGGCTGTACATGTCCTTCAATTATGAAAAACCAACCATTAAAATACAAGAGGCAAGCACATGAATGTTACATCAGTGTGTATCTAGATAAGCCCATCAAGCGCCTTCGATGTAGAATACGTGCACTCTTAAAAATGCGGGGTCGCATATTGCGTGGTCGAATTTATTCGACCACGTTTCGGGGTTGTTTTCGATCAATAATGCTCCCGCTGCATTAAAATGACCAGTTTTTGCGTGGTCATTTTGACCTTGCAAAAACTGGTCATTTTAATGCACTCTAAAAAAGGACTGGTCAAAAAATGTACCAAAGCGATTGGTCAACACCATATGGGTTATTTCCAAAAATATGTTGGTCACAATGTTCCAATTTCACTGGTTAATCACTAACCATTTGAAATATTGCTTATTCATCAGCAAAGTACTGGTCCGACTTCTACGTTGGGCCATTGTCATGAATATTCATGATGTATCCTGAATACCCATGAGCAACCGTAAACAACCAGAATTTATATATATAAATGACACTTGATTTTTAAGTTTTTATGCAATGATTGCACTTTGAAATGTGATGAACAATGTATGTATACTAATTATTATGTTGTATATATTCAAACATGTAATTAGGTTTAAGATCTAAAAATCTACATTAGAAAATTAAATTAAAATCTTTAACCACTTTTAGCAAGCACTGCAATACAGTCCCTATATAATAAAGTAAAGGTTTTCAGGATATATAGGTATAGGATGTAGGACTATATATATAATAGGAGTAGGGTTAAAGTAGGGTGATAGGGAGTGCATTCGCTAAAGTGCCTTTGAGTTGTCCATTCATATTTATTGATTCAATTCACATAGGAACCTTGAGCAAGAAATATCGCATTTTACACGTCAGTTTATGGTTTAATGAAAGTAAACCCTTTAAAAGTATATTTGCGGATGACACAAATTTAATTGCTTCTCACAATGATTTTGATGTCCTTTTAAAAAAAGACAAATGAAGAATAGACCTGTTTACTAAGTTATTCAAATTTTATGCATACTTTTGAAACAAAGGTTGTTCTTGACAACCTGAAAGCTTGCCAGAGGCTTGTCAGATATAGCAACAAGTAATGTATGCAAACTGGATTCCAAGTATTGTAGTTCATTCATTAATAACAGGTTAATGGAATACCTCGTTACTAGGTCCCCAGGAAAGAAACATCCATAAATTTGAATCACTTAGTAAACAGGTCTATTGGTTAAGGCTAATAGACCTGTTTACTAAGTGTTCAAATTTTATGCATACTTTTGAAACAAAGGTTGTTCTTGGCAACCTGAAAGCTTGCCAGAGGCTTGTCAGACATAGCAACAAGTAATGTATGCAAACTGGATTCCAAGTATTGTAGTTCATTCATTAATAACAGGTTAATGGATACCTCGTTACTAGGTCCCCAGGAAAGAAACATCCATAAATTTGAATCACTTAGTAAACAGGTCTATTGGTTTAATGCAAATGAATTGGTAATAATCTGTGGGAAAACAAATGTCATGTACTTTAGTAAAGAACATATAAAACGCGATATTTCTGCTGTGAAAATACATATAAACAAAACCTCTTTACATTTCTCTAAAACTGTCATGTTTCTTTGTGTTGTTTTTGATGATACATTATCTTTTAACGAACATCGCTCTATCATTATAAATAAGGTTTCCAAAACTGTAGGAATTCTGTGTAAACTTCGTTTATCTTTGACAGAAAAGGAGTTGCTTATGTCGTATAATTGCCTCACCTTGCCACATCTGCAAATATTGTAATATTATTTGGGCGAATGTATAGATATGACCAAATTGGAACCCTTAGATAAATTACAAAAGAAATTAATAAGAATTTGCACAAATTCATCATTTAGAGCTCATTCACGTCCGTTATATTTTCTTCTAAAAACCTTGAATATTTATGATATATTTCCAAACAGCGGCTTTAATACTTCGCACAATTCATAATATTATTCCTAGCAACATTTCCGAAATGCTTGTTATCAATAAATTCATTCACTACCACAAGACTCGTTCAAGTAATAAATTTCATTATTCTAAAGTTCAAACTCAGTCTCTACATTATTCTGTCAGACACTGTGGTCCACGACTATGGAACAATCGTCCAGACGATGTAAGAAGTTCTACTACTATTAATTAATTTAAAGCAAAGTTGAAGAAATTATATATTGATTCGTATTCAGGATAACCCATAATCCAATGATGTACATTTACCATTACACCCCCCCCCCCCCCACCCGTATGTTTGCTGGTGTTTGCTGTTGTTTTTGTTTATTTTCCGGTTTGTTTTGCTTTCTTTCTATGCTGTTTTGACTTATGTTATGTTTATATAGGGAGCTACGCCTCACAAGTTTTTTACATTTTTTTTGGGTAGTTTCCCTTTTTTCTTAATCGCATATGTATATATTTATAACTGGCTTTGTATGTTTTTGCCATTGTTGATTTTTACGATTGAGCAAAAAGAATAAATTGAACTGAACTGAATTGGAAATCCATTCATTATCAAAATGATTGGCTTGCATGAAAAAAGCAAGAAATAAAAAAGAGAAACAGGTCCTTGCAAGTTTGAGAAAAAAAGATTAATGCAGGATAACAAAGTTGTGAAATTTTTAGAATCATTGTACTAATTGTCATATATGAGTACATATCTATTAATCTAAGGGTAATCTAAAGTTCTAAAAATGAAGAAAAATCAAGACGCTTATTGTCAATATTCAACAAATTCCAAATTTCCAATATTAGCTTATTTCCTCTACAATAATTGACAGATAGGTCAAGTTGAAAACTCAACTCCTTGACTGATATAAGAAAATCTTTAAAACGTGACCATGATATTCTGACCAGAGTTATACGCTTAGAAAAGAGAAAATATTTTGAAACCCGCCTTGATTTATTCAAAAATGACATGCGTAATACCTGGAAGGTGCTTAAACAAGCAATGAACTTAGTTAACAATAAGTCCAACATAAATAATATCATATTTGAAAATAAAATTATCGAGGACTCCAGTGAGATAGCGAATATTTTTAATACTTACTTTTCTTTAATTGGAGACAACCTTGCTAGTAAAATTCCTGTGTCAGATAAAAGCTTTGTAGACTTTTTAGGCCCCCAAAATCCAACTTCAATATTTGTTACTCCCACGAATAGGCAAGAAATTTTGACTATTGTTATGAAATTAGTAAACAAAAAGAGTTCTGGATATGATGAAATAAATAATTGTTTACTGAAAGGTATTATTCCATATATTGTTGATCCCCTAGTTCATATTTTAACCTGTCATTATCTCATGGAATATTCCCAGATTCAATGAAAATTGCGAAAGTTATTCCCTTGTTTAAGAAGGGCGATAAATCAGAAATTAGTAACTATCGACCCATCTCTCTTTTACCCTCCTTTTCAAAATTATTAGAAAGGGTAATATACGTTAGAATGATTTCCTTTCTGAAGAAATGTAACATCTTTTCCAGCTCCCAGTTTGGATTCAGAGATGTCTTTTGTCGAGAAGGTCGCCCACGCAATAGATAAATCCTCACATACAATTGGCATCTTCCTGGACCTCTCTAAGGCCTTCGATACCATCAATCACAATATTTTGCTCTATAAACTTCCACACTATGGTGTACGTGGGAAGGCCTTAGAGTGGTTCAAGAGTTATCTTTCAAACAGAAAACAATACGTTTTTTTAAATGAACATTCATCAGATTTTCGTCATATCAATTGTGGCGTCCCACAAGGAAGTTTATTAGGCCCGTTGTTGTTTATACTATATATTAATGATTTCTATAGATCATCCCAAGTTCTTTCCTTTATTTTATGATGACACTAATTTATTTTGTTCTCACAGTGACCACAAAGTTCTTCTAGATACTGTTAACAACGAATTATCGAAAATATCCCAATGGATCAGAGCTAACAAACTATCACTCAATCTCCAAAAAACAAATTATATGCTCTCTTGAGAACTCTTTCGTTTGTTTTTTTGTTTTTGTTTGTTTTTGTTTTTTTCTCGCTTCATGAAAATTCTCAACAAAAATTGGTAATATTTTTTCCCTTGTTTTTTGTATACATGCATTACAATAATGTTCAGTCTCGGGGGTCCACAGTTTACAAGCTTTGCTTTTCAAGTGGACTCCTCCATTTCCAATGTTTACTTTGTTCAATGAAAATGTACCTTCAATGTCATTGATTTTATAGTCACATAAGATTTTATTCTTTTGAATTGTACATGGATATTATAATTGTATTATTTACTGAATATTGATTTGTATTGATTTGTATTGTTGCTGGAAATGGAAATAAACTAAACTGAAACTGAAACTGAAACTGATATGAATATGCAATACATCAACATCATAATTTAGACTGACGTTCCACAGATACTGAAGACAAAAAGCCGTATAATAAAAACTATACATTCCAATGCCGGAACTGGGAATAAACACAATTAAGTAAAAAGATAAAATCCAAATAAGGCCTATAAACATCTACAAAAACGAAAATTGGAAGTTAAATTGGCGGTAGAGTTTCAGTCACTTGACCCAACAATTAAAGAGGACAGGAAACTTGTATTTCGTTTGATTCGTAAATGATTGATTGTAGCTACGCGTATTGTGCTTCTTGTCCATTGTGAGCTCAAAAGAAGGAACAAAACATCACAATCAGTTTTCTATCTTATTTACACGCCCACCTTGTTTCCCTCTTTTCAATTATTGGTGTTAAAATAGTTTCATCGATCTTATTGCTTGGGTAACGTATATTTCGATCTTCAGCGCTCGACATTTTGCTCATGGGTTAATAAAGGTAAAATTGCATCCGAATCGATTAGAAAATATCGAGAAATAAACCGTGTGCTGGATCGCTTTCTTATTTATAGGGGAAAACTGAGGATGTCAAAATAATAATAAGGATCAATATTCACTATTCACAAGCGAGGAAATTGTATTTCAATTGCCGCTTGCAGTTTTGTATTGTTCGTTGTTGCGTTCCACATAATTAAGTGTAGAATAGTAGCAAAACCGCAATGCACAAAATATGCTGACAATAGAAATGTATTACTTATTTATAGAAGGTTATACAATGAAGTAATACTATTGCTTATTCACAAAAGGCTTTAGAGTTGTATCGTTGCTTCTCTAATTTTCTGACATGCGTTTGTCATGTGTTATTAAACTGCTATTATAGATATATTGATTTGGGGTGGTTAAACGTCAAATTGTCCATTTCTGTTCTCTCTTTCATTGGCGACATTTCCTTCATTTTAAGCAACTGTCATTTGTATCATCATCACGTATCGTCATGCAAATAACAACTGTTGTGTCCATCATCACCTTTATATATCGTCCGCTGGAAAAAGGTTGATTGCCATAATTCCGAAGCCCTAATTCCTTCCCACACTTTGCCATATTCTTTTTTTTTTCTCTCTTAACTGCTCATGCAGATTTTTGAAGATCTGTACAATGATTGTATGTTCACAAAATGTACCTTTTGAGAAATGTCTTTGCTGGCTTTTTGAATGATAATGTTAACCTGAAAAAAAATACTATAAAAAAAATATTTTGTATTTTATTCAAGTTGATGAATAAACTGACACAGCATACACTTGGAATATTCATGAGCTCAATTTATTTGTATCGCGCAATGTTTAAGCAATAGACCGTATCAATATTCAAATGAAGGCTTATAAATGAAGGCAGTATAGATTGAGGTATTTAAACAGTTTTTCCATTTGACACAAATTCGTCTCGTTATATATAGAAAGAGTGCATCATGTTATCGAATTTGCCGAAATTCACTCCCATCAAATATTTCAATAATACTTTCCTGATGAAAAAAAAATATCTTTAAATATTTCCCAGTGCTTCTCAGTCTACCTTCACGTCGAATTCAAAACCCATATAAAACCAAAAAGGATTATTATAGATGTGGGCATAAAGATATACAGAAACGTACTTACCATACGCTTCATCTTCGGAGAGGAATTTCGCTTTGTGTAGAAAATAATTAGCCATTGTTGAATTATGTGAATACGGAAAGGTGTTATGCCTTTGGTCATGGGCGTAGCGCGAGTCTCGACACCCGGTGGGGGGGGGGGGGGGCACCTGTCTTACTCGACGGATGAAATGTCAATCAACGAGATAAATGGTGAGTGGGTGTAGAAAAAAGTCTCATGACCTTATAGCGTCTTAATTTCCTTTCCCTTGTTGCCTTGTCCCCTCTCCCTTATTCTTTTTTTTTCTTTCTTTTCCTCAGTTTCGCTGTCTGATTTGGGGTACATGCCCCCCCCCCCGCCCCCTTCGAAGCAGCACCACTCTATCTGATAGATAAGAGTAAACATAAAAGGCCATCTTTAGATTTGATATCCGTGTGTGTAATAAAGAAATTAATTCCAGCTCAACTTTTGACTAGTGATAAATCATCGAAACTTTTCAAATATAAACATAAAACAAGTCACCCATTTCCAGAACTCGGAATGAAATGGGGGGGGGGGGGAGATCTATAAGACGAAATGAAATATCTAGTCAACAATGAAGCAGTAACATCACTTTTGAATTGCCACGCAATCAAACTTCCATGTAACGCGACTTTTCTCGAGGCGTTTAATCTCACACTGTCCACAACGCATCTCAAACGAAAGCGGCAAAAAAAAAGATGCAGCGAGAGAAAAAAGATACGGGTCGAAAACCTGAAATTAAGTTTGCAAACATTAGGAGGATTGAAAGAGCAAAATCTTTGTTTTCACACCAAATCAAATCCAGCTAAATGAAAACTGTCTTCCAGCGGCATACATGCTCGCCTCATCCGTGTGATTTTACACAAACGACATGTTCTTCCTTACACCTCGAAAAACAGCAAAAGCGCAATGGAAAAATTCGGGCGGGAATTTAGCGTCCCTATCTTTTTTTCTTTTCTGTATTTTTTGTCTAGTGATGCGTTCATGCATGGAGTGTAAAATATTCGGTAAAAGCGTCGCCTGGCCCCATCTAAGAAATTGCCGCATAAAAGCATAAATGTCAAAAGTGTATTGTTTTAACTATCTCAATGAAGTGAATAAATCTCTACTGGCCCATCAATCCTTCTCAAATACATCTAATAAAGTGATTATAAGCTTCGGGAGTTAGGTTCGTATAGGTTTTCTTTTCCCCTCAGCGTCACTATTTTGTTAAAATGGGCTGTGCATTTAGGTGTAAGTGCTCTTTAGCAAACGATGGATGGAGGAGTTTGATTTTATCTTGCCCTGCAGTCATTGTTGATGAACTTTTATTGGTTACGTCTTTCTTCAAAGAGATATTCTTCGAAAGCTTGCATGGCCAGCATAATTTTCTAAGTGCTTCCTTTAATTTCGCAGTGTGCCCAAGAAATCAAGTTTGTTCCTTGAACTTGGAATTAAAACAAACTAAGAATTTAAAATCATTAGTTAATCATCATTGATATTACTACTTTATTTCACATCGAAAACACAATATAGGTCAGGAAACATAGCTATTGGCATATAGAGTCTCATGTCCAATTATTATTCAAAATGAATATATACACACTTGGTTGTATATATTTTATATATTTTTCTTTATTTTGCTGAGTTTTCGCAATTGGACTACATCCGGCCCGCGGCGAGACTCCCAGTGTAAGTCACGTGGGTCTTTTACATTTTATAAAAATTATTCAGATTCAATAGACTGACAACCGACAATTTCTTGGGGTTCAGGAGGAGGACATAAAAAGAACCCCCCCCCCCCCCCCAATAAAAAATAAATAAAAAAAGAGCCTGAAGACGGTCGGATAGGTTCCATTCACTCAATGATTAGGGACTTTTTTATCGTAACCGCCCAGGAAATAAATTTAATCAGGATTTTTATTTGTTGTGTTTTTGCTCCTCCCCCTCCCTCCCCCGCCACAGATGGCCGGTGGGAATCATTGAAACAATAATCGTCCAGGGAAATAACCCCCACCCCCCCCCCCCCTCTCTCTCTCTCTCTCTCTCTCTCTCTCTCTCTCACACTCTCACTCTATATAATACTTTTTCTTTCGTTGTCGATCCTTCTCTCCATGACATGTCCATTATTTCAAATTATAATCCTTTTCCTGTTTTCTTTACTCTTTATACTTGCTATACAGTGCGTCCCAGAAAAAAAACGAAACCCTGAAACAAAGGGTTATCTTGACCACACTATACGCTCTATGACAATAATTATCTGTTTTCCAAAAACTAGAAGTATCATGCTTTTAAAAATTAATGATACCTTGGTGGCATCCATCAGAACATGCTTTATTGAGCAGCAGCATTTTGAAAATGACATGTAAAAATTCAGTTGTGCCAGATTTGGGTAAAATCGTTAAAACTATCACATGCGAACATGACGCAAGGGAAATACAAGCTTTGAGACATAATGATACGTGAAATTCCCTTGTGTGATTGTATGCATTCAATCAGGAATTCATAACACACGGGCCATTACCAATTTCCAGTAGTGGTAGGGCGTATGCCCCCCCCCCCCCCCATTTCCAAAATCAATAAATATCCCTCACAAATTTGAAAAAGTGCTCCTCCTGTTGATTTTAAAGGTGTCCCTTCTGAGGTGGGATGTCGCCATAATATTGATATTTTTTCTGCCTTGTGTGCCCTTTCTACCATGTATTTCCATTTGATGACAATGGAAAGTGCCACTAACTTTACCTTAATGAAATATATCAAATTTCTGTCCGATGTGTACTGAAAAGATGCTCTGAAGAAGAGCTCTGAAAAATGCTAAAAATTGCTTTACTTTTCAATTGCAGGTACCATTTCAATACAAAACATGTTCTTTCTTTAACCCCCCCCCCCCCCCCCCCCAACATGGACAATTATCCTTACCCTCGTTATTGAAAGAAACAAATGAAAACAGTCTTCTCATAGGGTTTTAAATGTCATGTTTCATTTGGATCATAGTCCTATAACGTTTTCACGGTTTTACCAAAATCTGACACAAATGAGTTTTTACATGTCATTTTCAAAATGCTGCTGTTCGATAAAACATGTACGGATAAATGCCATCAACGTGTCATTTAAAAGCATGTTACTTCTACTTTACGGTAAACAGATAATTACTGTTATAGAGCACACAGTGTGGTCACAATGACCATTTGTTTTAGGGGTTCGTTTTTTTTCTGGGACGCACTGTATAGCAAGTATAGAGAGTAAAGAAAACAGGAAAAGGATTATAATTTGAAATAATGGACATGTCATGGAGAGAAGGATCGACAACGAAAGAAAAAGTATTATAAAGAGTGATAGTGTGTGAGAGATAGAGAGAGAGAGAGAGGGGGGGGGGGGTTATTTCCCATGTTATCCGCTCTCTTCTTATATATATAGTAGATAGTGGTCACGTCGAGCCAATAGATGGCGTCACCTATACTTATTCTCATCCTCCCGCGACTTCGCGGAGGATAAACTGTCTAAGAAAATGGAGGTAAAACTCAAAATAGTTTTGTCCACAAATCCACCCTTTCAGATCATGGGGCGGATCCAAGGGACAAAAGTTTTTTTTTAATTCTTACAAGCAAAAAATTGTTTTTTCACATTTTCAGGTTTGCCTTTGTGGTGGAAAACCTCAACAGGGGGCATGTTTTTAGGTGAACCAGTCTACCATTATCCCGATCCCATCTTTTTGTCTCTTCTTCTTTCTTTTTCTTTTTCCTATATCCCATCTCCCCTCTCTCATTCATGTTATTCCTGACACTTTCTACAATTTCATCCTCCGGTAACAACCCAGCATGATCATACAGCTCAATTCCCAACAAAGCTAATAATCATTTCACGCGGTCTTTGACATTGACCTAAATGGATTGCACTCGCAATAAATCAAATTAAGATCAACGCACTGGAAAAAAAGATCTACAATCTGAATAGTTTACCTGAAATATGACCTTAGCGGAATATATGCGCTTCATCGATTATGTTTTAATGAATCAAGAAAATATTAACACGTGCAATGTTGATCTTTTATTTTTGTTCACACCGCATATTTGCAAATTGGATTGGAACATGGACGAGTGCTTCTAATGCGCGTATAACTGTGAAAGTCCCATGGTCACAGATGTGCAGAAATGGCAATTACACCCCCCCCCCCCTCTCTCTCTCTCTCTCTCTCTCTTTGTCTGTCTCTCTCTCTCTACCTATCTATCTTTTCTATTACATTCTCTCTTTCTTCTTCTCTCTCTCTCTTCTCTTCTCTCTCACCCTCGTTTCTTCCCCCTCTTTTTTTTCTCTCTCTCTCTTCTCCCTGTTCACTCAGTCTCTATTTCACCCCCTCTTCTTTCTTTCTTTTTTCTTGTCTTTCCTCTCTAACTCCTTATTTCCTCTCTCTCTCTCTCTCTGTGAAAATAATATTATTGAAAGACAATTTGGTGTAGAATGCTAAAGGTCATCAAGTTTATATTCCTAAAATATGACTTTGATGTCCCCTGTTGTCATATAAGTGTGGTGTTTGAAAAATAATTTCTCGGTATAATTTTATCTCCAGACTAACCAATTTACTTTACTTTCGAGAAGATGGAGATAATGCACGGTGGGAATGCCCAGTACGTTACCGAATTTAATATTTATAAATTGTTTCACAAAATTACATCTATGATCAGTTATTGGCTAATAGTCGGATGTCCCCACTTAGTACATTAGAGCTTTACCGCGTTTCAATGTATTATTTCTAAAGGTGAACTTAAAACATATTTCATACTTCAAAAAGTAGCGTATGGGACACCATTACTTTGGAATGCATCTCATTTGCATATTGCATGGCCTGTGACAGCAAATAACTTCTTGGACTTGCCCAAATTGTTACTTTCCAGAAAGAAGCTAATATAAAAATAAATTCTTCTTGACTTTCATTACTTCACGTCAAATACTGTGTCACGATTCAATTAAACAGCCAACGTTCCATCTTATATGGGTGGATCTAGGGCACAATTCCTAGACGAAAACAGCTGATAAGCAAAACAGCTGGGATCATGGTGCTAATGTACTCCAAAAGTCTCTGACAAAAAAGAAAAGAAAAAGGGGACAACAAAACAAAGGTTTCACATTTTACAGGGGCCTTTACAGTCGGAAATTGGAAAAGGGAGTGTGCTTATTAAATTTATGTCAACTGACTTTTAAAAAAGAGGCTATTGCAATGGGCTTTTAAAAAAAGGTATGGGTCGGTTATGCCGCCCCCCCCCCCTAACTCGGCATTTACATAATATTAGATTCCACATCAGATTGTCAAGAAAATGCTTATTCAAATGAATTTACTTCGTAGTAAGAGGTGTCGTGGTCTAGTGGATATGTCACCGGACTGTGTATCACAATGGTTCGCGGTTCGAGTCCCGCGGCGGCACTAATGTCCTTTGGCAAGACATTAATCTACATTTGCCAGTTATTATTATTATTATTATTATTATTATTATTAATCTTGAGTTGTGGTATATTCGGTAGAAAAAAAACAGAGTTTCGAAAAGATGATGGCTTGTATGCCAAAGAATTAGGTAGAATAAAGCTATAATCAATTAGCGTAGGAAAATAAGAAAATCAAGCTAGTCCTCCCGATAGACCACATTTCAGTAAATGTGATTTCTGTTTTCTGTTTCTGTTTCATTTGTATATACATTAATTTGATGGTTTATTTTACATGCATGTTATGTAAGAAAGGGGGGCTTTAAATCCTCTCTGAGGGACCATTTTGCTGCTCCAAACAACCAATCTAGTTTTGACAAACATTTTAGAAATACTTAAAACCATATATTACTATAATGCAGTTTAAAAATATATCACGCTTGCCTATTATAATGAAACGAAATATTATTCACCTGTTACGAAGTATTTCATTTCAAGATGAGCCGGAATGCAAATATGATACGTGAGTCGTTAGTTGTTAGGATAAACAATATAAAAAATCAGAACTCAAGAAGAGCTTTGAGATCTGAACAAACAGCATGCATTGCTTTGAGTTATCAGCTCAACAATGCTTTTTCCGATGTGGAAGGTTTCATGAATCTTGCTTAGTTGAGATATCCAACATCAATTCAATATCACTGATATCATAGACTTTATCTACAGTATCAGTATTTCAACAAAATGCATTCAAATCAAAGCTTTCATGAATTATTTTCTAATTTACATTTTTAAACAGAGCTTCAAAATGCAAATTCAACCCCATTACAAACTTCAACCCCTTTTTCTCGCAGATTTATAAAAGAAAATTCTCATCGTTTATCACATGGCACTGATATTTATATCAAAATCTTCATGATCACTGATTTTAGTTTGAATAAAAACAAATATCAAGAAAATCTTGGGATAGGATGTTATGTTCCACCCACAACAATCGGACCTCAAACCTTGAGCATGATTATAGTTAGTTGTTATTTTAGCCCTTTTCGGTTAGGTTCATCGTTACGAGACATGAAGATTAGTGTTAAAATTGCCGCTTTGCCTATAAGTCGTAAGTATTAAAATATCAGAACTCATCGTAAGAATATCCCTTTTTAATGTAAATATTTAATATTTGCTTTATTAACTAATCAGTGTGGTAAACTCGATCTTCATATCGAACGGTCTTGTCTAAAACACAAAATTCATTCAGAAACCAATTAAAACCATCCAAAAGTTTCATGCTAGTACTATCAAGTCAAAATATAATAACAAATAGCCGTACGCACTTCTTTGACAGGATGAGCAAGTGACTTTTGAACCAAATGTCTTCTAAATTTGACATTCTAATACCAAAAAATGGAGCCAAACACCGCAAGATGTTTACCTTCAAAACATTATGATGTGTTCAGATTGGCTAATTTAAACACTCATTGTCATGTTGCACGAATGTGATGTGTGCACGCGGTCATGGTGAACCTGCGTTAATCGTTACGTAACTCTATTCATCATGGGGGGGGGGACGACACAATAGCCGTCCCCCCCCCCCCCCCCATGATGAATAGAGTTACGTAACGATTAACGCCCATGCATGCGGTCATGTTGAACCTGCTTTGAACTATTCGAAACATTACTTTATTACAAAGAAGCCCTTTATTTGATATCAATCAATCGGCTCATGGCAGAGAGCCTGCATGTCTTTTTGTCACATCGACCTGGTAATGTTTTTTCAATTTATGCATGTTTCTTTCCACGCAGGACCCTTGTATTCACCTGCTATGCATACTGACATCTTTGCTTTATTAATGGAATCCACTTTACATATGCATCAGTTGTTGCTATGTAGGGCAAACCTCACTATGAACATGGCGAACAAAGAAGCGGGCAAAATATACAGCTCCTCATTGTACCTTTCACAATTGCTCTGGTTGACAAAAGAACATCCCTTGATTGCTATTATGTAAAAGTATGTAGAACAGGTGTCACATGCATATTCACCTGTTCTACTTATTTTACATAATAGCAATGAAGGGATGTTCTTTTGTCTACCAGAGCAATTGTGGAGGGTACAATGAAAAGCTGTATATTTTGTCCACTCTCTTTGTTATCATGTTCATAGTGCCTCTGGCGAGCTTTTGATTTGTAACCTATAGATTTCTCCAAATTAAAAACCTTCAACATATTTGAACAAAAATATGAATGATTTTATTCATCTTTGTTTTAGAGATTATTAGGCCTATACAAGCATATTTTCTTCTACGAACTATTCGAATCATCATTATTATCGTTCCGACACTTCGATAATCCATTGCCTACGGGAACCGGATGGCTCGTGTATTAACCCTATATAGGAATTATAGAATTCAATATTCAATGGGTTAATATCAAAAATTTCAAACTATATTGTGCCATACGTTACCGACCACATCAACGATTTTAGAATATCTGGAGGGCATTTCATGAAAGGACTTGTCAGATATTTTATCCGACAAATTTGCTCTCAGCCAATCAGATGCAAGGATTTCAGTAGCTTATAAGAAGTGCTTCCCTGATGACTGTATCATGCTGATAACCCTCCTAGAGCTAATTGGATCAGATAAAATATGAAGTAAAACGATTTTATATGTAAATATAAAATTATGCACATAATTCAATCTTATACAATTACATAATACTTGGTAACGTACATGCATATACCTCGGACTAGCCCATTTTTTTTGGTACAAAATGGAGATGCATCCCCCGGCACCAATGATTCTTTTCTTTTTTATAAATATTATTTGTTCTCATTGTCTATTTTGTTCATCTCCTCTTGTTCACATTGACTTTCTTCTTTTTTTTCTTCAGCCCAATGGGTGCCATGAAATGTTTGATTTCGCCTATTATTGGCCTTTTCATGAATTTTTCGTTAGCATCTTTCTCCTCTCCCCAATTTTGACCGCACTGACTTTTATTTTGACTTATGGCGACATTAAATTTATGGCGACATTAAATCCATTCATACATTCCCCCGTGTTTGGGATACTCTCCCTATTAATTTGAAAACTGATGTTGTTTTATTATCATTTCATACCTGGCTATCAAAATTGAAAGAACAAGTTCTCAGTATACATGTGAGTTAACTCTTTAAGACCCCTTCTCAATTAGTAATACATAATGCATAATTCCATATTTTATTTTTGCAATGCTCTGTTAATTATTTCATACAGAATCTAAAAAAAAAAATGCATGACAATATCCCTTAATGTTTTTTTCCACCTGGTTTTTTTTTTTTTTTTTTTTTTAAACCTACTCAGCTGCACAGCGCCCTCTTCGGGTATAATGCCGGGCTTGTGTACATTGTATTCACCTATTTTTTATTTTTTTCCCCGGTGCTATATACATGTGTACAAGGCGACATTATTGTTTTGTATTGTATTTATTTATTTAAGGGAAAGTCCACCTGGAATTTGTTTTGTTTTAATGCAGGTGTAAGGGTGATAGGGACAGAATGGTGGGGGTTCGGACAGGGTTCATGGGGGGGGGGGGGGGGGGGGGTGGGTGGGTGGGGAGCTGCAGTCGGTTGGGCATGGACTGGCGGCTCCGTGACGTTTCTTGCGTGCTCCTCTCCCATTTGCTTTGTGCAAGAAATATCTTTTTCTGTTTTTTCTTGCAGTTAATTTAATACCGGTGTGGACTTTCTTTTTTCATTTATGTAAAGTCACATGGATTGGAAAAGAAGACCTTCGGGTCATAGTTATTTGGTTAATCTTTTTCTTTTCCCGGCATCCATGTGACTCTCTTCTAATCTACTGTTTTGTATCCTCTGATTTCTTAATTTTTGTCTTTGCCGAATAAATAATAATAATAATAATAATAATAAATTTTCATTTTCTTTCCTCCAGGCCTCTTTATAATATTCCTGTTCTCTTTGAGAGAGCCTCCTTTTTCAGTATTCACCCCCCCCCCCCCCCATATTTCGATACTTTTTTTTCTGCTTTCCTTTTTTTTTTTAACCCGATGGCAATATTAAATATTTCGTTTTGAAGTCCACCCCCCTTGAAATAAACATTACTTCTCATTTCCCCACCTCTTCAAAACCTATCTGATTTTCGTCACTTATCCGTTATGCCCCTACATCTTCCGGCGACCTTATTCTTTGCCCCTCCTCTTGTCTATTTTGCTCCCCTCGATCCCATCCTTTTCAAATTTCAAAATGATTTTTAAGAAATATTGCTGTGTTTTTGTGTGTGTTCGCGCGTGCGTGTGTGGTTGATTGTTTCTTTATTTGATTTTTTTTCATATTTGTTTTTATTTTGTATTTCTTTCTAATCTGCCTCCCCATCCGCATCCCCTCCCCTCCCCTCCCCGCTCCAAAGAGATTCCGCCCCCGATCAATGTCTAGATACGCCACGGACTATAAGAGTAAAGGCTATGTAATTCAAATACCTCTTGGAATCGCCCAATGCACTTGTCGGTTTATTACATTTTTTTCTCAAAAGAATTGAGGAAGAAGGATTGGGGTTACATAAGCATCCACTTTTGAATAATAAAAAGAGTTTAATTCATGGTCGATGGTCTGTGCCATTCCGTTTTTAAAGGTTAATAATTGTCCGCCCGATATCAAAGTAATACATTTCATAGACGGCTGTTAATGTAATGACATTTTGGGGATCAATTTTTCCATTACCTTTTTTATTATATGAAACAAAACGCGAGCGTTGATGTCAGTGAGGTGCTCTGAGATGGAATGAAGGAAATTTCTTTCAGCCAATTATTGACATGTATTCCATTATTGGGCACATCGAACGATACGAAGTGCATGGTGACTGAAACATTGAAATATGCCATCGATAATAGCTATGCAAACTAAAAAGAGGGGGCGGGTGACCTCTAAACACCTGGGGTGGCGTAGGTTAGGTTTAAGGTATTGACCCCTAAGTTTCGTGGATGACCATGTGTTTTTGCTTGTTTGTACAGGGGATTGCCCCCTTGTGCCCCCCCCCCCCCCCCGGCTACTCCTATAGTCCGTTAACGTGCATTTGTATTGCAAAGCCTGGATCTCAAATTAACGAAGAGCCAATACGGCATTGGTACGTCAAAAATGGAAAACATTATTTTTAAAAATATTGCATCCCAGACGTTTAGAAATGGGGGGGGGGGGGGAGGTGGTTATGGGCCTACATGAACTTGTCATGCACATGTATGCTCTTAATTGTGAAAGAAAATTGATCGACAAGACGCTAGTGTGCGCCCTGAATGGGTATGGTTTTATTTTGCTCTTCTTTTTTTTAATGCCCGCAGGCTTCATTTGTTGGGATAGGGGCAGACCCAGGATTTTATGAAAGGGGGTGCTCACTTCAACCAAATCTCTGATAAGCAAATAGATAAAGGAGGAAGAAAGGGGAAGGGAAAAAATAAAGATAGAAAGGGGGAAAAAGAAAAGAAAGAAAGAATTTATAATTATTTTTTAATGTTTCGGCCGTTTCTTGCTCCCTTCTGACAGGCATGTGCGGCGATTTCTTGTCATGCCACCGCCGAGCACACGGGCACAGTTTCTCCACTTCTCCTCATTCGTGTACTTTTAGGGGGTTGGGAGGGAGGGGCCGAGGAGGCATAAAAATAACCTAGGATCAGACCTTAAACCACAGCCCATTAGCCCAACACTGATGTTATAGATCTAGGGCGAGGACCTTCAATTTCGGGTAAGAAAATGGTTTGCTTGCTGTTTGTTTTTAATTATGGCTTGTGTTTGCGTGTCTTTTGGTTGAGCGCCATCTATAGTTTACGTTCGGACATTACCTAGGTGTTTACATAGCAACCCCCAGCTTCCGAGCTATAGCGCTAGCCAGTATGTTAGCAACGCGTGTGAATGACTGAGAAATAGATTTCCCCATCACTGTACTGCACTGCGCATGCATACGGTATATTGCATTGTTGTGTGTGTTATTTTCACATCAGTTTTTAATACACAATCAACTGCATAGGACATAACTTGAAAAAGCAATATGGCTCTCCCATTTTTACCGGGAAATACTTTCACAGACCCAACGGTAAGTGTAAATTAAGTGTAAAATTATGTCTCATTATCTTCAATTTCTTTTTATGTAGGCCTACAAACAGTCAAAGTCAAACTAAGTTAGCTTTGTAACTTTAGGCCCTAAATCCCTAATTGTAAAAAATTGAGTTGACCAGTTCAGTTGACATGGTTGACTGTCGGTGTCACTGAGTCTGAGGCCAGGGAAATAAATAAGAAGTCGAATTAGACCTACCTAGGGCCTACCTGACCTATGTGTGACTGAGGTTGAGTCTAGGCCTATATAATTAAGTTAGACTTAGAGTCTAACTGTTTTGATGCAAACGTAGATTTAGATGTAGTAGGCCTAACGTCCATGCGCATTGAGTCGCCACCCGACGGCCTTAAACTTCCTATACTGCTAAATTAAACTTTATTCTTGCCAAAATCTTGATTTAATATGAAAACATCAATGTATCCCCTAAAATATCTCAAAAGCATGATTCATGAAAATGCTCCATTTTAAAGAGAATGACGTCACTATATACGTACTTCCGGGAAGGCGACACAATAGGTGGCTGCTGTTGAGTCGCGCCCATCGATCTCTACCTGTAGTTACAAATCCAATACTGCGCGCATGCGCACACCACACAGGCACGTCATACATACACACAACACGTGTGCCAGATCTACGCAGACTCGCCACCTTCTTGTAGAGGGTTCTACGTTAAAGCGCCACCCCCTTCTATTTTTTTAGATCACACCACCCCCCTTTTAAAATGGTACATGTACCAGCTTGATAAGTATATTTTAATCTTCATCTCGATAGCAAATTTTGTCAACTTCCGTCATCATATTGGGCTACAACTATTGTTGAGTAGGGAAGTCTAGTCTTTGTCGCCCGAGCTCCATCCACCGGCTATTGCAGGAGTGTGTGTGCTAGTTAAACTTTGATCGCGCCCAACTCTTATTCATGCGCCGGATCTTACAAGAGACTTCCAACGGCAGAAGAATATATTTTGACCTATTCAATGTAGCCACAACAAAGTCTGAAGCGATGCAGATAATTTTTAGAGGACGAGTTCGGACAGTAAGTGACAGGTGAGTGGCGAGTTAACAACGGTGGCGAGTCAATGCGCACGGACGTTAGGCCTACTATTACTACTAGGGCCTAGTAATAAGACCACTCATAGGTACCCGCCATTGCCGACTGTGTATGATGGGGTGACCATATTTCGGGCACATTCAAATTTTTATTAGAAATGTGATATTCGATACTTGATTTCTCATATTCTACAATAATTTATTTATAAAGTTTTATACCAAACGGAAAGCAAAATTCTGGACTAAAACTTGATTCAACAAGAACATTAATCGACGAAGAATTTCGGAAATATCGCGATCTCAAAACCCAGTGAGACAGTGTCGGATGGCAACACACTGAAGAAAAAAAAAGGGCATGAAAACCACAAGACCTAAGTTCGCGCACGTAAATTAACATCTAAGTTATCCAACGTAGCAGTCCAGCAAAGGGAAGATAATTGCATCATTTGTAAGACAAAATATCATTTGGTATCACGTTTTTCCTACAACTTTGATGACATCTTCTATCAAAATGAGGATTTTTGGACCGTTGTCGGTAACTTCATATTTTTCGGAAACTGACGCAAAAAGTAGCAAAATTGCAGATACATGTATTTTGTCAATATCTTCATAATTTCTCACCCAACTTAAAAGAAAATATAGTCCATAGGCCCTATGTAATTTTAGCTTCCTCTATCTAATTGCGCTATCAGATTTTCGAAATCTTTTGTAGTTTTTTAGATATTGCCCTGTGCGCGAACTTAGGTCATGCGCGAAATATGGTCACACCACCATAACTGTAGGAATGCAGCCAACACACACCTACCTAAACTGCATCACTGTGCATTTTTGGCTATATTTAAGTGAAACTCATATATTGCAGTTTACTTAAATCTAAATACTTAGGGTGCGCGCGCCGGTATTCGGTCACTTAAAAAGAAATCGCCGCTAATATGAATACCTATCTCTTTAAATTGACAATCTACCATCAAAAGAACCGCAAAATTGTCCTTTAAATAATTATCAAAATAATTTAAAACATGGAAACTTACCCAAAAAAATATCGCAGACAGAAGAAGGAGAAGTTTTCCGCCCAGTATTCGGTCGGCGCCGTCCACAATTCGGTCACGCGATAGTGCGCTGCATCTCGGGAGAGTTATATAACCATTTTTGTCACATTTCTGCGTTTTTAGGCATTTTCTGTGGCTTCTATATATTCATACTTAAATGTATGAGAATTTTTATCCATTAAAATCCACAAATCGAAGCTCTAGGTCAGAAATAATGCACAAAATGTATTTCTAAAAAGAGCAAAACGCGTCAGCAAAGCGCAAAGCGCGTCGGTGAAGCGCAAAACGACAAGTTGCACACAAAGCGCGTTGGCGCAAGGCACTCAATGTTGCCTGACCGAATACTGGAAGAGCGCCATCTCACTGGCAGGGGTGAGGTATATATTCTCTTGCTCATCGCTGAGCTCGCCATTTGCAAATTCGCTGCGATAGATGGAAGACCCGGAAGCTCCTCTTCACACACATACTAAATTCATTGCACCTGCACACATAGTTATTTCACCATAGGCGTCTACATATGGCTATGCGTGTTAACTCACGCGCTAACGGAACCCGGAAGTGCGGAAACTTGGGTAACACTGACCAGTTTCGAGGGTATTTGGAGATCTTTTCCAGGGCGTCCGACCTGAATTGCTTTCAACATTAGAGGTACCTTGTTCATGTGTCTGTTATGTATAGGTTTCGAGCCTCAAAAATTATTAATGAGTTCTTCACAGCTGTTCAAAGAGCTGCTAGACCGAATTCTGGAATATGACCGAATACCGGGCCGCGCACCCTATGTTGAATAATAGATGATTAAAACTTGCCAGTTTGTTTTGTGACCTTTGAAGAGGGTTTCCTGAAATTTTGGGTACTTTTTGTCAATAACTCCTATCGAGACTGTCCCATCAGCATCCATTTCGTATTTTTCACGATTATAATGAAGAAGGGCGCCCTCAGCGCTCGTAGTGGTACCGGCGCGATCGGTTTGTCGATCT
Source organism: Heliocidaris erythrogramma (assembly GCA_025617745.1). Lineage (NCBI taxonomy): Eukaryota > Metazoa > Echinodermata > Echinoidea > Camarodonta > Echinometridae > Heliocidaris > Heliocidaris erythrogramma. Next base: position 36,320,754 of record CM046856.1, read on the forward strand.
CCTACGAAGACCTGGAAGGGCCAAACTGACGACGTAAAAAATTAAAAATATTACGTACGTACGTAATAATTACTACGTACCACGTATGCACACCGCTGGCATTAGCCGGGCGCCGCCATTTTGTGTCCTAAAATGTCACTTTCCGCGCGTGGGTACGTTCTTCACGTCTTCTCATCTTATGCATATTCATTTTTTCCCTGTCCGGCTGTCGAATGAAAACTTGGGTAGTCAATCTTACCTCTAGATTCAGTAAATCAAGCTCGTTCCAAACATATATAATTTGCCACTATTTGATGTCATAAAAATACAGCAAAATTGGCTTCAAAATAACCTTCATTGTCATATAATCGATTCATAAAATCATGCTTTATTATTTGTTGCCATGGTGATTTTTCAACGGTTTTCCAGCTATCAACATACAATTATTTTTATTGTTTATCATCCACTCTTCAAATTGTTCATATGATTTTACAAGTCTTATTCGATAGTTTTTTTTTTATTAGCCCCCAAAGTCGAGGTAGTTTCACCAACTTTCCTCTTTATTTTGACCGTCATCCGGAAATTCGTCGGAAATTACGCAATGCGGATAAAAATTGCAGTGTGTGAGGTGATATTTCATATTTTGGGATATTGCTAACGATTTAATAATAACTTTACGTCGATTTGACTTCATTTCGGTGGATTTTGAAGAGTTTGATATCACCGAATAAGCAGCAATCCCCCATTTCTATCGAGACATGTATTGGCCGTACGCCGCCTGCATTGGGGTAGCAAAAGTCCGATTTCCCGTAGCGAACATTGCGTTTCATGCAGGATTCTGGGTCATGGACAATAAACATGCATCAACATTGGATATAAATTTATACTAAAATTCTATTCAAATGAGTTACATCACGATTCCACCATATTCAGTTCCTACAAAATGTAATGATTGGATTTTTGAAATGTTTTCGATCTAAAACTCCTAAAATTATGAGAAATAAGGAAGTTTGGAGCACCCTCGGATGATTTTACTCTGTTTTTGTCAGAGCAGTGCATTATGTACGTGGGAGTGGTACGTAGCATTTCTTTGGGTACAAATAGCTTGAAATTTCCTTTTTTCTCAAAATTAAGCCAATATATCACCTAAAACATATACAAAATCGAATGATTGCACTTTTAAGAAACTGAATATGGAGGAATCGTGATGTATTTCATTTAAATGGAATTTTAGTATAAATTTATATTCAATGTTGATGCATCTTTATTGTCCATGACTCAGAATCCCGCATGAAACGCAACGCTCTCTACGGGAAGTCGGACTTCTGCTACGCCAATGCAGGCGGCGTACGGCTAATCCATATCTCGATAGAAATGGGGGATTGCTGCTTTTGCTGTAATTTTAAACTCTTCAAAATCCACCGAAATAATGTCAAATCGGCGTAACATTGTTATTAAATCGTTAACAATATCCTAAAACATGAAATATCACCTCACACACTGCAATTTGTATCCGTATTGTGTAATTTCCGACGAATTTCCGGATGACGGTCAAAATAAAGAGGAAAGTTGGTGAAACTGTCTCGACTTTGGGGGCTAATAAAAATGAAACTATCGAATAAGACTTGTAAAACCAAATGAACAATTTGAAGAGTGGATGATAAACAATAAAAATAAATGTATGTTGATAGCTGGAAAACCGTTGAAAAATCACCATGGCAACAAATAATAAAGCATGATTTTATGAATCGATTATATGACAATGAAGGTTATTTTGAAGCCAATTTTGCTGTATTTTTATGACATCAAATAGTGGCAAATTATATATGTTTGGAACGAGCTTGATTTGCTGAACCTAGAGGTACGATTGACAACCCAAGTTTTCATTCGACAGCTGGACAGGGAAAAATGAATATGCATAAGATGAGAAGACGTGAAGAACGTACCCACGCGCGAAAAAGTGAAATTTAGGCAACGAAAATGTCACAAAATGGCCGCGCGCAGCTAATTCCACAAACTACGTGCGTTTTAGGAGCAGTGCGCATACGTGGTACGTACGTAATATTTTTAATTTTTTTACGTCGTCAGTTTGGCCCTTCCAGGTCTTCGTAGAATAGCTTGTGTACGTAACATTCTGCGTACGTATCTATGGTGCGTAACCATGTAGAGCGGCCTCACTAGTGCGCAACATATTGAGAGCAGTCGTCATTCGTATGGAGGTGTGGGTAACAAGTACGAAAAACAAGGCTGTAAATGTAAGTTTTTATAACTTTCTACATTTTGTATCTTAACGAACTTATAACGTAAAATCTAAAGAGTGATACTTAAGTATCAGTTTGCCCACAAAAACCTCCATTTCAAACAAAATTACATCTGTATCCCCAATACCCAGTATACACACATGTATATGATCCTAATGGTCAATATGACCATTGCTTGCTGATGTGATTAGTAGGGCCTATAGGCCTAGGTAAGAATAATTATGATGATGACATTGTCATTTTACCTTTAGGAACTTGGCATTATTGTGGTTGAGGAAACCACACCATTCACTCAGCACAGTCACAGAAGCGTGTTCTACTGTACTAGGCCTACTTGTTCTAGACTAGACTGAAAAATCAGTCTAGATCTATTTCGTTCGGGATATGCTCCGCTGAGACTACGTCTGGCTTCGCGGAATCCCTTGGAGGAGAGCCTCGAAAGTCTAAAATTAAAAATGTTATAAAACTCCAAACAGATTTTTCTGTCTACAATTCTTCATGACATTGCATGACATCCTCATTCCCCTCACTGTATAGGCTCTGCACGCAAGCTAGCCCGAACACACGCCATGCGAAGCACGGCATCTGACAAGGACACATTGCGACACTCCTCAATGTCGCTAAAAACAATGTAGCTAAAAACAAGGTACAAAATTAATTTAAAAATAAAATGTATGGTAAACTTCCAATTTTATGTTATACTCATGCACATGAAATCGATTGCTTGGATGGATTTGTTGAAGTTCAATCCCCAGCAAGCCATCAGGCAATGTCCACAGGGTATAAAATTATACATGTAGATATATGTTGTTGTGTCATCAAATGAAGTTCCAATAACAGTCTGATTTTAATTCTTCCCAATTGTGGTTTGTGAGTCACCATAATTTGAATAGAACCTCTTTTCTTCTCCCTCTTCGATGCTCAGCAACGCAAATTTCACAGATCCCAGTCCCTGGGCTACAAGAATGGATACGCTCTCCCTGCAAGGCCGGAGGTCGGTATCGGAGGCGAACCCCTTGAGGTCAACCAACTCACCCTCTCCGAACTAGATGAACTGAACAACAAGAGACCCACACTGACATACGGCCAGGCCAAGCAAGCGCCACCAGAGGATTTTATACCAGCACACGTGGCTTTTGATAAAAAGGTGAGTCTGAGGGTGCTTTTAGAAGGTCATCAAGCATGTGCTCAAGAAGGCTTTCTATCATGAAAGATACAGGTCTCGGATCAGGGGTACGATTAGGTTTTAGGTTGGGTTTAGGGATAGTGTTACATGTAGGGCTAGGGTTGAAGGAATTTGGTTAGTGTAGGAAATTGACTGTGGATCAATTGATACCGTAGCATGTGTCACAGAACCTTTTTTCATTTCAAGCTGTGGGGGTTGGAGTTTCTCTATCTTTTCAATGGTCATTTTTAATACATGTCGATTTGCATGCATTATTGTGTGGAAAAAAATGAGAACAATGCAGAGATGTCATTTTTAATAGTGTGCGTCTTCTTATTTAACAGTTTTACCTTTGATTTCATTATCTATGCTTGGATGAAACAAATTATCTACTTGAAGCAGGATAAACTATTAAATCTACGCCTTGCCAGTTAATGTAGAAAGCAAAAGTATTTTTAGAGAAGTTTCCAAATTCCCATGGTTTACATGTTACATGGTTTTTTTGTACAATCTTCAAATATACCACTACTTTTTGATACTTTTTTACAGACCATCTCTTCGTTTACAGATATTTTACAGACCATTTCTTTTTGTTTTACAGGATTTTTACAGACCATCTCTTCCTATAAAAGGAAATTTTCTTAAGTACTTACTGGCATGTATTTCTTTCCGTTCCAGGTACTGAAATTCAACGGATTCTACAAGCAGACCGTCCACGAGTCACCCAGCGAGTACTTCCGTGTCCGTCCTGTCATTATTTACTATTACCTGGAAGACGACAGCATCTCTGTCATCGAGCCCCATGTCGAGAATAGCGGCATGCCCCAGGGCAAGCTCGTCAAACGGATGAGACTGCCCAAGAATGACCAGGGCGATCACTGGCACTGGAAGGACCTCAATCTCGACATCAACGTGACCTTCTATGGCAAGGTTTTCCACATCACAGACTGTGACAAGTGGACATCGGTAAGCCGCTATATCCCTTTGGCCATTCAGTACGATGTGTCATTTTTCTGACATGTGGCTCTGTACGCACATGTGCCTTAACATTAGCATCAAATTTGTTAGGCGTAGTGGTTTTGTGTCTTTGGCATCATGGGAAGGCCAGGATAAGCTAAACCATCTATCTTGTAGTAGAAGTTGTACAGATAGAAAGCTAGTATGAAAAAAAAAGTACAATTTTTTAATTTGAACTGTTGCATTCTAAGGCCAAAATAGCCACGATTTCACACACTAGAAATGTATGTTGAATTACTAAACTGTCTCCAATAGATTTGATGTTCATTTTGCATCATGGGTAATCATGCACATCTTCATAGATCATGATTTTCATTGCAAATTATCGCAAGTCTTATTGGGCTATTAATTTACAGACATGTAGTCCATTGAGCAAATCCAAGGCATTTCACGTCATTTTGTGTCCTAAAATCTTGGATGTATTTGGTATACTAAAATCTTGGATGTATTTGGTAAGGTATCAGCCAAAATACCTTGAACTTACAATCACATTGTGCTTTTTCTACATGGTGATCTTAATCATTAATCATCTTCTCTATACTACCGACTTTCTCTCATAGACCTTCATGGCTAGTGAAGGAATCGAGCTGAGCAGACCTGTAACCGTCCCCACTGACCCCTACACAGAGTCCCGCAAGGAGAAGTCGGCAATCGAAGCCTTCACCACACCTAGTACTTTTGACAAACTCAAGCAGTTCCTGGAACTCGATCGCAAGGTACGTTACTTTCCATCTGGTTCACCTTTGTTTTACCTGCATGGTAATGATTCACAATTTGCTTTCAAATCCTATTGTAACGGATGTAAAGTAGAAGTATTATGGATGTGCAAATTGATGCACTTCGGATTGGCTGGTTCTGTTTGAAATCTCAAATGTGGTTGTAGAGCTAACCTAAAAATTTATTTTAATGTTTAGATGTGGCAAAGTATTGTAGAGGGTTATCAACAACAAAAAAGGCAAATGAAGGGTCACTTCCAAAATGTGTATTTATCACCCCAAATTATTACGTTCTGAAAGGCATATCCTACAATTAGCTACATTTTGAACACTGAACAATATATCTTGTGCATGTGATTTTTTTTTTTTTTCCATATCATAAAGAATAAAATATTCTACCTCTTGAAGACTGCTGCAGTGTCGTTTAATATTTATGTAATCATACCTGATTTCAACTGAAAGTTAAGCCGGTCTAGAAGGACCACTCAAGGGACACAAGAAAGGGGTCTGTATAGACAGGTTATCTTTCTGTACAGGTTTGTTTAATACATGTTTCAATGAGGAACCAATATTGAAAGGAAACCCACAATGTGGCCTCTCTGTACAGATGGTTGCTAAAGCTGGGGAGCGTTTCATCAAGCGTTTTGTCAGTGATTTTTACCGACAAATTTGCTCTCAACCAATCAGATGCAAGGATTTCAGTAGCTTATAACAGTTGTCGGTGAAACTCGCTGACAAAATGCTTGATGAAACGCTCCCCTGGTTTGAATGTATTACCATTGTGTCATGTGATCTGTAGGTTTTACGGTTCTTCTGTGTGTGGGATGACCGTAGCAGTATGTTCGGTGAGCAGCGTCCATTCATCATCCAGTACTACCTTGTCGACGATACTGTAGAGGTGAGAGAGGTCCACGATCCCAACGACGGCCGAGATCCATTCCCCCTGTTCCTCAAGCGACAAAGACTTCCCAAGGACCGTGACGATGTTGACTGTAAGTTTCACAGACTGACTGGTCTATGTGCATTAAGGCCACCGCACACCTTACAGTCGGTCTGCGATCCGATTTCAGAAGAAAATGTAATGTCATTTGACAAATTTAAAAACAAAAAAAAATTTTGGTTGAGGGTCTGAATAGTCATACAGCTAGTAAAATCGATAATACGGCCTCTGCCAAGTTTTCTTGTCGGTGGAATGGCAAAATCGGCTCCTCATCGAAGTGACGTCACAAAAATTGTACGACTGCCTACGATTTGAAACTGATTTTGCCCTTATTCCCTGTAGAAAGCTGACAGCTCACCAAAACCCTATGTTTAGTATTCATATTACTTTTCAGAACCTGAATAGGGTAGATTTCATTAGTTAAAATCCCAATATTTAATGCCATAGCGATTTATTTCACAAATCGGATCGCTGACCGATCGTAAGGTGTGCAGTGGCCTTTATGAGCAATGTAGTATTTATTTACCAAACTCATTGTCAAGTATAGCATCTCTCCCCCCGCCCCCATTGTTTTATCAAAGTTATAGGGTTAAATGGTTAGAGAAGAGCCATTGGGTTTTATTAGATTTAGGGTTAGGATTATTTACAGTGTTTAGTCCAGGGTTGAAGATAGTATAGGAAATGGACTGTGGATCATTTGTCACCAGAACATGTGGTGTAGAATTCCCTGACATGATGGTCATTTGACAGTATGCTAGACACCATAAACAGTTTCACAACAAAATTATATTGTAAGTTATTTATTATGAGCAGCGAGTGACTGTACTTTTAAAAATTAGGACCATATTTTGTCTAAATGTATTTTTCAAATAATTGTTCAGTACATTGCATACCTGAAACTTCTCTGAGTCTTCCTGACATGTAAATGCCCTCCTCCCATAATTGGCTGGATATCATACTATTTTCAATATTGTTTTTCCTTTATACTTTTTGTGACTTAATTTCATTCAAAACCTGTATCATTCGCCTAGCCTTTTTACTGGAGTTGGTTTGGCTCAGTTGATAAAGCAATCTGGAAACAGGGTAACCAAGATTTAAGATCTAACCAGTACACTAATTTCCTAAGATAAGGCATTCCTCCGAGACCCTCCAATAGGGCTTACAGCTGTATGTCTCCTGGAGCTTTCCCGGATAGATTTCATTCCTTTCCATCTTCTGTTTTCTCTCACAGCCTCCTTCCGTGCTGTCGTCATGGAGCTGTCCAGCCACGAGATCAAGAATTGGTACAACCCTCCGGACTTTGTAGTCGGCAAGACGGTCTTCATCTACAACAGGCCTTTCCTCATCTACGATGCCGATGCATTCACCAAGGCCTACATGCAACAGAACTACGGCGTCCAGGAATCCGGTCCTATCGAAGTCTCGGCAAAGGCACGGAACCTTGCTAAGATGGTGAGAACTCCCCCATGAGAAGTGTTGTGAAAGACAAAATTATCATGTTGTGTTGTGTTTTGAGGGGATAGATTTAAGATCTATGGCTTCTTGATACAAATTGTCTTTGAATTTCATTTGTAGACCTTATTCATTAAAGAACAAAAAACATTAGTCTAATATGTACAGGGAACGTAATACATTACTATTTATGTATCCTTGTGATTATCAGCACTAAAACAGCTTTAACATCAGTACACGATGTATCGGGTATTAGATGTTTCATTGAGAAGATTACCAGTTAAGACGAAAGCACAGTTAAGTCCCATCAAATTAAAGTGGAATATTCTTGTCACGTCACAAGATATAAGTAATGGATTGAACTAGAAATGGTGTATTTCTAAAGATCCAACACTGCATGTATTACAGTGTTTGCCTTGCCTTATCCTTTGTTTTCATCAGCATGCCTTCTTAATCCCTGACATGCACATATAAGTAGTCTTTTGCTTTTGGGAAGACATATTCAGGGAGCCAGTTCGTAGTTCATGGTACAAATGACCTTGAAATGACCCCAATTTGTACGCGCACACGCATTTGTTTGGTGGACGCGTTACTTGTTTAACATGTAAATTATCATACTGGCACACTCATTGTGGTGCGTACAAAATGACAGCTTATAAAGGTCAATTGTATGTGGTACAGATCACGTTTTTTTATGCGCATACGCAAATTGTAATTACGAACTGGCTTGTTAATAACTTACTTCTACAGGCCCATTAATAATAATATTAATAATCTGCATTTATATGGCGCCTTTCCAATTAGTAACTGCTCAAAGCGCTTTACAGTGTATTATTACCCTGGTTATTGGATCCTATTACGATTCTGCACTTATAGTGCACATTCTCCACTCCTCAAGCATTGGAGCATTCCAGTCTGGCTGCCATTTTACAGGCGCACATATACTATTCCAGTCACAGTGACATTCGCACCCTTGCATTGTGTATGTTAAATCATTAGATGGTACTGGAAACTTTTACATGCTTTTTAATAAACAAAAAACATGTGACAATCTCACTAAATAATCAGTTTGATCAGGATCTAGGAATCTGTTGTATAAATTCTATTACTAACTTTGTGGTAATCATCTAGCTTTACTAATCTTGTACCATTTCTTTGACACAGTCCCTACCACCCTACAATGGTTTTGGTTCGTACGAAGACTCGCTGCAATCCTGCTTGTCCCTGGTACCCCAGCCACCAAAAAAAGACTTCATCAAGATGCTGGAGAACGATCATAAGATCCTGCGATTTGAAGCTGTCATGGTAAATAAACTTGCATATATTTTATTAATTCATCTTTATTGTAAAAACATTTAACACTCAAATAAAAAAGAACATAAATAACCCAGGACTGAGGTTCTTTGAAGAAATTCCTTCTCTGAAAAAAGGTTCTGATTTTTGTTTTATGAAAATTTCTATTCAGTCTACTTTTGTATACCTAAAAGGTGGCAATGTACAGGGGTGGTTTTCTGAGATTTATTTTATCTTGATTTTAGTGAAAGAACTTTAATTGTCATAACAAAATGTACGCTTAAGGTGCATCATTGGTTAATGACTGCGCAAAAGTGGCTGCGTACACGGAATTCGTCTGTGCAAACACCAATGAAATGTTGCAATTTAAAATTTGTTATGACAATTAAAATCTTTTCACTGAAATAAATATAAAACTAGAATTTAATTCGTCATGAGGACGAATTAGGTGGTCTGTCTTTCAATTTGTACGATCATGATTGTAATCAGGATGATCATAATAATGGGGAAATACTAAACTGAAGATAGGAAGTCAAGAATGCCACGCATGGAGATGCTTCTTGAGGACAGGAATGAAGAAAATGTGTGAAACGGTCATTGGAAGATGTGATAATATTTATGCAACATAACAATTATGATAATGGTGATGATTATCATGATGAAGGTGATATAATGATGATGGTGATGACAATAATAATAGCAATGATGATCATGATGGTGATGATATTATATCATCATCATCATCATCATGAATATCATCATGACAGTGATGATGATAATGATGTTGAAGATAATCATGATGATGATCATTATATCATCATGACAGTGATGATGATAATGATGTTGATAATCATCATCATCATGAATATCATCATGACAGTGATGATGATAATGAAGTTGATGATAATCATCAGCATCATCATGAATATCATGACAGTGGTGATGATAATGATGTTGATGATAATCATCATGAATATCATGACAGTGATGATGATAATGATGTTGATGATAATCATGATGAGGATCATTATATCATCATGACAGCGATGATGATAATGATTTTGATGTTAATCATCATCATCATCATGAATATCATGACAGTGATGATAATGATGTTGATGATAATCATCATCATGAATATTATCATGACAGTGATGATGATAATGATGATGATGATCATTATATCATGACAGTAATGATGATAATGATGTTGATGATAATCATCATTATCATCATCATCATCATCATGAATATCATGACAGTGTTGATGATATTGATGATGATGATTATCATGATAATGATATAATGATGATGATGGTGATGATGATGATGATGATAATGGTGATGACCATGACTGAAATTTTGATCTTAGCCCTTCCAAATATGAAAGAGAAATGACATTTAGTGAAGAAGATATGACCATAAGTTGATTTGTACAAAATGGCGCCTAGATTACGTCACGATAACCTGATGACCTTGAAAAAGATGTGGGAACTTGACCTTAATATTAGGACCGATGACTGACGAAAATTTGAAGATAATTGAGTAAGCCAATTTTGGGAAATTGTGATATCAAATAGGACTAATGATATTGCAGGATAGCTTTAATACACGTCAGGGAATCAGATTTTCCATAGGGTTGTACATTAACTATTGCACACTACTTTCCAATAGACATAACACGCAAAATAAGGCAGTTTATTACATGGTTTGTGATTGCTTATGTTAAAATTGTCGAACAAGATGGTAAAATGAAAGGCAAAAAGAAGCAAAAAAAAAAAAAATTGTAATGGACCCACCGGGGATCGAACCTGGGTCACCTCCATGGAAGGCAAGTGCTTTGACCAATAGACCAAAATATTTCCCATAGAGATAACACGTAAACGAAAAACGGGATTCTCAAATTCCATTTTGTAGTGAAAAATTGGGCATGATCCCGACATCTGATCAAAAATTGGAGACCACATTTATAAAAGCTTATAGTCTCAGCTATAACATACTAAAATCTGGAAGAAAATAGACCAAAAACAACTGAGATACAGCTCAGAGAACAATGTCATGTAGATTCATGATTCGAAAAAAAAATCATCTTCCATAGACATAACACGCAAATAGGGAAAATTCTGACATGGCATCTTTAATTGAAAATTTCACTGTGATGACGTCATCAAAATGAAAAACCGTGATGATTGATCTTGTAGAGAATTGTCTCAGCTATGACATAGCAAAATCTGGGCGAAAAACGACTAATTACGAATCTAGAGCCAAATTTGCATAAATGTGATGACGTCAAAACATGAAAATTAGAAATTTTGACTTCTGGCGCCATTTTGATGACGTCATAATATTTATAAGGGTGAAATGATACATGAAATGAAATCTTTGATTCATACCCTACCTGATGATGAAAAAAATTGGGTGTTTATGGACTATTTAAAGAGCTAGAGTTAATTTTGTAGAGGCATGTTTTTGAACGTTTTTACGTTATTTTCGCCATAGATGCGCGCATCGATTTTGAACTTTGACGCGCCCGTACGACCTTATTATTGATTGAAATTGATTCCAAGTTGATGGAAATGATGAAGAAAAGTGTCAGGATTGCAAATCAATCCAAAAAACAGCGTTTAAACGTTATTTACGACTTGCGCGCGTGTAAAATGCGCGCGCGGACGCTTACGCACAGACATTTTTGAAATGCTCAAAATGACCTGAAACGTGTGCAGACTTGATCCTACGTGATTTTGAGCATTTTTAAATTTTGACGCGCGCGTACGCACACGTGCTGACCTCTAGATGACCTGTGAGGACATGACTTGATGACCCGTCATGTGAAGTTTATGTGATGTGAATATAGTTGATTTTTGATGATCGATTATGAAGATATAATCGATCTTGTAAATTTACAAAATGGCGTCTTGATGACGTCACGATGACCTGATGACCTTCAAAAGCTTAGTTGACCATGTCCATGATTGACCTCATACATGACATGAAACTCGATGATAGTGACCTGACCGATTTTGAGATTTGGTGGGAACAAAAATTTGTAATAAAAAGAAGAAATAATAAAAATAATAAAGAAAATCTTGACAAAATTAAAAGGAGGTCTGTCATAAATGACAGACCACCTAATAAAACTCAGAATACCACCCCTGGCCTTTAATTACCCATTCCATTGAAAATCAGATAGGAAATACTCTTGAGTGATAAATGTTCTTAGTCTCGTTAAAATTGGTATTAGTGTATTGTGATTCTTAATAGGTTTGACCCTATCTGTATATTTATGTTTCTTCATTAAATGAACAAGAAATATAATCAAGACATGAACTGAAAATCAAAATCTACACCATGTAAAAGAGATAACTTTGAAGGATTTATCAATCGATTGATCATTGATTTAGTGTAGTGTCACAAACAAAAAATCGACCTACTTTTTGTGTTGCCCGTAGTAATCAACCAGAATTTAATGGTGTCCAAAGTACTTCGACAGTATTGATAAAAATAATTTGAAGATAAAGGAATTACAAAATATTTTTTGCCATAGTTAGCACATCTGATTTGCCCCCTATTCAATTGTGGTATCCTTTTCCTCTTTCCTTTTCCCAGGATTCCGTGCGACCTGAAGACAAGGGTCGTCGCTTCATCATCAGTTATCGCCTTGCTGATGACATGATTAAGATCTTCGAGCCTCCCGTCCGTAACTCTGGAATCGTGAGCGGAACATTCCTCGAGAGGACGAGAGTGACCAAGCCAGGCTCAACACCAGAACACCCTCAATTCTATGGCCCAGAGGTAAAGACATGTTGTATACTGAACACTTCTGATTTATTTAAAAACTTTGTCATGAATAAATCTAATTTCAAGTTCAGCAGTTTCTATTTCATCTTTTGCATCATCTTTCACACAACATCCATTTGCAGAGTGTACCTGATATAGATCAATTCTAAATGATCTTAATAAAGATGACAGTATTGCAGGGGGAGTGTGGTAGTTATATTCTTATCAGAGGTCCTGAGTTCCGTCTCAGTGGGTAGCTTGTCTCTGATGCCGAAGGAAGAGATATTCATGTAAAATTTTCTCATACACTTTGAGTGTAGAAAGATTGAGGAAAATGCTAGGATTGCCTTGTATTTATTTACAGTGAATGGTAGGTCAGGTAATGGATTCGAAAGCCTTGTGTAATACATGTATATGCATAAAATGAAAAAATGAAGAACCATACCATCCTAACTCATTGTCCATCTCTCCTAATGATCTAGGACCTCAGCATCGGTTCCGTCCTGGAGGTATTCAGCCACCGGTTCGTCATCACCGACGCCGACGACTATGTACTTCACTACCTGGAGGCCCACAGGCAAGACTTCCCAGGATGCGAGAATACCATCCAGAGTCTCCAAGCCACCAGGTCCATGGGCCTTCCCACCAAACCTGCTACGTTAGCATCGCAGAAGGGCGCCCCCATGACTGTCAAGAGAACGTAAGTGGATCGAAGCCTGGCCTTTTGCTAATGTGAAGTTGAGGTTTCTCAAAACTGTTTCATTACCAGAAGTCCTGTTTATCGTCAAGCTCATAAAGAATGATCCACCATTTATTATTGTTGTATCATATGTGACCCAACCACTTAAAACAACCAATAAGTCATCGATCCAATGACAGAGAAAAGAAAAGAAAGGCGATTTGTTTGAGTAGATTTGAATGGTTGATCTTTGTTTGACATGATATTTAAGTGGGTTCAATGAGACTGCAAGTGTTTTGGGGGGGGAATCTGTAATTTTAGAAGATACAATACAATAGAAAAAAACAAACACAAGACAAAATTAACAGGTGGTTCTGAACTGACCGATCCCATATACTTTCCATTAACATTAATGCCATTATCGCTAAGACTGCATGTATATTTAATCTGTACATGAACCTGCAATCCTATCCAGGCCCAATGATCTGAAGCGACTCCTCGGAGAGGTCAAAGCTCAGCTCCGCAAGGACAACTACATCAACTTCACGTCTTTGACCGAAGCATTCTTGCAATACGACCGCGATCGTTCGGGTCACATCGACGTCAACGAGCTCAAGGCTGCCTGCCACAAGCAGAACCTGCCCCTGGACGATGACGTCATGCAAGCGGTAAGAATCATTCTCACAAGTAAAGTGTTGTACAGACTTGATGCGGTACATCACTTCGAAAGACTGCTGTGGCAAAAATGAAAATCATTTTACATCTAAATAGGGGGGTAGAAAAAGTGTACATGTAGCTGCCTGCAGCAAAGGACTTGTGTTCTTCTTTTTCTATGTATTAATAGATTCCAAAATGTGAAGTGCACTAAACATATAGCATTTCATTTTGCCGCCGCAATTTTTTAAAGATGGATACAGCGTCATACGTAAATGAGTCTTGAGGGATGTAGAATCGGTCTTCCATTGTTTTTTGTTTTATCTTCAATGTACCCTTTGATAATTGTTTCTAACATTTGCTTGGGAATTCATGTCTGGACAAAATAATTGAGAACCACTTTCACTATACCCGAGGTGTTTATTATCAAACTATCCTGAAAAGAAATTTGTATCTGAAATTCATTTGATGGTATACTTGGATGATTAATGGTGATCCAAAAAATTTTTTTCTGTATTGTAATCTCATCTCATTTATACAATAATGTTCTGATGATTTCAGTTACAAATTTATTTTACTAAAAAAAATAACCTCATTGCTTAGACTTTGTGTCTCAAATATTATTCCGTCTTGAAAGTTCTTTTATGCATACTTTTCATGCTAATGGGGATGATTGTTATTAAAATTAACTCATCTTCTTATCTCCTTCTCCCTCTTTGCAGTTGATCCAAGAGTGCGGTGACGAGCATGGCCGAATCAGCCACGCAGAGTTCATGAAGTTCTTAACGTGGGACTAAAGAGACCTGGTCATTTCACAATCCGGCAGGTCGATTGCAAATATACGAAAATAGAATGCCGATGATGAATGTAGTCAAGAATACTGGAAAGCACATTTATACCATTTTCATCTGTTTCTCGAGCTCAAGACCAAAATGGTGACACTATAATCTATATTTCAGTTGTATTACATGCAAACAATAGTCCAAAGTTGAAATAACATATAGGAGAGAAAATGCTCTCACTTTATAGTTGCATGATAGAATTTTTTTTTTTTTTTGGATGAACTACTTTTGCTCTTGTGCATCGTCATCGCTCATTAAAAAGAAATATTTCATGTGAAGAATCCATGATAAGACAGCCATTGGTTCTGTGTTGTCATTGTGAACATAGAAAGATTTGTTTTTCACTGTGTTTTGTCCTAGAAAAAGAGAGTTATGCATTCATGTCTGTCACTGCAAACAGTCTATCGTGAAATTTCAAAAAATCCGTCCTCTTTAGCCTTGTGTTTTTGTGATTCTCAGTGTTCAAGTAGCAATAAGCACTGCCTATCCACACCATGCGATATGTGAACGGACCCTTCAAGAGTCAGAATTATTGACTATGCTAGCCTTGATTCCATCCATTTCTACTTCAGCATGCATTTTTACTGCTAGTTTTTTTTCATTCACTCTTGTGCCATAGAAAAATTATAAGAATACTATGCATTAAAATCAGCTGTAATTTATCTTTCTGCAAACAATAGAGGTGGTCATTTTTTAATAATGAAACCATTTTCTTTCTCACATCAGGCTTACTGGTACACAATTTGAAAATGTAAGAATAGTCAACTTGGGCCCTCTTGCATAAAAAGTTGCGATTAAACGCAACTCAAAATATTAAATGCAAAGTCCCAAATACGTGATCCTGATTGGTTGAAAATCAAGTTGCGTTTAATTTTTTGAGTTGCGGTTAAATGCACCTTTTTATGCAATAGGGCCCAGGTCTAAAGTAAAAAGAATTATAGATCTGAAAACAAAGTGACCATTTTCATTATTCACTGAGGATATTTAGAGTTTGAAATATGTATTATTTGTAAATATGATCTGAAACTCTTGCTATTTACTGTGTAACTTATAACATATTTTGAGTATAAGTAAACACAACCGCGTTTACACAGAGTGAACTCGAGTTCAAATTCGACAGCGAATTCAATTGCGACCTTGGATTAGCATAAATTATTTTTCGGTGGGCTGTTTACATCAAGCGTTGGACGAACTCGAATTCAGAAGGAAAGTGAATTCGACTTGATTACACCCTCGCTTGGTGGGAATATTGTGATAATCAACTTCCGGGTCACTTGTGAAAACCCCGCGAGTGAGTTCAAAATGGCGGTAGCGAGTATTGTAAGCGCAGCCATTTTGATCTGGTTTTCTATGATTTTACGTCGGAATTACAAAATTATGAACGAATATTTGCAGATATGATGAGCGCGTGGTGGATTGAATCAAGCCAGTTCGGTGAATGTGTCGTCGTTCGTTGTGGTTCACTTGTTGAATGACGCTTGTTTTACTGACGCGACGCTTATAGCGCTGCTTAGCTATACCGGAAGTGACGTATGACGGGGTCACTGGCTGGATATTTGCTAGTCGACTTTCAATTACGTGTCCGTTCACACTGCAAATAGCGAATTTAAATTCGATAATAGTCGAGTTTGGATTCGATAAAAGTTGCTCTGGGTCGTCATTCGAATTCGAGTTTTGAACTCGAGTTCTAATTGCGACTACCCTGTTTACACACAAATGAACTCGAGTTCAAATTCGACTAAAGTCGAGTTCAGTCTCTGTGTAAACGGGGTATAAGTAAACACAACCAAGTGTCACGTAGTTGTACAGAAATTCGGAAAACATTAAAACTTCTCCATGAATATTTATGCATCAGCAGTTTTGTGATCTTTTAATATTCTAACTTATGAAATATCTATTTTATCTATCAGCCTAGTAATTGCTTCTTTTTTCATAGTGATAGTAAATAAATTCTATTTTGTGAATATTGAAGATGACTGTACATTGAATTTTAGAGATATTGTATCAATAAATTGCACATTTTGCTGTATTGTGTAATTGTACATGTACTTGTGTTCCATGTATTTCAGGATGTGTAGTAAATTTGTAATCATATTGTTTAGAAAGAGCTTCAAAAAAAGAAGATAGAGTTGATATAGCATGAGAAAGAGAGAGATCGATCCAAGACATAGAAATGAATGAAAGGAATAAGTTTTAAGAGACAGGAACAGTGTGAAATTTAGCTTTTAATTATTAATAATTTTTTAAAAATATCACTTGTGCCCATATGTTCCATATCAAATTGTGAAGAAGAGATAGAATATAAAATAATATAAAAGAGGGAGAATGACAATATGAAAAGAAGACAATACAGCCCCTCCCACATCCCTTATTCATAGGCCTTGATTTATCAAATTTTCTGTGTCCTTGACTGGATCAATTAATGCTATGCCACCAATTCTCTCTGCACTCTTGATACACTTATGGCGTGTTGCAAGAAAGTTGCGATTGCGATTGATTGCAAGTTGCAACTGATCGGTACTGACCAATCAAAATCATTGTTGCAAGCGCATCTTCTTGAATGGGCAGACTCTGAACCATTCAGAATGGTTGTTCTAATTTGCTTTACAATTTGCAATTGATTGCAACTTTCTTGAAACACCCCATTAGACCTCTCCTCACCATCATTATACATTTTTCACTCTTAATTTTATTCTTTTACATGTCAGTCAAGGTAATCTGGAGCATTGGTAATGACGCTCGATGTTCAGGACTACAGATAAATGATATCTGTCCAAAGATCGGTAGACAGTTTACCATTAGCAATGGAAATACATGTACAGTTAACCTTGCATAAGCAATCTTTTCTTATAAAGTCGAATCAATTTTTTTGACCAATCATGCAATTATAATATGTTATTTGCACTTCCCAAGTAGAATTTTACATAAGTCGAAATATTTTTGGTGGTCCCCAACAGATTTGACTTGTGCAAAGTTAACTGTATAAGGAAATTGAGCAAGTCATGCTGTACTATGTGCACATGCATAACAACTGAGGCCATGTAACACAAAGCTTAGCAATCAATCAATCATACGATCTGGGGAGCATTTCATCAAGTGTTTTGTCAGTGATTTTTACTGACAACTGTTATAAACTCCTGAAATCCTTGCATCTGATTGGCTTGCGAGCAAATTTGTCAGTAAAAATCACTGACAAAACTTGATAAGCTCCTGAAATCCTTGCATCTGATTGGCTTGCGAGCAAATTTGTCAGTAAAAATCACTGACAAAACTTGATGAAACGCTCCACCGTTGATTGAACATAGTTGATTGTAAATTAGCAATCAATTGCCAACTTATCTTCGTGTTAGAGCCCTCGGCCCCCTCTTTATAAAGAGTTGCGATTGATTCGAATCAGTCGCAACTTATAAATAATCGAAACTGTGTACTTGAGAGATAGGAGTTGCGATTAATTTCAAGTTGCACTTTTCATTGAATGCGACTTCCAGCTAGATTTCATTCTTTTTTTGTTCTATATTTTGTTGAAAAAAACAAAACATCTACTGCACGATATAAACAATTCAGAATAATCCATGCCAGATCTCATGTAGTATAATTCCACTACCAGAACGCAAGATTAACTTCATACACCCCAGTCACGCCAGGGCCCCTGTTTCACAAAACTTGTTATCAATAACAAGTTACAATAATTGTTAAAAGCTACTGAAATCCTTAAATCTGATTGGCCGAGAGCGAATTTGTCATAGAAATGAGGCAGTTGTTATTGATAACAAGTTTTATGAAACGGGGCCCAGACCTAACAATAAGCCAGTTCGTAATTAGTTCATGGTACAAATGACCCTGAAATGACCCCGATTTGTACGTGCACGCGCATTTGTTTTCGGTGGATGCGCTACTTGTTTAACAAGTAAACACACACTGCAACCGTGCATAAAGGTTAATTGTACTTTGTACAAATGACCTTTACCTGCACATGAGCACATTACAAACTGCCTTACTTTTGTATTGCCCCCAATGTATTACCCCCAATGTATTACCCCCAATGTATTACCCCCAATGTATTACCCCCAATGTATTACCCCCAATGTATTACCCCAATGTATTACCCCCAATGTATTACCCCCAATGTATTACCCCCAATGTATTACCCCCAATGTATTTCCCCCAATGTATTACCCCCAATGTATTACCCCCAATGTATTACCCCCAAGAATCGGTTGGTTTAGGGTTAGCGTGGAGTCAGTTTGGCAATATGACTAAGGTACAAGACTCTAGTAAAGGAAAGACAATAAGCAGAGTATCCCCAAACAAACAGGACTCTTGGAATTTTGATGGAACATTTTCTTTTTATTTATGTTTCATTACTTGCCCAATTACAGAATGTAACAGCAAGATATCATTAATAATATTAATAATACATACATACATAGAGAAAACAAGAGTAAAATGCATTCACTGTGACATCTCATCTCTCAAACATAGATTCCATTTTTCCCATTTTTGATATCTTTTTTTTTTTTTCAAAATCATCTGCACTTTGCAAACACATAAAATGATGTTAAAGAGAAAATCAATACAATCATATCGACATATAATTGAATTTCACAAAATGAGTTATAAGATTTTTTTTTCTTCAAAAAAAGTGATGGAACATAGAAACATTGAACAAACAAAAGAAAAAAACAAAGAAATCTGTATGATACAAATATTTCATATAATTATTCACATAAGTTTCTCTCTGTACAATTCTTTATAAGTGGCCTCTGAAAAAGAAAAAGAAAAATGTTGTAGTTTTACTCAACGCAAAAAAAAAAAGAAAAGCGAATGAGCAAGTTTTTCTTGTTTAAGCAAGACATGGAGATGAAAATCTAATTATCAAAACACAAAATGTAAACTGCCTTATACTGATTATCAATAGAAACACAATCTACTATAAAGGAAGTATATACAAGCAAAGCAACAGCATTCCTAGGCCAAAATTTCCTTCCAAGCGCCATTTATCTGTGTATATACATACAAACACAGGACAGGAATAAAGCGATTCCTATGTTTGAGTTTTAAACGTAAATATGACATTTATAGCTCCTACATGCTATCAAGCTCTAATAATGGAAAGCCGAGATTAATTTTTTTTCCTAGTTAGCAGCACTCGAAGGGTCTTGTGCACAAACAAGTTAAAGACTGGGAAAATAAATGCAATGAAGTCTCTAATTATTTTGCAGTCTATATGTATGAAATTATCAATTTCTTGACTGCTGTTTTATCACACTGTTGTTTTTATGGGTTGTTTTTCCTTGAATCAGTTTTGTATCATCTTTTGATAAAAACATTCAAAAAGTAAAAGTAAACGGGACACAGTAAAATGTCTTTAAATGTTTCTGTGTATTAATATCTTCCTTCTACGATGGGTCTTCATTGTTGTAACACCAAGTTTCTCATCTGGGAAATTCCAAGCTATTTTGTCCTATACGCTACCAACCACATCTCAGATTTTAGTATATCGGGGGAGCGTTTCATCAAGCGTTTTGTCAGTGATTTTTACCGGCAACTGTTATAAGCTACTGAAATCCTTGCATCTGATTGGCTGAGAGCAAATTTTTCAGTAAAAATCACTGACAAGACACTTGATGAAACACTCCCATGATTACTGTCTCAAAGTGATAGCAATCCCAGAGCTTGGATACGACAAAATATCAAGTAAAATGACATTTTTTAGGTCAACTTCTATTCACAATTCCATAACACATTCCCATAATAGTTGGCGACATATGGGACATACTTTGGACTTGCCCATCTACATGTATATCATAAACCATTTTTAAAAGTAAAAGGTGATTAAAAGAATTTGCAACATTTTAACCCCTACTGCTTCCTTTTTTTTCAAATCATAATGGGAATAAAGCAACGCTTTCATGATGACAACAATAAGTTGATTTATCAACCATTCAAAACCAGTTTGAATTCTACCAATCATCAAAACTGATATTACACTAATACTTTGTGTGAAGAAATCAACCAAACATGACAGTTTACACATAGAAGCTTGCTCATGATACATAACACATGTACAACAATATGCACTTTTCTTTCAAAGTGATACACATTTCAAATTCATTCAAATTTTGCCCAATAAAACCTCGCTCACATTCAACACTGGAAACTGTCTTGAAGAAACTTCCACATCAAAATAAGTGCAGATTTCACATCCCTGCATCTAAACACAGTTAAGCAAGTGTGCATAGGAACCTTTGTTGCCAGCAGCTGCTTTTTCCTTCTTCTTTTTTTTCATCTCTACTTGCCACTAGTTCATGTAATAAGGGAAATAACTTCTATTTTGCTGCAGAATTATTTTCTAAGACAGTTTACCCATTGAGTGTGATTGAGGCATCATTGGTCATATATTGGTGGGAAGCTTCACAGAAAATGTCATCATTTGCTCTCTTTTAATTGTAAATTTTCAATCATGTAATTTTTTTTAAACTTTTTTTTTTATTCAGTGATAGTATTTCTTTAAAAAAACATGTAATGCAGCAGTTTTTCAGAATGACCTTGTAAGAAATCAGAATGTCAATTTACAGAGGAAAAAAAAAAAGAACTTTACTTTTAGTCTGATTCTACACATACTTCAAATAAATGAGACCTGGCCCACGCTCAGCATGAGATTTTCTTTTTCATCTCTAGAAATAAATGGTAGTTAAAATATAAACAACAAAAAGTGATATTGTACCTTCAAAAGTCTTAGTACACTAAAAAAAAAAGGACTTCCTGAAAATGGGGAACATCCGTATATTGAATATCGTTTCAATATGCACTGCTTCTTTTATGATTGAATGATAAAATTAACAAAATTATTTTTAAAAAGGAAAGGAGATATAGAGAACACACATTCTATTTCTCTAAAAACTAATATTAGAGACTTTACATCCCAAACTTAGGAGGAACTTGCACATGAAATTCAGAAGAAACTACTGCTAAATATTTCATGACACGGATATCCTTTCTTTTCGGCACAATTTTTTTGCATATTTACAAAGTATAGGGCATATGACAATAACAGAAAGGAAATAACACTTGAACATCGCGCAAAACATAAGAAAAAATATTAAAATAAAGAGGAAGAAATCATTCTTCATGCAAAATTCTGCTTTAATTTTTAATAAATTTCTGGATAATGCAGGGAAGCAAAACACATAATTAACTTTTTTCAGCATTTTCATTCACTTGAAGATATCGTAGCATTCACACAAATCTCTCTCTCTCTCCCTTCCTATCTATCTCTCTCCTCCCTCACCTCCCTCATCTCTCTCTCTCTCTCTCTCTCTGTCTCTCTCTCTCTCTGTCTCTCTCTTCATTAGCTCACTCACTCACAATCAGTCCCTCATATAAAACATTGAAATAATTATATATTCATATATTCATATTTACAACCATGTATATAATCATTCTGTACAGCAATCTGTGCAACACAATCTGGATGCAAGAGAAAGGAGAGAGAAAGAGGGAGGGAAGGGACAAAGACAGAGAGAGAGAGATAGAGAGAGTTAGGAAGAAGGAATAGGAAGAGGAGATAGAGGAAGAACATGAAGGAATATACACTATCACTCTCTCTTAATACACATCTTCCAAGCTTGGGAGAAACTATTCTAAGAAAATTCAATTCTGGTTTTCCTCCCAAATAAAAGAACTTGTTCAATAAAATATGTATTTCCATTTTTTTTAAATCCCATTCGAGATTGTTCCTCCCTTTCAACCAAAACAAAAAAAGAGAGGCAAATTTAAATTTCTTGTAAGAAATTTATGGACAAAATTTGTCAAAAATTGAAGAAAAAAATATATGATAAAATTGCAGATAATCCCATCTGGTAGGGTCTGCCAGACTACTAATCTTTTCAGTTATCTTCAGTTCCCTCTTTCTTTCTTCATATCAACAGAGAGAGAGGGTCTTCTATTTTTCCCTGAGATTATCAAACCTCTCTTCATTTAGTGTCCTATACACCTACATGTATGTATCTCAATCAGCTACAATATATTTCTTACAGATAACTCTGGGATGTTTGTCTTCTGCTGTAATATGACAGGCTAATTCATATCCGATTGTTTAATTTCATGCTAATATTAGTTTGTGCATCTACTCCATACTTTCTTGTGTATTTAGAGAAAGATAGCGGTAAAGAAAAGTAAAAGAGAGTAATAATATGATAAGATAATAGTGAATGTAATGTGAATACATAACAAAGCCATTCAAAACTTGCAACATTTTAAACATTAAATGCTCATGTAAAGTGTAAATCTTGCTTTCTGGATGACACGAACAACGTCTATGGCCAGTGTTCATGATCATTAAAAAAACTCCATATAGATTATCACTGTTGCATGAGGTGTGTTGTACATGAAAGTTTGAGGTGAACTTACAGGTGGTATGTTAGTTGCTGACCTTGTGGTTGTGGTACAATCACACACAAAGAATTGCTGCTGAGTGGAAAGTGATGGACTGCGTATGACAAAAATTCAACCAAACTTCGTCTTTCAATACTTTGCCAGTTAAGATTCGTAGATTTTCTTTCTCTTCTCTGATATTGAAGTCACAGGTAATAGCATGGTGGACATATGGAGACATTGCTGTTCTTTAAGTCACAAGGGAGTCACAGAAGAGCGGAGATGGGCTGAACAGATCTTTCTGTGCCCAATGTTTGCCTAGATCAGTGCTTCTCAACCTGGCCCTGGCAGTCGTGACACCTACAGGGGGTCGTGACACCTACTGGGGGTCATGACCCAGAAGGGGATAGTTTTCGTAATTTTCAGACAGCGATGAACGGGTCATTAATGAGACAAACCCATATACGGTAAATGTATGTGCAGTTGTGGTACAGGCGTTGACAACACGGACCAGGTATTGCATCGCGGGAGGTCATGGCGATGACCAGGAATGCTAGATGAAGCCATGAGGTCAAAATTGTTCAGAACCACCGGTCAAGATGAAGAAACTAATGAGGAAATTTCCATTTCTTTGAATAATTAAATACTGATGGCTTCCAGGATCCAGTGATCATTTTCACTCTCTTCTCCTCTTCTTTCTTTCATTCACAAAAGGTGAAGGCAAGTGAAGGACACATGCAGGTCACAATATATACGATACATACATAACAAGTTTGATTGTGATTGGTAGGTGTTGTTGAATGGAATATGAGGGTCACCACACGATCTGGAACGTTACGCTGAGCAGCCTCAATCTAAGAGCAGCTTCTGTAAAAGGCTGCTACCCTTTCCATCCCCGTCATGCCCTCCCATCTGCAGAGAGAGAGAGAGAAAGAGAAATAGAGAGACAGACAGATAGAGACAGAGACAGACAGAGTGACAGAGAGACAGACAGATAGAGACAGAGACAGACAGAGACAGAGAGAAAAACAGAGACAGAGATAGAGAGAGTGGGGAGGGGAGGGGTGGGGTGGGAGTGGAAAAGAATAACAAAGAGAAGGAACAAGAGAGAGATTGACAGACATAAAGAGAGAGAGAAAGAGAGAAAGTAAGAGAGAGATAAAGAAAGAGGAATAAAATTCATGATTACGACACTGTTCATCACTTCCTATGTACATGTATTTTCAAATTTTGGAAGATATATGAAGTGTGGCTCTGCTTTTTATCTGTAGCTCGTATTGTTTTTCAACACGTCAGTATATATTGCAACCACAGAGACCATCTCTAGAATATTATGCCTTCAAATTTACAAGAAATTGTCTGATAATGACTGAGAGTCTTTCTGCTATTGTATAGGGCAGGCAATTTCAAAGATAGTTACACAATAACAAAATATGCATCAACAACACAATCCACTGTCTTTCCATAGACTATTTTCTCTTTGGCTATTAAAGGTCCACTGCAACCCAAAGGCAAGTTAATTCCTGTTAATGTGCAGGGATGCATACAACTTATATTTTGTTATTCAAATATGTTTCATAAATTTTTAAAACATTTTAAAATCATTTTCTCAAACATGCAAAGCTTCGCCCTAAAAAATCTGACAATCTTTAGTGAGCTAAGGAGAGACAGTGGTACATGTATGTACATGTAGCTTTGCCAGAGATGACCATCTGTTCTAATAGACCATACAATGCCTACATAGGTGTTGCTATGTCAGACATGCTGTAGCATCACCAGGAAAAGAATGGTAATGAGGAGGTATTGTTTAAAAGTATGCAATTCGATTGTGAGCATGTGCTGAGCTGGAGGAAGTTACATTCGACTGTTTATTGTAAAATGTTAGTGTAGCTGACTGATTATTGACAGTGATGTCATCGCAGAAATGAGATCTGGAGCTTTTTTTTTAGGGTGGAGCTTAGGAGGTTGGAAAAAAGGGAAAAAATATTTCAAAAAACATTCAAAAATCTATGAAACATATCTAGATGTTTGAATAACAGAATATTAGTTGTATGCATCCCTGCGCATCAACAGCAATAAAACTTACATTTGGGTTGCGTTTGGGTTGCAAGGGGCCTTTAACCCTTACTGTACTAGACAAATTTTGCCGCACATTTCGAACCGCTGCATTTCACGCCACAAAATTTCTGACTTTTTTTTTTCAAGTCTTGCTTATCTTTTGACACCAAGTTTATAAAAATTGGTCATATCGTTACCGAGTCACGTGACCTTTTGTGACCTCATGTCAGCCCGAAAACGGAGGATTTTTTAGTTTTGTGTACAAACTACATTTCCTCATGTTCCTACTTTATCACCTATAGTTTCTTCTTTAAGGTGTAATTATCATATATTCTAACTGAATATTGGTTCATATAATACTCTGAAAGAGCAGAGAAAGTAAGAGAGAGATAAAGAAAGAGGAATAAAATTCATGATTACGACACTGTTCATCACTTCCTATGTACATGTATTTTCAAATTTTGGAAGATATATGAAGTGTGGCTCTGCTTTTTATCTGTAGCTCGTATTGTTTTTCAACACGTCAGTATATATTGCAACCACAGAGACCATCTCTAGAATATTATGCCTTCAAATTTACAAGAAATTGTCTGATAATGACTGAGAGTCTTTCTGCTATTGTATAGGGCAGGCAATTTCAAAGATAGTTACACAATAACAAAATATGCATCAACAACACAATCCACTGTCTTTCCATAGACTATTTTCTCTTTGGCTATTAAAGGTCCACTGCAACCCAAAGGCAAGTTAATTCCTGTTAATGTGCAGGGATGCATACAACTTATATTTTGTTATTCAAATATGTTTCATAAATTTTTAAAACATTTTAAAATCATTTTCTCAAACATGCAAAGCTTCGCCCTAAAAAATCTGACAATCTTTAGTGAGCTAAGGAGAGACAGTGGTACATGTATGTACATGTAGCTTTGCCAGAGATGACCATCTGTTCTAATAGACCATACAATGCCTACATAGGTGTTGCTATGTCAGACATGCTGTAGCATCACCAGGAAAAGAATGGTAATGAGGAGGTATTGTTTAAAAGTATGCAATTCATTTGTGAGCATGTGCTGAGCTGGAGGAAGTTACATTCGACTGTCTATTGTAGAATGTTAGTGTAGCTGACTGATTATTGACAGTGATGTCATCGCAGAAATGAGATCTGGAGCTTTTTTTTAGGGTGGAGCTTAGGAGGTTGGAAAAAAGGGAAAAAATATTTCAAAAAACATTCAAAAATCTATGAAACATATCTAGATGTTTGAATAACAGAATATTAGTTGTATGCATCCCTGCGCATCAACAGCAATAAAACTTACATTTGGGTTGCGTTTGGGTTGCAAGGGGCCTTTAACCCTTACTGTACTAGACAAATTTTGCCGCACATTTCGAACCGCTGCATTTCACGCCACAAAATTTCTGACTTTTTTTTTTCAAGTCTTGCTTATCTTTTGACACCAAGTTTGTAAAAATCGGTCATATCGTTACCGAGTCACGTGACCTTTTGTGACCTCATGTAGGCCAGAAAACGGAGGATTTTTTAGTTTTGTGTACAAACTACATTTCCTCATGTTCCTACATTATCACCTATAGTTTCTTCTTTAAGGTGTAATTATCATATATTCTAACTGAATATTGGTTCATATAATACTCTGAAAGAGCAGATTTAAAAAAAAACAAGTAAAAAGTTGAAGTTGAAAACAGAGAAATACATAAGAAATTTGCAAAACGATACCGTATAGTCGCTTGTACACGGCGCACACGTATATAAGGCGCACCCATACTTTTGACCCTCTGTATTAAAAAAAAAAATATATTGCCGTCTTTGCACATGGCGCGATAATACATACGAGGCCCGGAATCGGCCCCAGAATGAGTGAAAGTTTGAACTTCCAGTCATATCAGCGCTGCTACTTAGCTCCGCAAAAATCTATCAGTACATGTATACAGTGTGTGTATACGTAGGGATATGTGTGTGTACAACGCTGTTAATAGCGCACACTTCATTGTATGAGCAAGACAGGGAAACTCACGCGGGAGAGCTTGGAAGAGAGAGAGCGTGAGCGAGGGAGCGAGATGAATATTTAGGGGGCAGGGCTAGGGACAGAACATAATATATCATTGCTGGTTTGCATATCTAAATCCGGTGTAATGATATAAAAATTAATGAAACAAATCAACGAAATTTACTCCGGAATGGAAACTCAGCGTTTGAAGAACTAACAACACCACACACACAAACACACCAAAAAAAAAAAAAATAAATAAATAAATCACGGAAAAAGAAAAAGTCTGAGAAGAAAATATAAAATGAAAAGATGGCTTTCAGGTCTTTAGAAAAAATTGGAGGCACAAATTTATTCATTGTTAGAGTACATCAGAATTAAGAAATATTAAGATAAGGAATAGTAATAATTTTCTTTAAAAGTAGGCCTACCGTAAGAGGGAACTTACGAAGAAAAAACCTAGATCAAATATCAAAAGCAATGGTCAACAATTAAGCCTGCCCCTCACTTAAAAATATAAGACATTGAAGAACTATAAAGGAAAACCCCCTCCAAAATTTGAGGAAACAAATATTATTCATACCACAGTGACGGTACAAAATAATAATTCAAACTAGGCTACCAATCGGAAGAAAAATTATTGTTCGTTAGAATCGAAGAAAAAAAAATGGCGCCTGTAGGTCACATGTAAAATAGAAAAAGGAAGATGCCAGAGGCCGTTTATAAAGAGAGCTGTAACACGCGCATAATAATCCTGCACGTACGCTGTCTTTGTGTAAAACATGGCGGATCAGTGTAGATACTCTCTGTAGCGCGCGCGCCACCTCTTGGTCATACCACGTACAGTCATCTACAGCCACCTTGCGAACAAATGAAAAAGACGATCTATTTTCATCATTATAGCCGCGAATTCAATCTGGTTTTCGTCATTACAGTTATGAAAGTGAAGCTTAGACTAGGATTATACTGGCCATGTATGTAGAATTTCGATAATTGTTTTATAAAGCGGAGTTTTTAATATAAAAATCGGACAATTTGTCGTTCAACTGCACACTACCCCGATACAGTGCAATGACATAGTGTTACATGTGATATGTCCGGCCGTGCCGGGGGCCTGGGGCGGCGGGTAGCGCTGGCGGGCAAGACCCAGTAACGGCTGCATTTCGTTCGTCATTTCCTTGTACTCGTTTATATGGTGCACCCCGACTTTTGACATTCTCTGCCATGAAAAAAAGTGCGCCGTATACACGCGACTATACGGTATGTAAGAATACATAACTGAAATCACTTTCAAAATTTTTTCTTACAAAAATTTTTAAGGTTTAGAAAGAACTTCTTATATTACAATTTTTATCTCCAAGAGTTTTTTTACTTAATTATCAATAGAAGTGTATATTCTTGTTTGCATTTTGTATAAATTATAATAGTGAATGAAAAAAATAAGGATTTACATAAAAATAACAATGGATTTGTGTTCTTTACGCAATTCTCGAAGTCCGTGAAAATTTCGCGGCGAGCGGCCGAGATCAGAGGGGCCTCCAAGCCCCCCCCCCCCCAGTCAGAGAGGTGTTTGAAATAGCCCAGTACAGTAAGGGTTAAAGGGTTAAGAGCTAAATAATGTATTCGCAACAAGCCTTAGTAAGTGCAAAAGTGGTGTTAGGGTTAGGGTTAAGAATAGTGTTTGGTCATGGGTTCAAGCAGGGAATTTGGTTGAAGTGGGAAATTGACCATGGCGAAACTGTCGCCAGATCATGTGTCATACAACAGCATGAGTTGGAGGAGAATGGGTATACAATGGTATGTGATCAAGGGGGTATTATCTCACCTCATCGTCTCTAGGGGGAAATACCCCTTGTACCTGTCCTGGCCTTATACCCCCTGGCCCCCATTGGTCCCCCACCAGGATTGGTCCCTATCCTCTGTCTGAGTTGGTTACAGAATTGAACGTCCATCCTCCTGTAACTTACTTACTTATTGCAACCCTAACCCTATTAACCCATTGCCCAAGGGAACTGGATGGCCCCTGTATTTACCCTATAGGAATCAGAGAAAGCAGTATTCAATGGGTTAATTGCCACAATAAAGCCCGCAGCAAATGTCACAGAAGCGAATGTCAACTCATCAATGGGGGGTATCATCTTACCTCATCGCCTCCTGGAGGGAATCCCCCTTGGCCCTGTCCTGGCATCATACCCCCTGGCCCTCCCGGCCCCCCACCAGGGTTGGTCCCTACCCTCTGTCTGAGCTGGTTGCGGAATAGGTTGGAGGCACGGGTGGTTGCATCAGGTGCTTCCTTTGCGTTAGAGATCTCAACAAATTCCTGCTGGAAATAACACATTGTAATTAATGTATCTACATGTACATAATCAAAACCATGTATACAGCTGACTTCCTATCTACGACAAACAGTTTTATAAGGGCCTTGTATCCACATACTTTTAACAGACCTTTTCAATATATATTCAAATTCAATTATTCTTCATAAAAGAACAGTTGAATGCAATACTTTGTGCACTCAACTGTTCTTGTATTTCAATTCTCAGAATGCAGGTTGCATACATCATAACAAGTGCATAAGCATGCTGTTGACCTTTGTGGTTTTACTTAAAACAAAGAGGAGAATAAGCCAGACCGTAATTACAATCTGCGCATGCGCAGATAAAGGTTATTTGTACAAAGTACAAGTGACCTCTATACGCTTTCATAGCACACGCACCATGATGCGTATCATTTTAGTTGGTAAACATGTAGCGTATCCATCAGAACAGATGCACGTGCGCATACAAATTGGGGGTCATTTGAGGGTCATTTGTACCATGGACTAATTACAAACTGGCTTATTATCAGCAGTCATCCACTCGATAAAGGGGGGCCTTTCTGAATCACTGAACAAAGTTCTCTTGACATTCAATATTTTGCCACTGTTTGACAAAAAAACATGAGGCATTGTTTGCCTAACTTTGCCACAGTAGACGTGTGTGTGTGTGTGTGTGTGTATGTATTTCCACGACATTTGCTCCTATGCCAGTTGCTCCGGTCTAAATTTGCCATGTTAATCCAAAACCTAAACCTAACCATAACCCCCAATCCACACTCTAATCCTAATCTTCACATTGTCCTGAACAAAAAAACAAATCATGACCTTGACCTTAAACTTTGGAAATATGGACAGTAGAGCAAAATTCACAGGAGCAAATGTCATGTCACTGTGTGTGAATTTGTGCATAACATGGTTGATGCTCATAAGAAGCGGGGGAGGGGGGAGGTTCTTTGCTGATTGGCTAACATACATTTCACTCATTTTGGTCCAAGGGTAAAACAAATTCCTGTCGAGGAGCCTTAAACTATTCCTACCTGATATCTTTTCCTGGCATCCTGCCTGGCCTGGTTCTCAGCATACGATGAAGTGCCACCAGGCCGTACCGGTCCAGTGCTGTCAGGCTGGCTAACGTAGTTGTTGGTCTGACCAGGGCCCATACCCTTGCTTGCCTCCAACCCAACGTTCTTCTCATCCTTGTTGTAATCTGAAAGAGGGTTAAGTGTACAGGAAAAAAAAAAAAAAGTCCTTTTAATACCATTCCTGATTCTGTTGAATGTATTTAACAGTGATTTTTACAGCAGCCTATCCCCCAAATAATATCATTTGCACACAGTAAGAAGATATAGGAGCAACCAAAATTCTGTACAGTGAACTTCTACATATCATTATTAAATAATAAAAGTATTCAGTAACATCATTTGTAACAAGACAGATTATCAATCTCGGAGGATAATTCTGCATGTCCTGAGGCTTACTAGAGTCATATAAAGTCAAGCCCCTACTAAAGAGAAGAGGAAGATAGTGGGAGGGAGAGAGGGGGAGAGGGGGAGAGAGAGGGGGGGAGAGAGAGAGAGAGAGAGAGAGAGAGAGAGAGAATAATGAAAAAAGCTCATCATTTAATTTCCCCAATTCATTTTGATGGACTTACTAGGATCGAGAAGTTCCATGGTGATCCCTAGAACATCCAGGTCTGGTGCGGAGGGTGTCATGTTAGCACCCCCTGGACCACCCGGCCTGCCCATGTTGCCTGTTGATGCCCCACCAGCAGGCCCTGGATTCCCCCTGTAGCCTCCAGTAGCACCCATGTGACTTGTCTGCTACAAGAAAGGACAAAGAGAGAAAGAGAAATATAGCTCACATTCACCTTGCAGCCGAGGTAGCCAAACAAAATGTAGTGGCATGGAAAGGATGCATCCAGAACACAAAAGGCATTCTTGTTGATATTAAATGTGAATTAAAATGCAATGCAATGATCTGAATGACACTTTGGGAAGTTTAGTTTCAAGTTAGTATCACATTGTATGAGCTAATGATATACAGCCCTGGAAAAAATTATGAGACCAAGCTTCTGTAATAAAGGTACTATAATATGCATTCAAACTAATGAAAATGATTTGTCTTTGTATTTCATTGAATGAATAACAAATTCCAGCAATTGTACCTTTCTTTTATGATATTTTATTTCCTTCTTACCACAAATAAAACACATTCTTGGTTTAATACTTTTTTCTACAGCTGTAGATTTACCTCTATGCAAGAAAAAGTTTTTTTGAAACAATTCTACATATTGCATTCCCAAAGTAAAGTTCAGGGTGTACATGTAGATGGGCCAATGATTAAGTAACATAATTATTCTGCACTGATCCTAAAAACAGTAAAATTTGTATATAAAGACCGTGCAAAGGAGACAAGAAAGGTTGTCTTGATGGGCTGGTGGTCTTTATGCAAAAGTTTCTACAATATATGATTCAATGAAAAACAATGTTCAGGGGACAAACAAAAAGTGGTCTTTCTATACTAAAGCAGATTTGACTGCAGTAGCTTCTACAACTAATAAGTATGCATATCCAAAGAAATAAATACCTGTCCTGGGCCGCTGACAGTTGATGGGGCACTGGTTGTTGACGTCACGGACATGGACTTCAGACCTTGTTGCTGCTGTTGTTGTTGTTGTTGCTGATTTTGCGTGGTGGGTTGTGGGATTTGTTGCTGCGTTTGTTGCTGAGGATTCGTGGAACTGGTTGAGGTGGGTGGGGTAGGGGTGGTGCCGTTGTAGCTCATGCTGGCTAGACTTGGGAGGTTGATAGGGGTGGGAATGGAAGTGGGCACTGGTAATCCTGGTCGCATTCCACCACCGGCCTGTTAGGAAATCAAAAGGTAACTGAGTTCAATATTGACAATTTATCAATCATAATGATTTTCAAGCATATGGATGAAAAG
This sequence comes from Heliocidaris erythrogramma, assembly GCA_025617745.1. Classification (NCBI taxonomy): domain Eukaryota; kingdom Metazoa; phylum Echinodermata; class Echinoidea; order Camarodonta; family Echinometridae; genus Heliocidaris; species Heliocidaris erythrogramma. The sequence goes on from CM046856.1 coordinate 36,353,226, forward strand.
AAGTGCATTTTAGTTGACATTATGTACTTCCTGTTTGAGGTGAATGCTTAAGAGTTATTATGTAAAGGCACACCCACACAAATTAGACTTAAAATGGTATTTCTGTATAAGGCAAAATTTGCTTGTTTCTGAATATTACTTGTCTCTCTATTCTCCTAATTACATGAATTTGTCACAATCTTGATCATTTACACTGTAACATTATTCAATTTTTTAAAAATACAAGTGAAAGCAAAGTATGACAAAAGTCAAAAGACACTGCATTATAATGAATTATAAATAGGATTATATAAACATGAGTCAAAATGTCTATGGCTCATCTTATTTTCATTAGCACAAATTACACAAAATCAGGTATAAAGGTATATGTATGCCTCAAAAAAGCTGAAAAGGCATATCAGCTGTAGCTGATGCAGAGAAAAATGAGAACTAGATCAACATGATTATAACTAACCTGAGTTGTAGTCATGTTTCCCACTGGTGTACGGCGATTTCTAGCAGTGCTGGTTAATTCCATGTTGGGCTGCATACCAACATTAAACATGTCTGGTCCCATACCCCCTTGTCCCATGCCCTGGGACATGCTTCCTGGAGCCATGTTACCTCCGCCCATCTGCTGCTGGTTCATCCCTGGAGGAATCATCCCCTGATTACCACCAGGGTTGGCTTGGTTGGGGTTCATTTGACCATTGTTCCACCTCATGTTACCGGGCGTGCCTGCCCCGGGACCCCCAGACACCGGCATCTGCCCCCCTCCAGCTGCCATCTGGCCCCCCTGCATGCCCCCTATACCGGGAGCCATCCCCATCGAGTTTGCCCGTTGGAGTTGCGGTTGCTGGAAGGGTTGACCGTACGCCTCTGGCTCCATGCTGCCCGGGTTCATCTGCTGTGGCATGCTCAGGCTTCGGCTTAGCATGTGTTGCTTCATCCCCATGGCACCCATGCCATGTCCCTGGCTCAGATTGGGGCGAGGGATATTGGGGTTGATCCCCGTTGGCCGCATACCTCCCATCCCCGGATGCTGGTTCGGATTCATACCCATCGATCCCTGGCCCGGAGGCATCATGTTACCCATGCCACCCATCCCGCCAAAGTCCTGTGGGTAGTTCTGCCCTCCTTGGTAACCCATGTGCTGGCTCTGAGGGGGCATCATCTGGCTGAAAGAAGGCTGCCTGAAGTCTGCACCTGGTGTTCTGTGGGGGTACTGCTGAGGTCCGCCACCCATTTGATGTTGTCCCATTCCTGGCCCTCCACTCATTGGGTGGTTCATCTGATTGGGGAACCCCATCATCTTCTGTTTCTGTGGCTGGACATTGCAAACAGAGAAAGAATATGATCATCACTTTGAAAGAAATAAAGTGATTCACTTTGCTTTTCCGAAATGGGACATGAAATGAGTATGAAGTTCAACCCTAAAATGGTTCTGGAAGAGAAGGCGAAGCTCTAGTAATGTGGAAAATTGGCCCTGTCATGTAAAGGGTTGCAATTGCAATCTCTTTAGCAAAATTTTGCCATTGATAACTAGATGCAATCGATTTTGAATCCATTGAAATTGTTTATAAGATGGGTGCTGGATCAAAAGATACAAATTAAAACTAAAGGCTTTGTCATTGCAAGCATTTCATTTGATCTTGAATGAATACCTTAATGTCAGTCGTAGAGTAAAACTAACCAAGTGTAAGTACATGTAGGCCGTGTAATAAAGTTACCTCAAGCAGGGAGAAACATGCTGGGGGTTTTTTTTTCAGTGCAAAGAAAACTGAGAAATGGGAAACATGAGCATTCTCACCTGTATACTAACGTTGGGTGGAACAACATTATTTGAGGCAGAAAATTCATTGTAACCTTGCGAATCCATCTGGATTTAATGAAAAAGGAATATTAGAAGGTCGGGGTTAAATCTGAGACTCCAGCAAAACATAAGTACCGGGTACTAGAATTATCTGGCACCAGGGTTATGTTTAGTATATCAGATCTGCAGGGATGAATCTTCACTCACCACTGAAGAGAAAGGCATGCTGCAGAACAAAACTTTGCATGTGCACAAAAAATTCTTGTGAAATTGGTATAACTGGTACTTGAAAGGTGAAGAGAAGTGAAATTAATGATGAATAAATAATCACTTTACTCTGTAACTACAGAGAAAGATGAAGGAAAGAAAGACAATAATAAACCAAGGGGGTGAGAGAAAAAAGCAAGGAATCTAACTATAAAAAACAAGAACTATTAAAAGGCTAGCCTACTGAAATCAGTTATCTAAGAATGTTCTCCCAAAATATATCCACCATTTAATCCTAACTACTACATTACCTTGTGATAACCCCTAGGTGTTACTTAATAAAATTTTGAAGAGAATTACTGTCATTTTCTATTTTCAATTCATTATCACCTTTGGCCTTCATGTACATTGGAAGTGTACATGTATATAGTTGCTTCCCAAGAAGGAATAGAATAGATGTCCATAATCCCCCTGTAAAACAGCCCTTCACCTCTACCCCTAGCTTGAAAGAAAATGGCAGAAAAATTGCATCTCTCAATGGCATTTTATAATCACTTTTTTGGTGGTGGTTGCAACTTTTCCCGCAACACCGACCTGTGGTCCAGAAAAGGTCTGTTGTTGCTGTTGCTGGTGGAGCATGATCAAGTTCTTTTGTTGTTGCTGCTGCTGCTGCTGTTGTTGCTGCTGCTGCTGCTGTTGCTGCTGCAACATTCTCTGTTGTTGCTGCTGTTGCTGTTGGGCCTGTTGCTGTTGAAGCATCTGCTGCTGCCGCTGTTGCAGGCTCCACATCTGCAACAAGATAGCAACACATAAAGGTGTGGTGACATGATGTTTACCATGGGACACATCGTTTTTTCCTTTCTTTTATACATCAAGGCCCCATTTCATAAAACTTGTTATCGATAACAGTTACAAGATTTGTTATAAGCTACTGAAATCCTTGAATCTCATTGGCTGACAGCTAATTTGTCATAAAAATGGTGCAGTTGTTAACAAGTTTTATGAAACGGGGCCAAGAACTAGTCCCAAACAACTGGTTCCCTTATAATATCACTATTTCTTAAAAAAAATTAATTTAGTATAACATTCTTCAGTACCATCCTCCACCACTCAGATACTAAGGATAAAATTAACATACACATGTATATACTCTTATACTTTTGAAAGCTAACTCTTTCTTGTCTGTTCGGCTTTTTAAACGAATAAGAGAATTGGCCGCTAATTATCATCATGTTGACTGGCGGTATGAACATGATGAAGATAAACTGCGTCTTAGCTTGAAAGTCATCGTTTCTCTCCGCTCTAGTTGACTCAAGCTTAAAACAAATCAGGTACTCGTTTCATTATCGCAACCAAGGGCCTTTTCATTCTAGTTTTCAAAAATAATTTTCTTTTATTTTCGGCTGTTAAAAAGATTTATAGAATTGGCCGCTTATTATCGTCATGTTCAACAGCGGGGTGAAGATAAACTGCTTTTTAGCGCCGCTCTAGTTAACTAGATCTTTAAAAAATTAAATAATGACAACTGCTTTTTGTAAAAACTGACACCCAGACAATTCTCTCTCTCTCTTTCTAAATCTTTCATCTGTATCATAATTTCAACAGTTCTTCTTAATTCTGTTTTGAAAGCTAACTCTTTCTTTTCTGTTCGGCTTTTTAAACGAATAAGAGAATTGGCCGCTAACTGGCGGTATGAACATGATGAAGATAAACTGCGTCTTAGCTTGAAAGTCATCGTTTCTCTCCGCTCCAGTTTACTCGAAAAAAATGTATACAATCTGATGTCTAATAGCTAATTTCTTTTCTTTTCACCACGTTATAAAGAGGTACTAAATCCCCCCTTTCAAAGAACAAGGATTAAGTCACCTGCAGCAAGAGACGATTATTGATTTTCTCTCTCTCTCTCTTTGTCCTAAATCACAGGTACTTTTCTTCTGGTTCACAGGCCAATTTCTTTTCTTTTCGGCTTTTAAAAGTAACAGAAGCAATATCTGATCTTAATCGTAGAACAATTCGAGACGGCACGAGCACGATCGAGCATAAAGTACATGTATTGTTGCAAATTCCCATACAGAGATCACGTGACTGCGAACGTCCAATGAACAAAGCCACGCGTCCCTAGGGGCGGGGCCTAGCGGAGGGCTTTCTTTTCGCGCTGGCATGCGCCAGCTGTCCGAAAAATAGAAGAGTTGACCGAAAAAAACACTCGTAGAAAAATTGCTTTTTCTACCCTTTCCCGTTATATTTAGGACTCAATTTTTTTACAGAGCATTCATGAAACATTGAAGATTCAAATCAGCGAAGAAAAAAAAAATGACGAAATTTGAAATTTTTAAAGATCTACCCAATTTTCTGTCTCATTTTGTCGTGACGGGTCACATATAAGCACTTGTTTCCACTTTAATGTTTAATAACACACAAAGATGCCTTCCAATTCTATTTCTAAACTGTTCATTCCCCAGGTGTATAAATGCACCATTCACGAACCTCCCATTGACAACTGGTCACATATCAACAATTTGATGACAACCATAAAAAGAAATATTTCTCGGTTGAAAATATGGTGTTCATCAATTTATGCTAATGAGCTTTCAACACAGACTTTTTTTATAGAATCCAATACATTTTCTGCACTGACCAATTTTATCATTATTGTTATCGATCTCAAATAATTTAGTTTGAAAAGAACCACTAACCTGTTGTTGTTGTGGCTGCTGTGGCTGCATCATCTGATGTTTCTTGGTCTGCTTGAGCATCAATGCAGCCCTCAGCTGTCTTTGCCTGGATGGGAACATTCCTGGTCCCTGCATAGCACCTCCAGGACCACCCATGCCCTGCCCCATGGCATGTGGCTGTTGGCCTCCTTGTGGGGGCATCCCGTACCCCTGCCCCATGTGCGTAATGTTCGTTGGTGTCGGGTACCTTGGTCCCTGGCCCTGTGGCCCACCCATCATCATCCCTGGCATGTTCTGGCCTGGCATGCCCATCTGATGCTGCTGTTGTTGTTGCTGCTGCTGCTGCTGTTGCTGCGACATTCCTGGTTGTTGCTGCTGCTGGGATTGATACCCAGGTATGCCTGGGTTAGGGCCACCGCTCATCCCTGGCTGGAAGCCCCCTTGCTGCATGCCTGGACGGGGCACACCTGGCTGCGACAACAGATCGGTGATGGGAGATACCCTGGTGTCCATGTTAGGTCCCTGAACTTGAGGTCCTGGTGGACCAGAAAGCTGGCCATGGCCCTGCTGCTGCCCCTGCTGCTGGCCTTGCTGTGGTTGTTGCTGCATTCCTCCCGTTGCATCTGTGTTGCCCATGCCCCCGTTGTTCAGGCCAAAGGCACTCTCTATCTCTGGCAGCGCAATGTTGCTGTTCTTCAAGAACTGCTCAAATTGTTCAAGGAGTTTGACATCATCTTCAGACATGGGTTGCTCTGGTGTTGAACTCTGCATGAATCAAAAAGAATTGGAACAACACCAATCTTATCACGAGTAAAATCAGAAAATTTGTTGGTGAGAAAGGGGTAAAAACACAGAAAGACAAGATGAAATTTCGACCGCGTGCGGTCGGCATTTATGCCTCCACCATCACCAGATTGTATGGCATACATGTACACTCTAAAAAGGACTGGTCCAACAAAATTACAAATCTTGTTGGTCAACGCCATTTTGTTAATTTTTTTACCAATGTTTTGGCCAACAGTACTAATTTCACCAGCATATCGATGAAATATAAATGAAAAATCTAAATTTGTTCAAGAACAAAATTTCCTTTATCATATAAAAACTTTCACATGGTAGAGTCCGACCTCTCTTATCTGGCCCTCGTTTATCCAGACAACTCTAACTGCATCTCGCAGCCAGCTTTTCACTTAAAACAGAAAATTTATTTCATTTCATTTTCATCCCGTACAAATAAAAAACTTACCATTGATGACTTACAATCATCAAATACACCAAGGAAATAGATATTTTATAGCAAATACTGTCCCCTTGAAATTTCTAAAAATTTTATGTATATAATGACCTCTATGACCTTTGAACTTTGACCCTAAAATCTAATCCGTTCATCGTCCCTCACATATGCATACATGGGCAAAGTTAGAAGCTGATCCGTCAAACAGCTCTGAAGTTATTGCAAGAACGAACCATTTTTATGTACATTATGACCTCTGAGACCTTTGACCTTTGACCTTGAGACCCCAAAATCTAATCAGTTCATCCTCCCTCCCATATGCATACATGGGCCAAGTTACAAACTGATCCATAAAACAGTTCTGAAGTTATCACGAGAACAAAAAGGGGACCGACAGACGTACGGACATACAGACGTACGGACGGACGACCCGAAAACATAATGCCTCCGGTTACCATGATGGGCGGAGGCATAAAAACATAGGCCCAAAGGAAAAATGAAAATCAAAAGATATTTTCATGCTAAACACTTTAAATATCCCTCTAAATTGAACATTTGGTCCATATAAAAAGTTTCCTCTTTTGCAATATTTTGCATTATCATATGTCAAACAAATATTACCTGGCTCATTCACTTTTGATAAAAGACCTTCCTAAAAGTAGACAGCTCAAAAAGTAGCGCGAGAGTGCCAAATTGCACTATTTTTGCCTTGGTAGGAATATAAAACGACAAAATGGTAACTTACAGCTTGCTGTTGAGGATGTTGTGATTGCTGCTGTTGTTGCTGTTGCCCTCTTAGCATCTGTTGAGCAGCCATGCTCTGAGCAGCAGTCATACCACTGTCTAGCGGCGCTGTCTGGTTGGGTGGAGCCATCATGCTGTTGTTCACTGACTTGGGCACCTGAGACTGAGGACCCCCTGATCCCGGGATGTTCCTGGGGTTCGGTCTACTTCCCTGGCCATGCATGCCAGCCATCATGCCCGGCTGCTGCTGTTGACCTGTCATCTGTGGAGTAATGCTGCTACCACTGGATGCCATCCGATTGCTCTTGCCATCCTTAGCTTGGAATTGCGATCCAGAGCTACCCTGCAAGTTGGGCTTAGCTTGGGAGTCATTACGTTGCAGGGCCTCATTACCAGAGTTCTCAAGCTCTTTCAGGAGGTCGTTCACGGCGCTATGCTTGTGTGGGTCACTGTCTTCAAGAGTCTCGAAGGCCTCAATTAACTGTTTCATGATAGTATCAGGGTCTTCTCCTAACCCATCCCCGATGTCCCCTCCCATATTCAGACTCATGCCACCGTCTTGTGAACCAGCCATGTGGGGTTTTGTTGTTGTCACCGTCGGGCTTGTCGTGGAGTCCTGTGAACTCTTCCCCTCATCCTCTCCTTTCATGCCCTTGACAATGTTATTAGTAGAGGATTCATCGTCCATGAGAAGTTGTTGCAACAAAACATACTGCCCTTTCTTCTTCTTCTGCTGATTGGTACTACCCCCACTACCACCACTACTACTTGTACACTGTCCCCCATTCAACTCTAACTCTCCATCTCCTTTCTTCCATATCGTCGTTGTGGAAACCACTGTACTACTCACAAACTCCGGCTGATCTTTGGGCAAGAGTCCAGTGCCAAACATCACCTCCTTTTTTCCTTCTAACAACCCGCCAAGAATTTTTGGGGCCTTTTTCGGTGGTGCCTTCTCATCTTCTGCTAAGTCGTGAGGATGCTTTTTCTTCACAGGCGCCTTGACCGCTTTTTCCATCATGTTCCGCAGGGAATTGTTGTCGAGAACTTCATCGTTCTCAGGGAAGCGCTTGGCACTCTTCTGCACGTTGGGAGTCGATGAGCGGATTTTGCTGCTGTCAACATCACCTTTGGTATCTGCAAAGGGAAAGGTTTGATTGGTTGTTACAAAAAGCCAAGACTGAAATTACTCAAGGTTTTGTCCATTATTCATCATTGATATCAAATGGGAAATAAATGCATGTGACTGACTCGAGCAGAATTAACAGACTCATGTTTTCATGAATACATGTAAGTCAGACAAAAGAATTTCATTTTGCATAATTACATTGGTTAGTTAGATAATTCATAGCCAGATTACTTGGAGCAGTGTTTTGTCTACAACAGAGGGTAATAAAAAATTTTATTGTTCTTGTTTTATCTAATTGATAGCATCAGAACTGCCAAGACCTTGAATATGGAACAATATTTTACACTGTGACATAACCTTGTTGACATTTAATTGAGAACATTATCTTCAGAAGGTTTGTACTCCAAATGAAAGCAAAACTTACCATCTTTCTCTTTGAGAAGATCTTGTAGCATGTTGTTATCATCCTTGCTATCTCCATTCTTCTCATTGGTATCAGGGCTTGGGTTCAAGCTGCCTGTATCATCCCCTCTGTTATTACTCCCTTGGGTTCCTCTGGAAGGCCCACCATTGCTCATCATCTTGTAAACATTCCCCTGGGAGTTTTCTGGCAAGAACACATCATCTGTATTTTCCTGGTTCCCTCGAAGGCTCACTGTTGTGGCAGTGGCAGCTGGCGGCATCTTGTTGCGTTTGGTCATGTCGCCAGGACCACCACCAGTGCCAGGGGCGCCAGCACCAGCACCATTACCACCTCCAGCACCACCTCCACGATTGAACATCATGTTGGGGTTTGTAGCCCCAGACATGCCACGGTTATAGAGTGCACTGTCCCCCATGACTGGGCCCAAGCCAGTCATTTGATTGGAGTTGTAGTTCATGTTTCCAGCAAGCATGCCTCCTGCCGTGCCCCCTGCTCCTCCTTGTCCTCCACTCATGGCCATGTTGCCCCTTCCCATCATGTTTCCAGGGTTTATGACACCACCACCACCAACTCCACCATTGATCCCTCCTGCATCTCCACCCCCACCAACTGCCGCTGCTGTACCCCCACCACCAGCAACAACTCCGACAGCACCCCCACCACTGCCATTCCACATGCCGGCTTGGGACTGTTGCTGCTGCTGCTGCTGCTGCTGCTGCTGTTGCTGTTGCTGCTGCTTCTGTTGCATTAAGTTTTTGAGTTGCAAGATTTTCTGATGAGACATCCCTTGTCTTTGGGTAGAAAACACCTTTAACAAGTGTTCGGTGTTCATGTTGGACATATTGTTCATGTTCGTCATGTGTGTTGCAGGATTGATATTTGTTGAAGGTATTGAAGTTGCTGGTGTGCTACGGTTTTGATCCATATCTCTGTACACAAGAAAGACAGAAGAAAAATACAAGTCAGTAGTAATGCTACAACAAATAACATGTGAAACAAGATGAATGCGACTGCGTCTCCTATATGCCTCCGCCTAAATTCAGTTGATGGCTCAAACTCTTCTAGAAATATTTGATAACGAGGCTAAAAACCGGTAATTTCATGTAATTTTATGTAAATTGACCTCTGTGACCTCTGACCTACTTACCCCAAAATCTAATCAGTTCATCTTTTTTATGGGTATGCATACTGGTACCAAGTTTGTAGTTCTCACCTCAGATAGTTCTTGAGATATCGCGGTAACGGTGCTAAAAACCACTAATTCCATGTAATTTCATGTAAATTGACCTCTGTGACCTCTGAACTTTGACCTACTTACCCCAAAATCTAATCAGTTCATTTTTCTATGGGGATACATACTGGTACCACGTTTGAAGTTCTCACCTCAGATAGTTCTTGAGATATCGCGGCAACGGTGCTAAAAACCACTAATTCCATGTAATTTCATGTAAATTGACCTCTGTGACCTCTGAACTTTGACCTCCTTACCCCAAAATCTAATCAGTTCATCTTCGTATAGGGAAACATACTAGTACCAAGTTTGAAGTTCTTACCTCAAACAGTTCTTGAGATATCGTGGTAACGGTGCTAAAAACCAAGAATTTTTATGTAATTTCATGTAAATTGACCTCTGTGACCTCTGACCTTTGACCTACTTACCCCAAAATCTAATCAGCTCATCTTCGTATGGGGATACATACTAGGACCAAGTTTGAGGTTCCTACCTCAAATGATTCTTCAGATATCGCGGTAACGAGAAGTGGGACGGACGGACGCACGCACGGACGCACGCACACACGGACGGACAGACAACCCGAAAACATAATGCCTCCGGCACCCACCTTCGGTGGGCGGAGGCATAAAAAAGATGATAAACAGTTTAGTAAACATATATATGCATTTATCGAAACAGTACTATACGTCATTTGGGTATTCTTATGCGATTATGATCACAACAATAATTTCTTTCAAATCGGGACCAAATTTTTCAAATAGCTTCACAGCCTCCAATCTTACGTACACAAAATACAAATTCAAAGTAATGAGTCAGACTACATGTTACTAATCAGCTTTCAAATAATGATGGCCAAAACAGAACAATCCTTTTTCGTAATTGAATACAATGCAGATTTGATAACTCTGAGACACTAATATGAGATTTCATGGGTATATATGCTTTACATTAGTCGTGTTGCATAAGTTTTCATCAAAATGTCTCCAAGATACGGGAGAATGAATTGGAGATCCCGGTAATGCACTGTTGGCACATGTAAATCCTCGTACACATATGTGACCCTCCACCACAAAACGACCAATAAGTCGCAATGGGAGTTCTAGAGTAAACAGCTGAAAAAGGTTTTTGGGGTGGAAATATATATTTTAAGTTTTTGGTATTTTCTGAAAGTATAGATATTAATCTACCATCTGATAAAATTTCGGAGTAAAATACCATATTGAAATCTGTTTTTTACTCTCCTTCAAAATGACCATTTATTCATGGACATTCAAACTTTGTGGGTCAGTTTTTTGGGATCGTACGTCACATCGCTTTTCTAGTATAACTCAAAAATTTTGCATTGGCTGGTATTCAAAATCTACAGAAGGAAAGAAATATATCTATTCTGAAGGTATGGGAAGTTTCAACCCAATCCAATGAGAACTTCACAAAGTAAGCTTTGGAGTTTTGACTCAACCTTTTGTGCGACAAACAATAGGACACGGATTAGGCGCTCTTAAATGGTCACGCTTCTTTAGAGCGCGTTTTCTCTATTGTTTTGGTCATTACCCTGTCTGACACTCTGACATTCTCATTGTACTTTATAAGGGTTTGCTTAGTCTATAGAAGGCAAGTTGTATATCATTTTAAAGCTTAGAATCTAAGCTTTCAAACTGTGCTGAAATTAAAAAAACAAAATTTCCGACTTATTGGTCGTTTTGTGGTGGAGGGTCACATATTAGACGGTAAACCACCTTTAAAAAAAAAGTTGCGGCAAAATAAGAATCATTTTATGTGCAATTAATAAGCAAGTGGGTGAGAAAAAAAGTACTGCAGCTGTGGGCCACAAAAGCCCTACACATACTCAATCTGTGTGTTATAAGATACAGGAATTTCATTGAATTTTGTGGCAGTGGTTTGTTGAGGCGGGGGTACAGGGTCTTGTGTGTTAATGAGGCTTTAAAACCAGCGCACAGAAGTCTATCTCACCTCATGACAGTGTGGGCACAGACGATGTACTCCAGTTGACCAGAATGGTGGTGTGTGGTGTAAAAAGACGTCTGGACATTCACCCAGTTGTCCTTGTACAGCTGGAACTTGTACATTGGCATCATGCTCTTCCCTTTCTCCATGGCTATAGGAAGAGAGTTTCAAGGACAGTCCAGTTTTTTGACACTCTGTATAGATGCATTAATGTTAAAACTGTTGCAACAAACTATTCAATACCCTTTAGGGATTGTGTTGCCAGCAACAAATATACAAAGATGCCAGCGATTCAACAAAATGATGAACCACTTTTATTGTCAGTGACACTTTCAATTCTTTTGAATGAAACTATTTGAAAAAGGAAGTTAATATCATTGTGACACTTTATCTGACTGACTCTTGCCTTAGTATCACATCCCACTAGCTCGGTGGCAGGATTTCAATATATTTTCAACATCTAATTCACTCCACACTCTAATTTACGAGAAATCACAAACAAAAGCTTTGAATCATCAGTATCTCAACGTTTATCACTAAAATCATAAAAATATGACCAAAAACATTTTGAGGGCTTGCCAAATTCTGCTTGAGGGGCTTTAGTCTTAACTCACCTTCATCGATACGGTTCTTGAGTTCCGTTCGAGAGCTTCCATGGCAGAACTTGAAGATAGTCTGATGGAGCATCTCGTCCTGCGAGAAGGAAGGCCCCTTCACACGTGACAGGTCCACCGACTGGATCAGGTATTCCCGGCTTAGCTTGGTTGTGAATTCTTCAATGTTGTCGGAGATGGCGTTGTGCTCCTCCGGTAAAGCCCGTCGTGCAATGCAGAAGAGATGTACAGTTCCCTCTGTGAAAGAAAGGGAAGGAAAGAATTTCAGGTTTAGAGAAGTTATTCTTCCTATAACACATATATTTTCTCCTCCCTGTGCAATGATTTTATACTTTGTAAAATTATTGACAATTTTCTTTTAAAGACTAAACATTGTGAAATTCAGTATAACAAATTGATTATGTGATCAACAGACCCATCTAGATAACTTAAATGAAGAAGATTTTATCGTTAGTACGGTGAAATCTGAACATACCATCCCCCCCCCGCCTCCATCTTCCCAATAATCCTCTTCCCTCCATGCCATGCTTTCCAATCCATACCTGCATCATTATTTGACGAGTTGCTCTCTTTGTTGATGGCGGGCTTCAAGATGGCGGTACACATCATGGTATCGTAGCGCTCTGCGCCCAGCGACTCATCATTCTCTGGCTTGACCTGCATGCGGCACTTGAAAGAGCGGTTACGGCCACACTGAGGTGCATTGCCTGCATCCGGGGGCCAGATACTCGATGTTGCTGTTGCGAGACAAGAAAATCACCAAACATGTGAATTCAGTATCATATATATATATGAAAGATGTACTTTGCACGAATATATACAGCGGCAATCCACTTGGTCCGGCAACCTTTGCTTCCTGCTTTGTTTTGTCAAAGATATAGTGGATTAAGACTTGGGGTTGTGATTGGATTTCTTTAGGTTTCAGATACTGTGCTTTGTCAAAATTCCTTCTCTGTGTGAAGTTGCAACAACTGGAATTCCTTACCAGACTCAGCAGTTAGTGCAACAAGTGTAAATCAATTCAAATCCATTCTTGGGAAATATTGGTACAGCCACCCCCCTTAAGTACAGTCCATACCAGAGAGATAGTGTTACCAGGGCCCCGTTGCATAAAACGTACCATTAATGGTAACTCTGCTATCAATGGTAACTACCATGGTAACATCACTCAACAGCCAATCACAATCAAGATTCCATAGTAGTTACCATTGATGACAGAGTTACCATTAATGGTAAGTTTTATGCAACGGGGCCCTGGAGGGGCAAGTAAGGATATCGAAGTAAATATCGAGGTAAATTAAAATATAGGCGTGGGTCAGAGTTGAAATTAGGAGTTCAGTGAGTGTTGGAAATTGACTTCACACAATTGTTGCCAAATCAGAACAACCATTGCTCTGATGGCATTTACTCCAGGCTTTATTTCATCACAGATATAGCGTTAGGTTTTTAGGTTAGATTTAGGGTTCATTTAAGATTGGATTTAGTTAGAGTTGGATCCAGGGTTGAAGCAAGGAATTCTGTCAGGCAATGACCATGGCACAAGTATTGCCACATCGGAGCATGTATTGTACATTCCTGGTTGTACACCACATGCTCCAGTGGCAATTGCTCCGCAGTCATTATCCTGCACTAATTCTTAACATCAAACCTGGACCAAACATTATACTTAACCTTAACCTCAACCCTAACGTTAACCCTAACAACCCCAATGTAAAACCCAGTTGCAAACCTAACCTTTGAACCCTATATCTTTGATGAAATAAAGCTCGGCGCAATCGACGCCAGAGCATGTGTGTTACAATTACGGCAATCATGTACCAACCTGTACTTGTTGAAGGGTGCAGGCACTTGGTAAAGGGATTGTGATCTCCAACATGGACATAGGTGTAGATAGATGTCCCTATAAGGTCCTCCTGTACAGGGAAATCACAGATAGAGAGAAGCAGAACAAAAAAAAGCAGTTAGTACCATGTACACTGATTATGGAACAAAAACATCTCTTATTCAGTTTCACCAATATGTTCTGACAATTGATAGTAAACTATTTACCGTAGCACAGTCCATGAGTATGTCAAGTTCTAATGCTCCAAAGGGAAAGCAAATGCCTCCATGGACCTTAAACATGGAACACAGAGCCAACGTTTGATATTGCACATCTCAGTTAAATTAAGAGGATAAATTTATATTAAAAGTATACTAATCACAAAAAATAATTTGTATACAGCAAGTAGGCATATCAACCTCAAATTTTATGGTATTCTATAGGTTAATGCTTAAGGAGTTTACAGAAAATATCTAGGGTATCATGAAAACCCTAGTACAGAACCCAAGTCGGACTTGGGTTCCATGCGCGCCCTATTCTATGCAAGTGCATACAGATGAGTTGACAAGTCTACCCCATAAGCAGCATTTACATACATTGAGAGCTCATTTAAAGTTGCATTATCGCATTATAGAAGTAATATTTGAAACTCCTATTTTGAATATAGGATATTACTATGTACTTTAAAAAAAAAATTGACATTTACTTGCTTACAAACTGACAATATATTTCCTGGTAAACCAGCTCTACTTCAGTTTGTCAGGTGACGTCATTGAACATGCATGTACCTGCATCATAGGATTCAGTTTCATTGCTTTCCTTTTTAATATTAAATCATATGATACACCAGGTAGACACTCAAGTATGCACTAAATCTAATCTATAACATACGGCACTAACCAAGAATGTGTAGGTTGTGTGGGTGTAGTTGTACAATATGCCAGTTTTCATGATTTATATTAGATTTTTTAAAGTATTTTATTTGTCACTATCAAGTGCAATATGCAGTTAGGTGATTTGAATGAATCGAGAAATGAATCAAATATGATTGACTATTCAAATGATAAACAGCCGACATCTGCATTTGTATATTTATATATAAACATAAAATTAAATTAAACCAATCTCCTGCATGTTATCTCAAGAATGAATGTGAAAATAATACATGTAACTAATATCATAAGCTGATTTATATGTGCTGATTCACAAGTGTACACAGTACATCCAAATCTATATCTACATGTACGTGTGCAATATAAATGTAGCTATTATTATTATTATATGTGTTGACATTTGGTAGGACAAATTTCAAGCTAATGTGTTACATTGTCAATTGCCAATGACTATGAATTCAAACATATGTGTACATAATGCAATTACATAATTATTATCATAATATTATATCTGCCAATGAATATGAATTCACAGATACATAGTTGCATTATATTGTTAATTAATAATGGATATCAAGAAAATTATAACTAATTTTGTTATTTACTAGATAAATCTATGTATCTACCTATTTGCTAGTTTCCCAAACTATGCCGTCATTCGAGAAAACCTAAGTCTAAAACGCGCAGCCCCTGCCTGCGCGCGCGTACTCCCCGTCCACCAATCCAATCGCGCCACCGCCATACTCTTCCTCTTCCGAGCAGTCAGAGACAGAATCTAGGACATGTCAGACAAGGAGAGGGGCTGGAGGGAGGGACATAGGTAGATACATAGATTTATCTAGTAAATAACAAAATTAGTTATAATTTTCTTGATTTACAGCAATAAATCGATGTATCTACCTATTTGCTAGAATAGCACGGATAAAAACCCGGGTGGCATGTCCCAGGACGGGAGTAACTAACGCGGGGCAGACAGAGACGACGAAGCAGCTCTCAACCCAGAGGTTTCAAATCCAACCTCACCCGAAGGAGCATCCTTAAGATAGAAGGATGTGAAGAAAGTAGGGGAACGCCAAAAGGCGGCCCTCAAAAGTCTTCCAAAGGGATGAACCTGACAAAGCGCCCAGGAGGTAGAACACTCCTAGTGTCATGCGCTCTGGGAGGCTTCCCAGACAGGAGAGCCTCCGAACCCGCAGCTTGGATAGCCTCGACAATCCAACGGAAGATAGTCTCCCGTGATGCTGGGGAAGAAGGTGATGGAAAAAGAGAAGAGCTGATCATCCTTACAAAAACAACCGTAGTCCTATCCAAGTACCATTTGAGAGCCCTAACAGGGCACCAAGATTTATCCTCCATGACGGAAGAGAATTCCGACAGAGGACTCAAGAACACTTCGATTAAGCCAGAAGAATCCGTCTGATTCTTGGCACTAACGAAGGTCGAGGGACAAGACGTACACCTTGCCTTTCCCATCTGATATGCCCGGGGGCCGTAGAGAGAGAAAGGTGTTCTTAATCGGGAGATGGTGTAACGACGCTTTGCAGAACGGCCCAAAGGGCGGTTTGGCCAAGGCGTCCAAAACCAAGGAAGGCTCCACGCAGGAGTCAACTGGCGATATGCTGGGCGTGTCAAAAGAAAGACCTCAGCAAATGAGTCAGGAAGGGAGAGATCGAAACTCCCGAACCATCAGAAAAAAACCAAGGTGAACCGCAGTAATAGCGGACCGGTAACCACTAAGTTAGAGAGGGCCCTGCCCTTATCGAAAGGAGTAATAAGGAAAAATGCTGTAAAAGCACCCACCGGGGCAGAAACGGGGAAAACAAACCCCTTCTCCCCAACAAGCATGGAAGGTTTCTAAACTCGAGTTGACAACAGCTCGGGTAGAAACTCTTCTGCTCTGGACTATGAACTGGGAGGCTCTCTCTGAGAGTCCTCGCTTCCTCCCCAATAGCGGCCAGGCGGTCAATGTAGAGCCGCCGGACGATGGTGGAGGATCCCCGACAGGGGCTGATCTGAGGACTGCTCTCCATAGAAGGGAGAGAGGCCGACCGTCCAGCAGAGACAGAAGAAGAGGAAACCAAGGTCTCCTCGGCCAGCAAGGTGCTATGAGCAGAAACCCACGCCTGATCCTCCTGAATCTTCCCCAGGAACTGAGGAATTAAGGAGATCGGCGGAAAGGCGTAACCCCAGAAGTTCTTCCCTGAAGGGAGAACGCATCGAGGGCCCAAGCTTCCGGATCTCGCACTCGAGAGCAAACTCGGGAGGCGATGATTCAGAGCTGTCGCAAACAGGTCTATCTCCAGATGGGCGCAGACTGAACTGAAGTAGTCGAAGACCTCTTGATTCAGTGACCACTCGGAGGGGGGACACATGTCCCGGGACAGCAAATCTGCAATCAGATTGTCCCGCCCGGGAACATAGGAGGCGATCGGAATCACTCGGTGAGGCCGACACCACTCTTAAGTTTGGCGGTTAGATCGTTCAGGGTAGCGGGAAGAGTCCCGCCCTGCCTGTTGATGTAAGCAGCAACAGAGGTGCTGACCGTCAAAATCAGGACGGAGCGACCTACAAACATGTTCTCGAAAGGTGGAGAGACATGAGGACTGCCATCAATTCCAACACAATAAGTGGGGCAAGGTGCACAGGTGTGACCAGTCCCCCGAGACCACCTGGTCCGAACAGGGCGATAAGTAGGCGTTTGATCTCCTCGGAGAGAGGAATCCACACCTTGAGCGAGTCTACACTGGGCTTGAAAACTTCAGAAGATGAAGTTGGAAAAGGCCTCATATGAAGCCAACAGTCTTTGAGGACATCCCTATGGCTCGATAAGTGGTCCAAGAACTGGTGCCATCGGCCTGCCCGAACTCGACGTAAGAGACGAAGAGATCGAGCTAGAAAGACAATTGCGTGAATTCTCTCCCGACTGGGGCGGGTAAGTTGGTTCACAATGTCTAATTTCCGCACTCTAGGTAAATGGGTCTGCGGGTAGGAGTCAACTCCTACTTGTCCCAGTTGGCTATGAATCGTACTTCTTGCGTAGTACGGAGAAGTAGGGCCATGTGCGACTGAAGGACGGACACAGAGCTCGCCACCAGGAGCCAGTGGTCCAGGTAAGTGAAAAAATCTCAGACCGCGATCCTCAGGGAAGCGGCTAGGGTAGAGACTGCTCGAGTAACACTCGAGGAGCCGGTTTCAGGCCGAAATTTAAGGCCTCGAACCGGAAAGTTTCGCCTTGAAGGAGAAACCTAGAAGGTCCCTTGAAGAAGGGTGTATCGGTATGTGAAAGTATCTTTCAAGTCTACCGAAATAGCCACATCTGACGGTCTGATCGCCGGGAGAATCGAGGCCAAGGTTTCCCTGTGGAAAAACCTCTCTTGGTATGAAGGAATTGATGACCTCCATATTCAAGATCATTCTGAGCTTCCCCGAGCATTTGGGAATATAAGATAGGGGAGAGGCACAACTGGGGTGGTCTCTTACCCTTTCGATCGCGCCCTTTTCCAGCAGCTCTTGAATCTCGGTGGAGATGTGCTCTAGAAAGGGGGCGATAGTGTAGGAGGGTTGTGGCGGACGGTTCCGTGTGGGAGGGGCTTTGCGAAAAGTATGCAGAAGCCTCCTCGCACGAAGGGGCGCACAAAACGTCGTCGGTAATTCCTTCCCAGGCGGGAAGGTACTGAAGACGGCCGCCAACCCTCTCCTCCAACGCTCGGGGCGCACCTGTGCACGGGGCAGCTGGAAGCGCCACCGCGTCTAGGAGGCGGAAAGACAGCCTGGGCCTGCGGCTTAGGAGCCGAGGACTTAAGGCGTTTCAGAAGTTCCGTCGCCTGCTTGCGTGAATCAACCTCAAGTTGAATCACATCAGGCCCCTTACCTCCAAAGAGGTGAAGGCCGGAGTGCGGGACCCTGGCCAGGAGGGCAGGTATGTCCGCATCCGCAATGCCCAGAGAGGAAAGCGTAAGTTCCTCCTAGCATTGGTGGCTATTGCTGTCGACACAGACAGTTCCAACCACAACGAGCCTGTCCAGGACAAGGCTTCGTCTAGCAACAGGATGTCCGAGTCGGACATCTCGAGGTGCTGACTCCTAGCGCGAAAGGAAAGGAGCGTACCCAAGTGGGCAGTCAGCCTCAGGCCAGTCCTGGAATGAGCTTCCATTAAGGACGGGAGCTTCTCTATTTGGCGTAAGGTGTACTCTTAAAGTTGACACCAAGCCTACCACCTACATGTAGGAGGTCACTGGAACAGGACTTTCTCGTAATTTAATCAAGTGTCCTGTCGAGAGAAGGTGAAAAACCCAGCCGAGGGACGGTTTTACAACGAGCCTGTCCTTGGACAAGGGGCTTCGTCTAGCACAGGATGTCCGAGTCGGACATCTCGAGGTGCTGGCTCCTAGCGCTAAGGGAAAGGAGCGTACCCAAGTAGGCAGTCAGCCTCAGGCCAGTCCTGGAATGAACTTCCAATAAGGACGGGAACCTCTCTATTTTGGCGCAAGGTGTACTCTTAAGTGGACACCAAGCCTACCACCTACATGTAGGAGGTCACTGGAACGGGACTTTCTCGTAATATAATTCGAGAGTGTCCTGTTTAGAGAAGGTGAAATCCCCGGCCGAGGGACGGACCCTACTAAGGGTGCAAGAGGCTGTGAGGCGAAGTCATTGAAGACTCGCTTACAGTCCTCCGTAAGAGGGATGCCCTTGGAGGGACGCTCACCTTGAAAAAGGAGAGACGGATGTCCCGGATCAGCCCGACTCTGTAAAAGTGTCGGGAAGAAACTTCTCCAGCAGGGCTTGAGTCTCTACCGCCAAGGACCCAAAGGCCTGGGGTGTAATCTCAGCCTGTGAAGAGGCATCATCCTCCGAAAATCCAGACTGAAACCTGATCCCAAGAAGGGCGGTGTAAGCAGTCCCAGGATTCCTCCCCAGGCGGAGCACCAAGTGCCGCTGGAATGGGAGTAGCCCCGACCGGACGATCAAAGCTGAACGTGGTCGAGAGACGCCCGAAGTGGGGCGGTAAGGCTCTAGTGTGTTGGAAAACAAACACAATGAGCCAGATACCTGAGAAAAGGAACCGGATCCCAACCCACTAGAAGCAGTGGTGGTAAACAAGGGAAAACCAGTGTTCCTAGCCGGATAACCGGTAAAAACCGGTATCCGAACCGGATATCCGGTAAAAACCGGTATCCGAACCGGATATCCGGCAAAACCGGTATCCGAACCGGAACCGGTATCCGACCCGGATATCCGAACCGGAACCGGTATCCGAACCGGATCCGGTATCCGACCCGGACCTGGGTCGGGTCGGGTACAGGTATCCCCCCTTCCCCCTTGGGGGGGAGGGGTTGGAGTCAGGCGTGGTGGGGAGTACAGACACAGAGTCTGACCAACCACTCCGCTCCACAATGATCTTGAGATAATTCAAAAGTTCATGGGAGACGCCTAACTCAGAAGAAGTGGTCGCCCCTTGGGGGCTAACTTTCTTCTTCTTGGTCCCCCCTGACACATGAGGTGAACACACAGTCGGTGTCAAGGGGAGAGAGTCCGCCTCGCCTGTTGGCTGGGCAGTACTCTGGCGCTTACGCTTCTTGGGCAGGTGGGCATGTTTATCGCCCCCTTTACCCTTAGAAACGGGCACCGCCTCCGTAGTAGGCCCTGAAGGGAGTACTTTTGGAGGATCACGACTCTCTTTTTCCCTTACCCGCCTTGCTTGTTGTAGAAGCGTGCGGAGAGACAAAAGGAGCCGATCCCTGAGCAATCACACCTATGGCTAGAGAGCGAGGAATGATGCTCGAGCGAGACGAACTGTGGGCAGGGATAACACCCACAGTTTTATCGGTGAGAGGTATTGGCCGGAGGCACTCACTCCCACCGTTATACAAGTCTCTATCTTCGAGAGAGGTATTGGCCGTGTTCCAGCACTCACTCTCTCGGTTTTCCCCGCATGAGTTGGTCGTCAAAATAGACGGCGAACTCATAACGGGGCGAGCCGTACACGAAGTAGGCCCTAACTTACCTTAGTCGAAGCTCCGTGGAAGTTATAATGTTGGTGCGAGATTAAATTCTCGCAGCCAACCCTTCCAAGGCTGGGCGAGTCCCCTTATAAGTATTAAATACTGGGGAACGCCAGCCGAACGGAGACCTCGACATGGCTGAAATTAAAGACAAGCAACAAATATAGAAATCCATTTATAGTAATAAATTTATTATTATTACAAAACAGTATAGATCTATATAAAGGTAACAACCAACTCACAAGACGGAGTGGGAATAAACTCCTATTACGGAGCACAACGTATGATAAGACCGCTTGTCTAAGCGCGTTGAATCAACCACCTACAGACACGGGGGCTAGCCCGACGCAGTGTACTAGTACACCGTCTGTGAATAAAGCCACGAAAGTGAGGAAAAACGGCAAAGTAATTTCATTAATTTACCGTGAAGGAGGTTGACTCAGGAAAAATCCGATACACCAAAATGAGTGTGAAAACATGGTGAACGGGATTTTTATTGCGAAAGGCAACCAAAAACGCTTTTGGAGGTAAAAATCTCGCAATTTAGGTTAAGACTTAGCTTCATAGATGTCACTTCTCTGACGGGCGAGAACGGAAGAGGAAGAGTATGGCGGTGGCGCGATTGGATTGGTGGACGGGGAGTACGCGCGCGCAGGCAGGGGCTGCGCGTTTTAGACTTAGGTTTTCTCGAATGACGGCATAGTTTGGGAAACTAGCAAATAGGTAGATACATCGATTTATTGCTGTAAATAAAGCTTTAGCAGCTTCATTAGGGCAGCTACATGTAAGCTGAGCCGGGGTAATAATCCAAAGCTCTTTGGAGGCACACAGAGACATTGATATAATATAAGAGCCAGAAGGGCGTTAACTCAGTGTTAAAGTATATGACTTAACGCCCTTTTGGCTCCACACAGACGTATGTGCTATACAAGAACTGAGTATTATTATATTATGAATTCACATGCATAATGCATCATACTGCCAATGAATATATATGAATTCACAAAAGTACACCTACAATATGAAATTATATGCTGAAGTACACATACTGCATCTTTATCAGTTATTGAAGTATTGATTAATTCTACAGGTACCTGCAAATCAAGGGACAGATTCTAACGGGGACTTCAGGATCAAAGAACCCATAATACTAATAATATCATTCAATTTAACCTTCCCTTGGCAGACAAAAATCAAGTAAAGTAAACACATAAGGTCGCTTTTTTATTTCATATTGTTTTTTGTATGTTTTGCTTCTTTCTTCTTTTTCATTTTTTTTTTTGGCCTGGTTTTATTTTTGTTGGTTACATTTGGTTTTAGTTTGTGTTTTCAAAATTGAAAAGCAGATAAAAGAATTCTCTGATCAATATGAAGTTTTCTACATTTAATAGTCTATCTCCTTTGTAGTATAATAGCAATCCCAGACTAGTGGTAAAAAGAAGCAGAGGAAGAATGAAAGAAAGATGGAAACAAGACAGGAAATGAAGGAAGAAATAAAAATGGAAAGGAAGAATATTCATTGTTTTGTTTGATGGAAAATTATAAAGCATTTATATGAGTAAGAGAGAGAGACTGTAAACCTATGATCATATTTATTATATTGTGGGATATTTACTACATTGTGGGATATTTACTACATTGTGGGATATTTACTACATTGTGGGATATTTACTACATTGTGGGATATTTACTACATTGTGGGATATTTATTACACTGTGGGATATTTACTATATTGTGGGATATTTACTACATTGTGGGATATTTACATCATTATGGGATATTTACATTGTGGGATATTTACATTGTGGGATATTTACTACATTGAGGGATATTTACTACATTGTGGGCTATTTACTACATTGTGGGATATTTACTACATTGTGGGATATTTACCATATTGTGGGATATTTACTACATTTTGGGATATTCAAACCCAAGCAGAATTATGATTAGCAAGCAATGTACTCTGTTTAATAGTGTCCACATACCATGCAGTTGAACAATACCTACTTCAGTAGCACATACAACATAGTCATTTGGTAATATCATTCTCATAAATACAGAGTATTGTACTGCAAGCACATGAAGTACCCACTTGACATACATATGCTTCAAGATGTGATGAAAGTATAGTATTAACCTGATGAGTAAGTACTGAATTCTCTCATTCACATAGCTTTAATACAGGAAACACTTGGGCCGTATTCAATTTAATACCTAAGAATGAAATAGGAGTAGTTTACTTGGTTTTCAGCTGAGATGAAATACTTGAGCAATTTTGGTATTCAGTTGGATCTTTTGGCTAAGTATTTTCTCCGAAGTCTAAGACAGCTCCCTAGCAGACTTAAGCCATTTACTTGATTGGCAGGTACATGGCTTTCATACATATATATGCGGAGCAGTACAAGATGCGCACAAGCAAACCATATAAGCGCGCATCTACTGTGACGCATTTATTGCGCATGATTTGGGACAGGATATGTGATGTCACAATGGATATCAGTATGTATTTTGCCTTAAAGTCGGCTTGCTAAAGTAATGTGCTGAAATTTGATCTGAATACAAGTTAAGCCAGTTTACTTAGCCAAGCCAAATGCTAAGTAAAATGCTAACTTAATGCGCATTTTGATTTGAATACCACCCCTGGTTCCAGTAAGCAATGGGTTAACAGTTCTTCACTGACTACAACCTATGGTTTCCAAACATGTTAGCTGGTTATAGACACACATAAATCAGTTGGAAAACATATGCTTCTCTGTGGTCCTGGAGCCTGTTTCATAAAAACTTGTTATCAATGACAAGTTGCAATAACTGTTATAAGCTACTGAAATCCTTGCATCTGATTGGCTGAGAGCAAATTTGTCAGTAAAAATCACTGACAAGACACTTGATGAAACACCCCCCTGACGAAATCAGAAAATCCAATCTGGCAACTCCCATATTCAGCTGAGCACTGTATTGTCACCGCTCCAACGTGTAACTCATATGCTACTCTCTCTTTTCACAGCACGTTTGAAAGGGGAAATCCACCATGACATTGATTTGGGTTGGATAAAATCAGAAATATGTGAGAGGGACAGATCAGTCAAAGTGGGGGAAATATTTGATAAAGAGGATAAGAAAATTTACGCCACAAATTTTAATTTTTTTAAAATTTATCTTAAAGAAAGTATTTTATAAACCTATGCCCTAGATACAAAAAAAAAATGCCATGAAATAGATGTATTCCTTTAACATCCAAGGAGAGTTATATTCTTGATAATGCTCAGTACAAACAAAAGGAAAGCTGCTTGTAATAATGGAAGAATAGTCACAAATAGCAATCTTCAAACTAGGTGAATATAGGCTTGATTTCAAGTGCCATGTTATGAAATATACTTTCAGCACAAGATACTGTGTGGCACTCCTGCATTCATTCCATAAAAACCAAGAAGTTTTCTACAGCTTTAATAGTCTAATGCACTATTTTTCATACTATATCATCTAAGATCAACAGAGAACTGCACTAACCACTTAATCCACTTACATGTATCAAGCCCACCCAATCCTCAGAAATAAGATAGTGACTTATGAAGGAACTTCAAGAAAGGGTAATTAAATCTAAGAATATATTATAAAATGTATGGTATCTTTGAGATCTTAAAGAATTCATACAATATGCCCTTTACTAAATGTCAGATTTTATGTAATACTTGAAGCAGGGTTTCCAGCAAAGGTTTGCTCAGTTTTTGCCACTTAATCTTCTATTCAGTCTTCTAAAATCCATGTTATCAAATTGTGTACATGTATATGTGCTAGGTGTTCACAAAAAACAATGCTTCACATATTCTTACCTGGCATTTTTTTTTAACAGTCTTTGTGCATCGTAAATTCATAATTCATAACCTGGTTCAACTTTTCTCAGAACCAAGAAAATCCATCACATTTATTGATCTCTATTCAAAGCACACTTTTCGTCAGCATACATACAAGGGTTTCATGGCAAACAATTTAAAGAGGTATTTTGATTACAATGGGTATATGGTAAAAATAAAAAGAAAATTAGAAGTTACTCTTTTGTAAATATGTCTATTTTGTGGGCAGGAAGCACTCTTTTGATGTCCAACATATAATACTTTGCAACTGTGGATAGCAAAAAACCATATCAAGATTTTTAAGGGGGGAACATTTTTGAAAAAAATGTTTTTTTATAAACTGTTTTTTCAAAGTAGTATATTTGCTTCATACAACTGACCATCTTTCTGACACAAGCGACCGGTAATTGTACTCATTTTTCTGTCTGCTACCTCAATATATTGTAAATAATGGATAAAGTTTGAAGCTCTTCAACAAATCTATCACAAATTCCTCTGTAACTGACCTTTGAAATGAGACCTAAATAATTTCAAATAAAATAGATTTCAAGCTACACATATCTTTTCCAGATAAGCATCAGTCTTTCTAAATGAATTGACAACACCCACTGCACCATGAAGATATGTCTTGGCAAAAAATTCACATGAATGAAAGGAAAATGAAATATTTTTTGCTGGGTTCAAAATCATGTTCTTCTTTTGGCCATGTTCCTATCCTTGGATTAAAATCAGCACTGCGGTCCTCCAAAAAATAAACCAATAAAAAAAACAAATTTATCAAACTCGTGCACCCTTTTCACCAATGAATCATATCAAGCGTTATATTGAGGCCATGTTGTCTCAAAAACGTTGTCTCGAGAACTCAACGGCTGCGTTCTCTTTGCTTTAAGCCTCCATTGACAGAGAGCATTTCCTCTCCGCATCTGGAGAAGCCAGCCGAGGGAGGAAGTCTGCGCAGGGGCCGTTCGTTAGCGCCACACAAACTTGGGATGCGGCCCACTACGTGTCACCCAAAATTACCTTCCCCGATCTAATAAGACTTTGCACCGACCGACCGGGAAGGTCGACGTGCAGCGGGTATTTTTAGCGCAGAAATGTTCTCCAGGCCACGAAACCCAGGAAGGCGGAGATATACTCTGACTAGTGTGGAGTCAAAATCCTCTGAAAAAAACAGTTCTCTCTCTCTCTCTCTCTCGCTCACTGTTATCCCTCGGCTACAGTATTTACCGAGTAGTGTTCACTATTTCCTATGCCTTGCCCTAGATAATACATCAGTTTTAAAAAGCATACAATAATACAGCTTTGCCTTCTTGTTGCCAAAGAAGATGAAATATGAAGAAAGATTGCCACATTTTTTTACAGTTCATGTATTTCTATAAAAGAATTCATTTCCTACACCTTGCCCTAGATAATACATCTTAAGTATAATATTCTAACCAAAGCTTTAGTCTATAGCAAAACCATTTTGGTCTCTGAAGATCACACACTCTGATCTTACATAAGGGACAGTTAAGAATTAAATACCTTTATAGTGTTATAATCCTACCATATCAATAGTGTTCAATCTAGAACGACAGTATTGCTTCCTATTTCCTGTACATACATGTACAAAACTAAAACTTCTACAACTTGCAAAACATAGCTCTCAAGTGGAGTGAAACTTTTGGACATTTTCAAGTAGTTTCAATAACCTTCAATCATGTCTATGTTTACATTGTTGACAAAGGCCCTGTTTCATCAAAGTTGTTATCAATAACAAGCTACAATAAATGATATAAGCTACTGAAATCATTGCGTCTGATTGGCTATGAGCAGATTTGTCACACTAATGTGGCAGCTGTCATTAAATATCAGTTTTATGAATCACGGTTCTAATCTTGATTTCTCCTCAATGTGACATTAAAATTTACATCAGGGATATGTGAAACCAACTCAATTGCGGGCTCGGCCAAGGAAGGCAAAATGTATCAAGGGGAAGTAAATCAAAACTGCACTACATTGTTTTCAACAATTCTATTTGTTTCCTTCTTTAATAATCCATGAGTGCATAATTAGGGCTCGACACTAAACAGCCGCCACCCCACACCACCCCCCCCCCCTTTCTAATTCTGTACCTCCAAAATTTCAAACTTTTAACAAGGGGCCTCATGCATACGGACCCTGAAAATGTCACTCCAGACCCCACTGCAAAGGAAGTTAGTGTGAAGTTCTGATTAAACTAATTTTTCTGGTTAGTGCTTCAAATAAAAGAAAGCCCCTGTTGCCTGATGTCATAGTGAAACCCAAACAAGTAAAAATTCTTCCAGGTTAGAAATCGTAATATTCGTTGCTGTGTGAACCCATTCGACAAACGTCTCAATCATGACTTTCCCCCCTCCCTTTTGTCACAGGACAGAGGCATCCTGAATAGGTTATTGACCAGAGGCCGCTAGTCTGTAAATCCAGACCTTGTAATATTTATGGCAGTGCTTGTTCAGAGTTCAATGCAGCCAATCGTGTTAGCACTTGACCCCCTCCCACATAACGCATTTCTTGCTTTCGTTCTCTTTTTCTCCTTTTGTCTTGTTCTCTGTCTCTTTCTCTCTCTCTCTCTCTCTCTCTCTCTGCCCGTCTCCCTATTTATCTCTCTTCCACCTCCTCCCACTCTCTTTACCTGTAATATCTCTATCTTTCACTCTCCCTTTATACCCCTTCCCTTTTCTGGCGAAATCTGGCTACCTCACTTTTATTTTCTTGTTGTCTTTTAGTCACTTTACCAACATTTATAGTAATTCTTTGGACATACATGTAGCAAAATCTCATTTTCACCCCCTGGGCAGTCTGACTAGCCTGACTTTTAATTCCTTATTCAGTTGTATCTCATTTCTGACATCATAGAGCCGCGTAATACTTTCAAGTCCACCAACGATGTCTGTATTTATAGGCTACAATCTGTCCCCTCACTTATATTTCAAAATACTATGTCATGTACGTGTAGATCAAAAGTAGTCATCAACAACTGATCTTGAGAGCCAGCATAAGCTTCCTGTCCGGCCAACAAAAAGAGTTGGAAACAAATTATTTTTGTGGATAATTACAGATTAACCTCAATATCACAGAACTTTAGAATAGAACAAATTTTCCTCAAGTTGGATGTGTCAAGTGAAAATAATCAGGATTTTTCTATTTCAAAATGCATCAGATGTTTGTTGCTTTAAGACCTACATGTGTCTCCAGTAAGTATGAAAGTAACAAGGATTTTTGTTCCATTTCAATTTGTTGGTATATTGATTATGTATGAAAATAACACTATTTTTTTTTCAAATGCATTTAGCTAGCTTTGTTGCTGTTGTAAGACTTATCCAATATGTATGACAATAATTAGAATTTCTCTATTTCATATTAAACAGGCATCTTGTTGACATTAAGGTATGCCAACCTTTCTGTTTCTCTACTACATGTATTTCTCTGCATTTTGCTTTTTTCCCTCAATATGAATTATTTTCACATTACATCTGCTTTTCTCTCTCTCTCTCTCTCTCTGTTCAATCTGTGTTGTTCCTCCCATTCACATCCATTTACACCTCTGTCACCGTCTCTCTCAGACCCTAAAAACAGCCATTTTGTTGAGGTGAAATATACACTCGTGATTAATTCATCATGTGACATGCTCAGCTAGTATAATTGGCTTTCATGCTGCATGAAGAAATGAATGCATTTCTCAGCATTTGAGTAGGAGCAGAAAGGGACAATAAATTGCACAATTACATCACTAGATCATGGGCTAAATAAAAGGGGGGTGTTGAGATAATTACAAACATGAATGATGAAACAGGTTGATATATTGATCAACATGTGGCAACATCTGGTACATATAGCAATGAAAGGGAACATTAAATTGCATGATGGCTGTTGGATCAACTCTCAAAAACAATATTACAAATGTATGCAGAAGCACGACTTATAAAACAGGCGGCAACAGACATTACAATAATGCCTGGTGTGTATATGGTAATAAAATATGAGATGTTCCTAAAGATGATGGAGCCTATTGTGTTTATTGAAACCCTGCACCCATAAGCACCATTTCATCTAACAATTACAGATGGATGTTAATTCATTATCAAACCTCACTTTTTTAGATTAATGATCATTACTCACAATACCCCTGTAAAATTCCATATTCAAATTTAAAACAGCAATTTATGGTACATGTATAACAAGAGACAACTCTCAATCCTCCATTGCCTTCATCATAATCAAGGATGGAGAGAGGGAGAGAGAGAGGGGAGGGAGAGAGGGGAGGGAGAGAGGGGAGGGAGAGAGAGAGAGGGAGAGAGAGGGAGAGAGGGGAGGGGAGAGAGGGGAGGGGGAGAGAGGGGAGGGGGAGAGAGGGAGGGAGGGAGAACGAGAGATAGAGGGAGAGGGGGAGAGAGAGAGAGAGAGAGAGACTGGAAAAGGAATTGAGATAAAGAAAAATATCACAGGGCTGGGGTGAGGAGATAAATTAAAAACAATGAAGTTTTGAGTTTAGAGAAAAATGCATCACCCCCCCCCCCCTCAATAGTAGTAAGGTTTCTTCATCCCACCCACCCCCAAACCATCCCAGTAATGTGATGTCTTTCTTTTATCTCTATTCCTTTCCCAGCCTCTATCTATCTCCAACCTCTGTGTCCGTCCCTTACTCCCCATCTCTGGTTCTCTTCTTATATCTCTATTCCTTTTCCAGCCTCTCTCTATCTCAATCCTTTCATTCTGACTTCTGTGTTTCCTTCACTATCTCTGAAAGTCTTTCTTTATTTCTCTGTTCCTTTCCCAGCCTCTGTTTCTATCTCCATCCTTTCATTCTGTTTCTCCCTCCCCATCTCTGGATGTCTTTCTTATATCTCTCTTCCTCCTTTGTTTTTCACACCGGTTTCTCTTCCCCACCCAGTTATCTGTCTTTCTTTCATCTATATTCCTTTCTCACGCCCTCTCTCTCTCTCTCTCTCTTTATCTATCTCCATCCTTTCTGTCTGTCTCTCCCTCACTACCTCTGGATGTCTTTCATATATCTCTATTCTTTTCCATGCTCTCTGTCTCTCTTTTTCTCTCTCTCTCTCTCTCTCTCTCACCCTCCTTTCTATCTGTCGGTCTCTCCCTCCTATCTCTCGATCTCTCTCCTTGTCTGTTGTCAACCCGTACCCTCAGGGGAAGCCCTACAGGTAATGTGTAACCTATCGCCCCAGGCCACAAACATATACACACACATGCTGGAACACCCAGCAACCATGCTTTTTAACAGAGACTATATTAAAGGTACTTTCGGTCATTTGCATGCAAGCACCAATCTATAAAATGAAATTGATGTGAGCAACTCAATTGCACATGATTAGAATTCTTGCTCCATGTCTCCCTTTCTCTACCATCCACTTATGAAAACGAAAATACTTCACTCTGTGTTTTCTCTTATGATTTCCTTGCTGCCAAAACAACTGTAAACACTTTTTTACTCCTAGCTCCTTTCA
This sequence comes from Heliocidaris erythrogramma, assembly GCA_025617745.1. Taxonomy (NCBI): domain Eukaryota; kingdom Metazoa; phylum Echinodermata; class Echinoidea; order Camarodonta; family Echinometridae; genus Heliocidaris; species Heliocidaris erythrogramma. The sequence continues at coordinate 36,383,305 of CM046856.1, forward strand.
CAGCTCTCAAAATGCTGACAGTACTATAATCATAATTGCTGCAACCAGGGATGCTGTTCCAAATTTTACATGAAGGTGCAAGGAATATGTGCAGTAGGAGCATTTCACTACAAAAAGAGGAAATGATCTCTGATCTCTTAATGTTACTGGCAGCCAGGCATCGCAGTCTAGTATAGCTAAATAAATATAAGGGGCAAAAATACGCCTTTTTTATTGCTTCTTATTGCTTCCCTTAAATGTTCACTAGGAACATTTTAAACAAGTCTAAAGTCATACATATATGTTCTTATTATATTATACTTAATTGTTAACTATATAATATTCATGTACATCTCGTTCACTCATGTTTACGTAAATCATTCCTATTGATATTCCTCTGAGCCTCAAAATAGTGTATGAGATTTGATGGTGCATCTAAATGTATTTATCATGATATTATTCATCTTTATTGACCTAAATCTCACAAAAGACATAATTTCTGCAGTAATCTACAAAGAGCGATGATACTGAAGTGTTCCTTTTAATCACTATGAACAACAGAACAAAACTTAGATATGTTGTTCTACACTCGACTGCAAATATTAATCACTTATATTTAATTTTTTTTTTAATGAGTGATTGTATTTGAGCTAACAATGATGAAGAGGAGGAGGATGTTGATATTACTGGTGGGGATGATGGGGATGATGGGGATGATGATGATGGTGATGATGATGGTGATGATGGTGATGGTGATGGTGATTGTGATGGTGATGGTGATGATGATGATGATGATGGTCATCATCATCATCATCATGATTATTTTGGTCTTGATGGTCAAGAAAATTCAATTAACATTTTTAAAAACCCAGGTTGGGGAACTCTTTTCACTTCTCATGACCACATACCAAAATGAGAAAGGTGCTAAATAGTGAATGAAAAATTACCTGTTGATAATTGAGATAGCTGTTGACATTCTCCGTCACATACTCTATCTCTCCTTGGCTGTTGACCACAAACAGGAACCCATCCAGAGTCTGGAGACAAGATAAGATAAACAAAAGAGTGGACAGTAAATCAAAATGTAAAGGCACATCTGTGAAATAATAAATATGAAAGGAAATGAATGTCAAACTCTCTGAAGCATCCTATATATTATGATGCAAAATACATGTATGCAATTCTAATAAACACAGAAGATCAATTAGATCGTAACATACTTGAAGGTTCTACCAAATTTGAATGAGCTTGGGGTTCAAGCATAACTATTTATCGTCAAATTCATTCACTTTCAATATTATTACATTGAGATTATGTTGTAAAATGCTCATTTTCCCCAGAATTTGTATGGTTTAATAATTGCACATACATGTAGGAGTGTTTCGAGATTCCATCATTTTTCTAGCCCAGTCCACTAGTTCCAAATCAAAGTCCAAACCAAAACAGCATTTTTTTATTTTTTTTAAATTCGTGTTACATTACAACTTGATGGCAAGCATGAGACCACTATCCATGGACTTTACTTGCCTTACAACACTGGCTTCCACATTACAAATCGTAAAAATATTTGTAAAAAGTTTACATGTGCATCTCCTTACAGATTCCCATCCTAGCGATTTGGCACATGCCCCGGTGACATATGCTCCAGGCTTTATTTCACCAAAGAATATATGGGTACCATTAGGGTTGCGATTGGGTGTTAGGTTTAGGGTTAGGGTTAGGATCAGGTATAGTACTAGGTCCACAGTTGAAGCTAAGAATCTGGTGTTAGAAATGGACAGTATGACATCAGCTCCCGCATTGTCGCTGAAGCATATGTCGTAGAACCCCCCTCCCCAATCCCCAAGCACTCTTGATACAATATTTTTTTTTGGTACATGCACCTTATGCCGATTTCCCAGTACCTACCTCTAGTAGAACACTGCCTAGTGAGTCGCCTGAGGGAACCCCTGGCTTGCTGGAGGATACATGACTATGCTGTACCTCCTCTCCATGTTCTGCATCTACAAGAGAGAAAATATTTGTTTTTAATGCAATTTCTTTAAATTCTATTGCAAAGAAAATGTGTAATGGCAATATAATGATTTTATATTCAATAAACAGAAAGTCCTGTTAAATTTGCCGTTCTATGTGTTTGGACAGAGCATAGCCTGAAACAGAGAAGGTTGTATGCATCAAGATGTTTGAAGATATTATGCTCAAGGTGACTAGTTAAAAATATTAAATTTCAATCTCCAAACTTAAGTGAGAAGAATGTCTATCAAGTGTCCATGCTACACCATGCATGCTATATTTTGTACAGTTTAATGTAACAATTTATTTCTTAAGCCTTGATGTAATTTGATGTCATTCTTCTTTTGGTATATTCACTGCTACATGTATCTCCTTACCTTGTTGCTGCTTGATGCGTTTGATCTGACTGAGTGTTTCTTGCAAGAGGGCGCACTTGTCTGGCTTCATATTCAATGACTCCGGATTGCTGAGGCTCGCAGTGATGAGCTCATAGAGCTCTTCTATGTACGAACTCCGCTTCTCACATCGCCGCTTGTTTCCAGGAAATCTGTCACTGAGAAAAATGGTCTCAACATCAAAATATGCTCCATGATTTTTTAAAAAGGCCCATATTCTTGAAAGCCACCTAACTTTTACAGACATGGGCTCTTTATAAAAAAAAATTTAAAAACAATGAGCAGATGTGACATTGCAATCCAAATATCTCCAATACAATAGGCTATAGGCGTCATTACTTCTTAAAAACAAAAAACTTTCAAAAGGCCTTTGATAACAATTTTTTTTTTTTGTAATAATGTTGTCATTCACAAGAACCTAGTTACAATTACTTGCATTCATCTGTTGCTTGTTACAAAGTATTATATTTAAATAGGAAGCAGAGTACATATATCGTCCGATTTGAGCTCGAAGGGCGTTAACTCTGTACAAATGATGGGACTTGACGCCCTTCTGGTTCCAAAGAGACGATATGTTAGTTGTTGCTATGTCTCACAAGCCTTTGACAAGCTTTAAAATAGGCACAAGTAACCATTAGATTTTCAGCATGCATGACATTTAAATACATTGATGACTAGGCCTATTGCATGAATATATGATCCAATATGTAGAGTAATTGACATCAGATAGAGAGTTACCCTCAAAGGGGCTTGTACCATATCAACAATTTGATAGCAATAATAATATTGAAATTGGCCTATGTATAAAATATATCAGATCTGAGAAAATCTGTGCCAAAGGCTCACGAGGATAAATGGGTGAGCACCATACATTTTCAACACACCCAATATGTGACCAGTCCTTTAATTACTCCTATCACTTTCATCATCACCACAACTGTTACAAACACTTGTCTCCTTCTACCATCACAGTCCTGCATCACTACCACCTGCATAACCACTACCATCGCCATGGCGATCAACATCCAGCCTCCTCACTCACCTGGAGCCCTTTTCAGGGTGCTTGCGTTTGACCGATGAGTTGTTCATCTTGCTTCCGGGGGTTTTTACTGGCGCCTCCGGAATCAGCTAGGCAACGGTGGGATCACAAGAGAATAAGATTTATACCGACCAAGAATGGCACAGACCTGGAGGATAAAGAGGAGAGAGAGAAAGAGAGAGAATGAAAGAGAAGGATAAGGATGAATTCATGTAACAAATATTCAAATTACTTCTTCAAAGACAAAGAAGGGGCAATATGGTAGGTTTTGTAAGTGTAAAATAGTACATGCACTGAATGGCACGCCCTATGAAGCAACAGTGAATTAGTAAAGGAGTTTAACCATCAACCTAAACATTCTGAATAGGAGATACCCATGGCAAAAAACGGATATTATTGGAAGTTGGAAAAGTTTCAAGTTTCAAGAAATCTTCCAGAAAGCTTTAAAGTCTGAATAAATACCATCTGGCTTAAATTTGTTCCATACAATTTCAAATAGGAAATATATGGAGAAATATATCATATCTACATGTATATGAACATGAATTGAAAATAATTTCTACAAGATAAAGAATTGCATTGCATGTATATTTTACATGTATATGTTATAGTTGTAACCTTGTAATGAATTTACGAGTACATATATGCTGCAAAAACAATCAGGCAAAAAGTTGATTAGTAAAAGTTCAGCCTCAATGTTTCGTTTGCATTATAAGGAATGAATAAAAGAGCGATTATTGCAAAGTTTGCAAAACTGTGCTCCCTTCCATGTATATGATCTATCTAGCAGAAAAGTGTACTGTACCCGTATTATCCTAATAAACTTCAACCGATATTCAAGCAACATTAAAATTGTGAAACCACATCTCGTGTATAAATAGTGCACTCACATTACCGCAAAGCCACAAGAGTGATTTTACACCCATCAATTCTGTGGGCAAGCATAGATTGACTGACATTTGACATGACTCGCAAATGTAGTGCATCTCAGAAGATGCGTGTTTATCTCCTTGAAACCCCCTCTCAGTCTAACAATATACATGTACACACCAAAAATCTCTCTCCTCTCCCTTTCCAGTTTTCACAAGGATAGAAATATCTTATTGCAAAGTTTAATTATTGACTCACATATACAAATGTAATTGATGGGATAACGCAAGAAGCTAAAATCTGATATTTGGAGATTTCACTACTCTTTTGTTTTAATATTCATGATTGAGTCCAATAAAGCAAGTCTACAGCGATTGCTACCGACTTGATGTACACTCGAAACAAGTTATCTTTCATAATCAAAGCTGCTACAGTGAACTATCTCTTGCCAAGGAGGTTATTGCCAAGTACCCTCCTTGCTCTTACATGCATTTGTTGCCATGGTTTACACATAAGTTAATGCATTATTCCCATGCTTTTTTATATAAATTTGTCTAACATTCAATTATACATGTACAGCATTTCAACAAGGAAATATTTTGATACCAAAAAAAAGTATCGCTGAGGATCCACTTTAGATGTGGAGCCACTCAACACTGAACCCTCGTTTCAAAAGCGGGTCAACAAATCTGGATCAAGTACATTGTCGGGAGCGAATAATGCCGATACAATTTGCAGAGCTGCCAACATTTACATGTATCAATCAGTGAGGTTTTAATGACAAATCAGGGAGATTTCAACTAAATGCATGCAAATCAATGGAGAGAGTATTTCCGTTATCAGGGAGATGTTAAAATTTGCTTGTTGGAGTTAACAACAAAATTCTGGAGACTCTCGCAAAATCAGGGAGACTTGGCAGGTCTGCATTTATATTGAGGGAAGCTTTGGGGTTTGGAATGAGTTCCAACTCCACCCTCTCCCATTGTGAACACAAAAGAGGTATTTGATATTCATGTACATGGGGAGAATTGATTTCAAAGACAAAAATACATGCAAACATTTCCTTTTCTTTCATTGACATACCATTCATGCATGCATTTTCAGAAGGATGTGAGCTACTGTATACTAGTGCTCAGCCATCAACACCTGATGATTGGTGTAGGATAGGGAGAAAAAATGAATATTTCTAAAGGGATGCACTTTCAGGGTAAACATTTGCAGAGCTACTGTGGTGGAATTGTTGCCGAGTTACAGGCTTTTCATGAATTCTTTATGGGTTTTATATCACAGGCATTGCGTCAGCCGGCTGAACTAGATCACGTAATGGGATTGGGCGTGAGGCAATAAACCAGCATTACGGTGGATAGGCTCCTCCCAGAAATGTGCATAAATTAAAACCCTCTTCAAATGAAATGTGCCTAGAAACTAGCTTGCCTATTAAGACAAGTAAAGAATTGGGCAGGACAGGCCAACAAAACCACACTTGTCTACTTCACTATAAAGACAAATAATATCTATCATATTGTGATGTAAGTTTGCCCTACATTAGTACTGAAGCAGTTGCATACAAAGAAAACTTGAAAACACAATCTATTGAGTATATTTACTTGCAATGGATGTATAGGTCTACATGTATGTAAATCGTCATTCTCTCTTGTTAAAAAAGTCAAATCATCATTCAAATTTCAGTTATAATTCCACAATTTTGCTGAAATTGCTACTCTATATCGAGTTAAGTACTATACAAAATATCTTCAAGTGGATAGGAAATCGGTTGGGCTGTCCATAAACTCATTGTAAGGTGCTTGAAGAAATGTGTTGGAAAGTTTGCAGCAAAATGACTAGATCAACCAGCATATATCACAAAATAAATTATAGCTTGATGTATTTCTCTGTACATATACATGTAATCCCATGTACATGTAGCATACCAAAAAAATATGGTTGATAATACATTGTAAGCCACTTCGCAGATGCAATCTGAGCATAAGCAGATAAAGGTCATCTGTACCAAATTCTAAAACCCACTGACACTAATATTCGATATGTAATCATTCTTCAATTATGCACTAATGGTGCATTCCATGATATCCAGGTGGAAGTATTCTTTTTAAAGGGGGAAACAAAAGCTATTCATGAGGCACCTCTATCACTCCCAGAGTTATTTTTCTGAAGTGCACATAAAGGGACCCTCCATGTCTAAAATATCTGTGGATATTTGGGGTCATTTGTACCATGCGCTAACCCCGAACTGGCTTATTTTCATCATATATATATATGTATATATAGGAAAATTTTACTTTGTTTGTTTTTCTCACAGAGCTTGCTATCCATTAGACTTGGGGTTGCTTTGGGGACATATCCACTAAAATATCTTGCGCTACCTTTAAAGTACCACTTAATTTTTATAAATACATCTACATTTAAAAAAAAAACAGTCTGAATTGTTATTGGAATCAAGATCATACCCTGGCAACAAGTTTTAATATGGAATCTTTTTTTAATTACTCCTTGAGTTATGATATTAGTGAATATTTTGGTTATCAAAATTCTTATTAATAATTATACAGAAACTGATAAATTTTCAGGTGTGTCTTTTCTTACATTTTTAACTAATTCAATAAGCAATTGAACTATTTTAACCCTAAGATCCATCAATGCACAAGGTACTACTCTCACAAATCTAGAAGAATTTACCCCGTTTTGAAACTGACAACACCAAATGAAAACTGCTAAAAACACTGACTTCAGTGCCAGTGAGTGAAGACATTGAAGGCAACAGCATTAGCCTTTAAAACGTTGACCTCACAGTTGTTATCGAAGCCATTACAGCACTGCACTCGCTTGCTTGCTTGCTTGCTTGCTTGCTTGCCCCATAAATGCTAACCCCAATGCCAATGAAGCCTTGCATTTGACATTTGTACCACTTTTGCTCTGGTTGTAATATGTGTGGGGAAGTGCCAGGAATCCTTTTAATACTATGAAGAGGATGATATAAGTACTACCATCTTTTGCTTTAGTATTCAATGACCAAATAATGACAAGGCTTAGCTCAGTCTTCAACTACAATTCAAGAACGAGGCATCGCTATTCATTGCTTGGACAACATTGATTAATGTCGTCCAAAATGCATACTGCTGGTAATTTTATGTTACTATATCATTCATATTCATGAACTTTACAAATTTAATCAATTTATCATTGATCTGTTTAAATGAAGCAAACATACATGTACAGCTAAAAGCCTCATAAATGGATTGATCAGTCTATAATGCTAGATTGGGAATGGTTTGATAAAACTATATCAAATTGTTAATTATTATATAAATCTTAATTAATCAGCTCCTCAAATTGAGAATGTCACAAAATATGAATTATTAGTAATGATAATCTTGTCATGCCAACAAAATTATTTCTAACTTTTGAATACTCAGACATGAGGATTATACATGTATATGAGGGGGCAACATGTTTTAATCCATGTTTTGATAACCTACGTTCGAAGGCGTAAACAAATACGCTATTACTTCCTGATAGTGCTGAAAGAAACAACAAACCCTCCCACAAAGACTTCAGGATGCACAAACAAGTCAGCTTTTTATATTAAATGATAATTTTACGGCTCCTTTCCTCAGATATCCGTACTAGTTTGATAATGAATGTTTTGATAAATAATATTTTGTCTACATGTAATTCCGGAATCAGTACACTGTTAATTTGCGAAGCATATCTTGTCAAATCATCTATTGAGAGGCAGAAGGACATTAACTCTATGTTAAAGAATTAATGCCTTTCTGGCTCAAGGAGACAAAATGTTCCATAAATTAAAATATGTATTCCTCTGGATATTACTGATTTCTTTATTTATTCACATACACATACACACACACACACACACAATTAAAATATATATATGCAGTGAAAATTTGACCACCAGATCTTGCTACTTATACACCTGCAGCTTCTTAATCGTTAATTACAGCAAAACAGTTACTATTCAAATCCAAACACACGTACGATCCTGCTCTCTTTTGACACGTTATCATACATGTACAGATGTATGTATTCATTCACAGGAGGCCCAATTAACCGACATTGCTGCTCCAAAATCCAAACCCCTCCCCCTACGCATTTCATTGACACAATTTTTGTTCACCTCTCTCGCAGCTAGACGTAACAGTCTCTCTGCAAATGGAAATTATTTCATCAAGCCGCAAACCTAGAAACCTAATTTCCACAAAAGGGCTCGATGATCAGTTTCAACAAATTGCGTTAGTCGCAAATATTGTTTATAGCAGTGAATCGGCTTCATATGGAATTAAAGCGTCACACGCTGTATTCTCTTATTACAGATTTGTTTTCATTTGATCATTCAATTTTCAATTTTCTCTTCGTTAGTGTAACAACTACTTTTTATAGTCTGAGAGGCATTATGATTACAAGTAAACAATTACTTTCATGTCATATTGAGATCTACATGCAATCATGTATTTATGTTATGGGATTACTATATTTGCAGTGCTCATTAATCTGAAAGTACACGTAGGTGCTTACAGACTCTGTAGCTGGTTTATTCAACAAAAAAAGAATGTGGTTTCTCCTTTCTATTTGTCTTACTTTTACATTTAAAGGAACTATTCAACATTTGGCAATGGTCATGAAATTGTTTGCATTGTTTGTTAATTTGGTATTGAAAGCATATAAGAAATTCATCCCTGTAAAGGAAACTCACATTTAGTCCTTTTCCACTGATGGTGGCTTTTTCAAAAAATATAGAAGGCAATTTGCCTTCAGCCCCTGTCATTTTTCTCTTCGTTTTTTTTTAAATCTTTTATTTTATGGTGCCATGGGAAGGCAGGTTATGTATCACTGCACAGACAGATCCATATTGTTTTATGTGTGTGAATCCCATACTTTCCAGTGGTCCAATTTATGTTGCAAGTATTCAGAGGAAGTCAGGCTTGGGGTATGGAAGGAAACTAGCTATTTCCGGTCCCACTGCCAAATCGATAGCCAAAATGAAACAGAGAAAACAAATCCCAGTAATTCTGACAGTTTTCACAAATCCATACATTCCTACTCTCACTTTAATTTTCATACATTGTATGTCCTAATTTAACAATTAATAACAAGCTTTAACCCTCCCGCCTCAACCCCCCCCCCCCCCCAAAAAAAAAAAAAAAAAAAAAAAAACATTAAAGCCACCAAAGCTACCATACTTTGGCACCAATTCTGCAGAAGCATTAGCAACGCTCGAAAAGCAAATTTTTTGCATCATTCTGAAACTGAAATCACAACTCTCCGATGTATCACGGAGGTACCAAAGAAAATGTTCTAACAGATTTCCCACGCACATGTACTCAACTCATAGGAAAACAAGAGAACAAGAAAAGCCAACTCATTAGAGAGGGATCATTGGAATTTACCTCAGTAGACCAAATATACAGCATTTCTATGGTCATGATTGTTGCGGGTAAATGTAAGCCCCGAGGCCTATACAATTCTCAATTTCACTTTTTTTTACAAGAAATACTAATACCATGTCATTTTTTATCCAAGAAAAATACACAGCAGTAAAAAAAAAAAAAAAAAAAAATAGGAAAGGAAAAGAAACTAGAACTGCAATTATGTCTGTGTGAGGTGAGCAGGACGACAGTTTTGGATTCTGTTAGAATTCACTATTTCAAACTAAAAATAGAGATCTTTTTTACCTCAATATTATTTTCCTCCCCCGTCTCTCACTTGCTATCATGTGTACTACAAACTGTCTATTACAATGATGAACATGTTCATCTGCAATGAAATGTATCTGCGGAAGTACGTTTCAGGCCGTGGAAGGAAGCGAGTTATTTCCTCCTCTCTGTAAGGGGTGTTTAAGTTGTTTGCCAATGGTACTTTAAAGCAAAACAATTCAGTTTTCCTCCTTTTATCACGGCAACTACTACAAGGACAAGATAGGGTAGAATAAGAGATATTTTTTCGTGTGAACTGGGGGGGGGGGGGATTTAAGCACCGAGAAATATCCACAGTCAATCAGAATCTAACAAATGTGAGGACATTTAACAAAGGTGTAGCATGTAAAACTTGCAATGCAATAAGCCAAAAGCAATACAAGCTGACCACATAGTGCGTATGTGAGATATGGTAAACTAATACAATGCCCAGCCATGAATGAGTAGCCTGGTTTATCCACTGGCAGAAATGTATAACGTCAATGGCACACTTTCCTTGTGTTGTGTGCGCAGAATCGTGAAAGTTTCATGCAGCAAAATGATGGAATAATAATCCTGAAATTTGTCATTCGCAATCGTTTCTAGCTGTAAAATGGCCATCATTCACAATTTGAGAAATTTTGAGGTCACAAATGTTTCTGGTGTAGCTAGCAGCTATTTCGTGAGCCTACAATTCCATTGAAAACTCATTCATTTCAGCTTATATTTGAATAATGTTTACACAGCTATCTGTGTAATAATAATACATCACCTGAAATTCTTGGTTTGGAAACGTTAACAAGGTTACCGGAAGTGAAAACAGGGTAGGAAGAAGTACATGGCGATCTTGACAGTTATTATTTCTGTTGGGGATCGGGAGAATAGTTTGAATGCTGTACAGTGTACAGCTTCTTGCAGTCAGCCCCTCCCCCCCCCCCAAAAAAAAAAGAAACATTCTTTTTTTTTTTAATTCAACGATATATGATAGAAATATTTATACCGGTACATGTCAAATCCTATTACTAACTGCTTGACAAAATTCACAAAACTATGCATTAAGATTAAAGAGCTACAATGATAGCTAATAATTATAAATAATATTTTCATATATTTGTAGTATTGTTTAGATGTTTGTGGGTGATTAGGCCTGTGCTATGCAGAAGCAATGGAAGTGCATGTGAGCGAATCACACCTAATCGAGCCGACGTGAAAATTTCATTGTCTTTTTACAACTTGAATGTTGAATTTGTGATCTGTCAAAGAAGAATAAAGTTAAGTAAATATGTACATATCATGCACGGATATCCCTTTGATTACTCAACTGCAGTTTACTTAACAATCCGCTTTTTTATTGATCCCCAGGAAGAAACCAGAAGGGTGGTAAGTCATGTTTTATGCTTGAATTATATCTTCTGTTGATAGCCATAAGATGGCCGTTAACCAATAGTAAGATATTTACACCCTCCTGGATTGCAGCAGAAAATAATATACATAGTAGTCCTTCACTTCTCTTCCCACCCTCAAAAAGAAAAAAGAAAGAAAGTAAACCAACCAAACAAACATAGGTGCTGCACTAATAGTTTAGAGATTGAAAAGGGGCCCTTTTTTGGCAGGAATTTTAAATTATCATCAGACATGTTGTTATTGTTTGTTGTTTTGCATATTTCTACCATATGCATGCTGTATATAGTCCTTGTGGATAAAAGAACAATGTAATTTGATTGACAACTAGCCAAAATACATGAGTGACTCACAAAAATCTCTGATATGTTGTTTCTGCCTTTTCCGCATTTATTACCCACGCCGATGAAATCGGCAGGGTTATGTAAAGGGCTCCGTATGTTTGTTTGTTTTTTTGTTTGTTTGTTTGTTTGTTTGTTTGTTTGTTTGTTTGTTTGTGTACAAGATAACAAGAGAACGGGTGAACGGATTTGCACCAAATTTTCAGGGAATGTTCAGAAAGTGACAGGAAAGAATCGATTAGATTTTGGTGATGATTGGTTGACCCCTGCACATTCTGTGTGACCTTGAAGTTTTGACCCTGTAGTAAAGTATAGGAACTTCAGTTCAGATAGTGACAGGAAAGAAACTAGAAAGATTGATGACCCCAAACTTCGCCTGCAGATGCAGAAATATTTTGGCCAATCAAAACACTCATTACTTCGTCTCACCAAAAGTCTATTTCAGGTTTATGAATTTTAGAAGACTTTTAGACCCATTATTTGCCATTTCACTTCAAATCCGTACGAGCCTGCAATGAATATTCAAAGCCAACGTATCCCAGCAACAAGGGATTGCGCGCGATACCTTTTTTAACTACAAATTCATTTAGATTCAGGCTACCCTACCCTACGGCTTCTCCTCTATTTCTTATCTTCTGTGCATTTCTGTTTATTTTCCCCGGTTCTTTCCACTTTGTTGTGGAAGTTTTTGTGATTTATTTTATCCTGGTGGACGTGTAGTACGTGATTTTAATTGTTTTCGGTGAAAATCTGGTGAGTTTGTTCGACGTGAGTGAGTCTATCGCACTCGCGAGCGTTCGCGTGTGTTGATCTGAGTGAGTGGGCTGTGTAGCTAGCTAGCTGTACGTACATAACTATACACAGCGCTGTCGCGAAGTGACGGCGATCTGGTCGGGCTAGGGAGTACATAACCCCAGGGAGTACAGTGCCTGTGCCTTACTGACTGTAGTAGGATTGAACTTTTTTCTTTGGGTTATAACGGTCCTGTCATTTGAGATTTGAGTTAGTTTATAACTCATTTATGTCTGTTTGAGTGGATTTCGTAGTTGTAAAATATATACAAACACTGTATTTCTTTTTAATTTGTGTGGATTTGCAAAATTTGGTGGCTGATCGAGGTTCGCCGAATACATGCACGCCAGTATCCACTTTGACTTTGTTGATGGGTGGTGACTGAGCTGAGTGAGTAAGCTCTGTGCCTCGCATGCATTTTGAAGTCGAGATCCAACTTATTTTGTCGTCATATTTATTTTATCCAAGCCCGATGAAGAAAAAACAACAACCCCAATTGCAATGTAATTTAAAGATAGAACATGAATACATTTACTAACACTTACATGACTGAACACTGAATACAAATTGCTAACATTTTTTTTCTCACCACGCCACGCTCTCTGACATGTCTAATCAATTACTTTTAGGGGAGGGATGTTTCAATAATAAAATATCTTTTTCAGAAGAATTTTTTCAAGGTGGGGACACACAAAGCTATGACCTGGATATGGCAAAATTTATTGGGGGAGGGGGGGGGGGGGGGGGGGGAGATGTGCCTCTTGTTATCCCCTTTGAATGGCTACTGCTTACAAAAATAATCGCAACAAAACAAAACCTATTGGGTTAAGGCGTGGGTCTGCCGCCTTTGACGGCCTTTCTAGTTTGTTATTTTGTTTTGCTCGTTTTTGCTGATTGAAGAATATTTACGCCCAATGCCTTTGCAGCCAGTTTCTACTTATCAACTACAATCAGAGATATGACAACTAGATATTTTGGGGAGTTTACCAACACTCTACGTGGACTGGAACAATGTCATGTGACTGACTGTGTGACAAAATATAGTCTAGTGATCCCAGTCTTGTTTTAAACTAGCCTGAAATCTGGGATAGTTTGTCCAAAAATCTTGTCACAATAGCAGCTTATCAAACACAGCCAAAAAACTTGAAATCAGGCAGGAAAAATGAGTTTTAGTCAAGCATTTTTTCCAATAAAATGTCCCTATGGTAAAGAGAAGCTCAACCATGAGAACAAGTTACTCTGAATGAAAGTAGCAATATCAGAAAAAACAGATTGGTAGAAGTTTGAACTTGGACAAAACAGTATTAAGAGAGTGCTGAATTTTGATACATTTTAGTGGAGATACATATGGGAATGTCAAATTGGTGAATTAGGAATGTGTACAGCAACGTAAAGTCGGTAAAGCCAGCTAATTTTTCCAGTTGCTCGTACATGCAAAATTACAACAATATAGTCAAAATATATAAGAATAGAAATGTCATCTAAAAGACTTATTAGAAGCAGTTAGGAGAAAAGCGAGTGCTTTAGTCTCGTACTATGCCCTGTTCAGTTTCACACAGCAAGTCGGCCATGACAAAACCTTTTATTGTGAAACATACATGTATTTTGTGAAATGATGGCTAAACCTAAATTTCACTGTATCATTTTTCATTATATGATATATTGCTGAACAACTTTCACTTGTAAATGAAAAATTTACTACCGGTCAATTTTGTCATGAATGTGGAGTTATTGAATACTTCTGTTTCAAATCTGAACATGAGAGTATGGACAGTGACTCATGACAACCAGTTTTGTCACTCCTTTTTCCTCCATCCAAGTTGTTAAGATTACAATAAGCAGCAATGGCCATGACAGAACAATTAGTGATGACACGCAAACTAGGCAGGATTTGCACAGCAGCAATACAGATTGATATCTAGTTCCAATGACCTTCAAAATCCACACACAAATATTCCAAACAAATATGTGGTTTAGAAATGTATCATAATAACAACTATACCAGGAAGTGGAAACATACATGTACATAGCGAGGGAATGGAAAAGTAGGAATTGGCAGCATTCGCAACTACTGATTGACTATATCCTAGGGAATAGTAATCTTGAAGAAGGCCACATTGATATCCAGCAATAATCAATGGGTACACCAGTCAGTATAAACCCAATTACACACACTGTACATAAATCAGGAGGAAAAATCAGAACCTAAGAATATAACGCTAAAACGCTAAACAATCATAACTATGCATATATCGAGGGGGGGGGGGTATTTTGGGTGTTCAAACACCCTCAAAAGGGAGATGTTATAGGTGTTCAAACATCCCCTCCCTTTTGGTGTCATTTGGTGTTTAAACACCCCCCATTAGCAGTGCTGATAACCTTTTTTTTTTTGCTTGTCAGATAATTTTTTGAGTAAAACGACACCCCAACTTTTTTTTTTTTTCGCTTGTCAGATAATTTGGGAGTAAAAAACATCCCCTTTTAAAATATCCTGGGTAGTGGGTACGCCATTGATTATAACATTAATCATGTTACAGGGTCCCAACCATCAAAGCCACAAAAGGAAGCTCTTGCATTCCCATAGATCTAGGCAATGTCTTTTTGTAAAGCAGGTTTCATGTTTTAATGGATACAATGAATCGATTGCACAGAATATTTCTAAAACTTAATATTGTTCACAGAGTACCTCTTGTTCAGCAAGAAAATACCACCTCCCAAACAGAAAATGCCATGTGACATTTAGAAATTTCAAAAGAAATTTCTGTTCAAACTATTATATCATATGGGGAGCGTTTCCTGAAAGGGAAGTTGTCGGATATTTTATCTGACAACTGTTATAAGCTACTGAAATCCTTGCATCTGATTGGCCGAGAGCAGATTTGTCGGATAAAATATCTGACAAGTCCTTTCATGAAACGCCCCCTGCTTAGAGCCAGAAGGACAATAACTCCATACATGTGTAACATCATACTGTGGAACCTAAAACTTTCGCGCATCTAATGTTCGCAAATTTCGCAAGTGTTTCAGTCTTGCGAAAATTCTATGACTTGAAATTATTGAATTACAACAGACAAAACACTGATTTTTTTGCAATTCATGTGAGTGTCTTCACTTTCTTGTGAAAATTGATGTAGTTTACAATTTGTGAAAGTTTCATATCACAAACATTTCTGTGTTTACAGTAAACCCTTTTGGCTCTCTGCAGAATCTTCTACGAAGACAAAGTCTGTTGAGAGCCAATAAGGCATTAAGTCATATACCTTAATACAAAGTTAACACCCTTCTGGCTCTCAACAGACGAAATGAGAGTTCAAAAAAACTTTTTTTTGTTTACAGGAGCTCTTTCTGGATTTGCTATAGTTGTGACATTTCATTGCAATTATGTGTATGTATTTTATTGGGGTTTTTGTTTTGTTACGTTGGTTTGGGGGGTTGATTCTTTGGGGGTGTTTTAGGCTTTTTTTTTTACCAGAGCCCTTTCTTAATTTTCAGAGCTCTTTTCATTTTGGAGCTTTCTAGAGCTGAATGCTTCATCTCTCCATGTATTTCTTTTCAATAGAAGGACCTAATGCATGAAAGTAAATTAATAACCAAATAAATTTACAGTAAATAAAAGAGATCAAGATTAGGATGCAGAAAAAAGGGAGCACAGGAAAAAACAACAAGAGAAAGTTATTCTTAAAAACATATATTTTCTAAATTGAATTCATACTAAGGAAAGCTAATGACAAATCAAAGACAAATAGAAACATACAATGAATCTGAGAGGAAAATAATCATGTACAATTAGAAATTAAAAAAAACAACTTCAAAAGAAGCATATACCATTATTCACTATCTCTCTCCCCCATAATATATGAAAATCATGACTCAACCACTTCTGTTCCAACCTTCCTTTTCTTTTTGGAATAACAGACTGTAAAATGTATAAACATAAACCTATTCATGTTTTTAAAGACCATATAAAAAAAACACTAAAACCAATCAAATTATACAATGCCAAAATTTGAAATATTTTGTCTCTTCAAGACTTCCACTTTCTAGTCAGATTTTCTAGTCAGACTATTCATAGGATGAGTTGATGACAAGTTTGTTTGACTACTCCATCACCCAGCTGACTGATTTTCTATTCTATTGAACTTCCTCTCTCTTCTCTTCCAGGCACTTTTAATGCTCCTTGGTTCGGTTTTTTTTTCCCTCCATCAAGAGGAAATAATAAATTTTGCGAGGGCAAAAACTATATCACATTATCATGGAGTGAAGTTTTGACACAACTGTACGCACTTATGCAGGATATGCTCGGCACCAGAATATAATCCCAAACATGTGACAAATTTTTGTCGGGCAAGGAGATAGGGGGACAAGAAGGGAAGAAATAGTGAACCAGAAGAGAGCGTACACAATCATCTGGTGAGGGCAAGAAAGGCATTAACGAATCTATAGAGCAGGGCTCCACACTCACTTTTTTTTCAAAGCGGGACAGGATTGAAATCATCATAGTTAGTTCAATTGTAAAGTTCTGGGCCTAAGGAGTTAGGATTTGGGGACCAATGTCCTGGGCACCCGTTAGTATCGAGCCCTTTATAGAGTTAATGACCTTCTAACTCTCAGAAAATGAGACTGTATGAAAGTGCATGAAAGTGCATGAAAGTGAAAGACAGGTTGTCAGGGAGAGGATGGAGAATAGCCACAAAGGGAGACAAACGCAGAGAGAGAGAGAGAGAGAGAGAGAGAGCAAAAGAAATGTACAGGAGACGTGCATTGTTAGACAAAGTGTAATACTAAAAAATGCAAATGGAGAGATGAAAAGATAAAATTATACTACACAAAAAGCTATAGAATTTGGATAACAAAATATCATACACACATAGGAAAGGCACAGTGAAAAATTGGTAGAGACAGACATTCACCAGATGAGAAAGGGAAAAAATGACAGAGAGAAGAGAGGACAAAGACAGAGAGAGGGGGCAAGAATGGAAGAGCGGGACAGACAGAATAGACAACATTCCAAGTTTAGTCATTTGAGTTTCCTAGCTGAATGCTGTATGGTGATCATATCAAGGCAGCGTGAATCATCAATCATGCATACAGCTTGCCAATAGCAATACATTGTAACACATCGGTTGTGTTCTTAACAAACAAAATGATCTGCCCGTAAGCTCATATCGTGTTCAATACGAGTATGTTTTAGTTTCACTTCTACATTAAAGTTGCAAACCAAATACATAATGTAAAAAGTATGATTTTATTTACATGTTAACCATATATGATAAAATTACAAGACTTTTTCTTCTTTTCTTTGTTTGTTTGTTTGGGAGATAATTGGTTATTAATTATTGAGCCCCAATTATTTAGAAATGTCATTAATGTAGCAAGTACCCAATCTATGATATAAATTTTCTAGAAAAGTCATTTACATGTATGTAGCTAATAACCAAACTATGATGTTAATTTTCCAGAAATGGTTTTTAAATAATTTGTACCTAAACTATGATGTCAATCATGTAAGAATGTCACACACATGTAAAATATTACACTAGCACTACAAAGCTCAAAGGAGAAGCTAGAAATTTGCTGCCAAGTTCATCCTTAGATCATTCTTTTCTGGAAATTTGTCAAATTTTCAAATGCTGACATCCAGACCTTGCACTGCACTATACCCATCATTGTTGCTAATAACTTCTGATTTCTCAGAACCACTTTCTAAAGCAATATCAGAGCTGACCTGTAAGATAAAAAGTCGTGTTCTGTTCTTTCTAGATTGTATACAATTACATCTGTATTGCATTTCAGTTTATGTCTAATTCTTGAGCCATCTTTAAATAAAAATCAATGTATCCTTGACCTTTGACTGTATAGTATAATAATCGTTATATTCCACAATTTCTAATTTACAAAGAAACGAAATGGTAGGGTCCTAAACTGAGATCTAAGGACAAGAATCGGTTTGGGGAGAAAGGCCATCAGTCAGACCTTTAACTCTTCAAAAACAGATGTTATGCCTTACAAGTATAAGTCTCTGTACTTTTCACAACTCTTGCCTTAGTTATATCAAGGAGTTATCACAGAACTGTGATAACTCGTTGGTTATATCATAGAGACTAGAGAGTTTTAGGCATTTAAAGTAACTATTCAATCAAGAATCTTACATTTTGCTATTTCATCTTGTGTAGTATAATTTGTTTGCATACATACATATTTCTTGGTAAGCAATGAAAGTTGAAATGATGTGAAACTGTACTATTGAGATAATGCAAATCTTCGACATGATGCAGGTACATACAGCGTACACAACAATTTAGCTTGAACTTCTCAAGGCATTACTTAAGTGGATTTTCAAAGTAGAGACCGATATTAAGCAATAATCCTTCTTCCATTAAGAATCTACACAAACCCATTTGTAAACTGGAAGGCTCTTCACTGTCTTCCAATGCACAAGGATAGAAAGTATATATATTTTTCCTACAGCCACTTTTAAGTCAAACTAATAAGTTCATTGATTTTATGCATTACAACCCATCAACATAAATTCTTTTTCAGTTTTGCTATTTTACAGGTTTAGGGGTATATCACCCTCAGCCCTTGTCTGAATATACTTTTATTAGCCCGAGTTGGGTTCAAGCTTGAGATTCAAGCCCGGTCAGTGCTACTCAAGAAAATATTCGAGTTTGAAACACCCGTCTCCATCTGCCCTGAGTCTTGCTCAAGCTTGGAATTAGCTCGATCTATGGAGCATGCGCGCTTTCGTCGCGATGATCCTAAGTACATGGTATCGTGAATTAATCAACCCAAGTCAAAACCTGAACGTGTCTTCAACTGCGAATTAGCGGGCTAATGTGCGAAATAGCACGCTATATAAAAAAAACCCGACTTGAATTGGGTTTGTTCATTATGAAATAGATTTTAAAGCTGATTCTGATCGCGGAAAATTAACTTGATCAACTTGAGCTAGTTCTGATCAGGTTAGTTTTCCGCGATCAGAATCAGTGGGTTATTTTGAAAACTTGGGCTGGTAAAGCGGACCTACAGAGTACAGAGAATAATATTATCCTATTGACCTGGTACACAAACTTGCCAACATTACATGTTCATGATATCTTGAATGATGTCTCATGACTCTTTTACATTACAAAACAAACTCTTGACCTATATGTACATGTAGATCACCTTGCTTATGGGGAGGGGGGAGGGGGTTGTATACTGTTGAAAAGAGAACATGGCACTAACAACATGGATCCAATACACATAGACCCACAATTTTGTAACGCTAACAAAGGGTAAGTGCAAATGGATCCCCTAAATTTCACTCAAGGCCCCCTAAAAAGATAGCACACTATACTTTCCTATCGGTCTATCACAGTATGACTGCATGAACATTTTAAAGAAAATATAAATCAAATAAAGAGTAAGACTACTACACATAGATGTACAAATGTGTGGACCTGTCTTCAACCATTCACAGTAAACAATGTCATACACATTTAATTGTTGTCTTTAATACTAAACTTTATGACATGAAACCTGACTTTTGGACTTAATTATGGTAGAGCATGGTTTTTACACTGTGTGATTGTACATTCAGTTTGAACTCAAAATAACGTTAATCTATTAAATAAGAAAATCTGACTTGGATCTTAGGAGTGCTAAAGTGCCTTGGCATAAGTTTGGTGTAATGCCATGAAAGGATATTGTGGCTGGTATTTAACACCAAACACATACGTATTGTTATTGCTAAGTATTTTGGATAATATTTAAATGTTCAAAGCAAAACACTGTGACTGTACCCTCCATTTTGGTGTTAACAGCATGTCATGACTACCGGCACCTGTCCTATAGGCCTACACCAATCTGCATAAACAGATTTTTTTTTAATAAATAAATGATTGATGGCAAATTATTGTTTGCTCGATTTGCTGCATGATATTTTTTTGAAAATATATCATACAGCAAACATCTAATTGTAATCAATATATAATTTTAACCGTTTTTCTTTCATTTTACTTTTTTTTCCTTTATTTGTATTGACAAGAATATGAGAAAGTATCTATAACATTTCATACAAAAACCATAATTGGAGAAAAAGCATGCCTCAGTACAAAACTGTTGGAAAAGGAGGAGGTGTAGATGGCATAGCAGCTTGTATTGGTAGGAATGTTAATGGAATGCTTACCAAATTATTCCGGCCACAACATAATGAAAGCGAGGGTTGCTCTCAGCGTCCCCGGTTATACAGCACAGCTCTGCTCTCAGCAATCTGGAATCAGGTAGGAGATGGGGAAGTGGAGGGGAAAGGACAGGGGAGATGAGGGATAGAGAAGGTGAGGAGGAGAGGGAGAGAAGGTGAGGAGGAGAGGGAGAGAAGGTGAGGAGGAGAGGAGGAGGAGAGGAGGAGGAGGGGGGGAGAGGGATGGGAGAGGAGACGGGAGGAGAGGGATGGGTGAGGAGAAGGGAGGAAAGGGATGGGAGAGGAGAAGGAAGGGGAGGAGAGGGATGAGAGGGGAGGAGGAGGAGAGGGGAGGAGGAGGAGAGGGATGAGAGGGGAGGAGGAGGAGAGGGATGAGAGGGGAGGGGGAGGAGAGGGATGAGAGGGGAGGGGGAGGAGAGGGATGAGAGGGGAGGGGGAGGAGAGGGATGAGAGACGAGGGGGAGAAGAGGGGGAGAGGAGGAGGAGGAGGAGGAGGAGGAGGATGGGGAGTAGGGCCGAAACAGGAAAAGGGTGAGAAAGATTTAGAGGAAGGGAATCAGTATGAGCAACATTAAAGGAGGGGTGAAGTGACATAGGAAGGGAACAGGTCACAGGACAAGTAGGGAAGAAATTATGAAAGAAGTGAATCAGAAGG
Source organism: Heliocidaris erythrogramma (assembly GCA_025617745.1). Classification (NCBI taxonomy): domain Eukaryota; kingdom Metazoa; phylum Echinodermata; class Echinoidea; order Camarodonta; family Echinometridae; genus Heliocidaris; species Heliocidaris erythrogramma. The sequence continues at coordinate 36,404,686 of CM046856.1, forward strand.
AGTAGAAAGATTTTTGGCAATAAGATGGATAGATATAAAGATATCCATTGAAAGGTAGAAGGGCAAATATAGAAAGGGGTAGAAGAGAAGGAAGGGGGTGGCAGAGAGGAACAAGAAATAGTAATATACAAAAAAGGCAAGTACAGAAAGCAACATAGTGGGATAAACAAGAATAAAAGAAATAAAAGAAAGAGAAAACACAGAAACAAGAGAGAAATAGAACAGAATAGGATTGGGAATAAGGCATCAACAGCAGGAAGGGGATCAAAGAATAGGAAAAAAGAGGGACAGAGGGAAGAAACAAAAATACAGAAATGTTAATGTTAGGATCCCAAATCACTGATTAATACATACCGAATTCCAAACAAGCTTGAAGAATTTAATATGATTCCTGGCCTTGACATCTAACTGCAGCAGCAATGCACAAGTCAGGGGCTGTATACACTGGCATATATAGGGCAAACAAATTTCAAAACGACTCACGAACTACGAGGCCTTGGAAAGCCCAAATCCCCCCTCGATCTACAGAAACTGTAACTTAAGCATAATCATCATCTTCCAATGCAACATGGACTCCAGAGGCACATTATCAGGTTAAAGTTGTTCAACTGTTGTCCGGCTGGCAAGTAGCGGCAGCACAGGGCAGTACAGGGCAGTACAGGGCAGTATCATTACAATGTACAGGAAGGAGATTACCAGCAGATAAAATGATAAATATATTAGCTCGGATTTAGCAAACTCCTCCACAGCACTATCAGTATCAGGTAGAGCCAGAAAATGCTTACATTATTCACAATATGTTCCAAGCTGAGAATCCAGGCTATGGGATTATTCCTTAGTTAGAGGTACACAGTTAGTACAGGAACAGTAACAGATTAGGCTGGCTAAATCCACATAAGAGCATGTTCTTTAGAAATGCTGCATTGAAGAAGCGCTGTCCGTCAGTGAATGTCTGTTTTTTTTTTAATAGGGCCCCCGAAAAGAACAAGCCACCTCCACTGCAGAGAGTGTTGTAAATGATAGCGCATAGTTAGTTTACACACAACACGGGCAGAAGCAGTAAGGTTCTTTGCCTGGCTGGGCTGGCAAACGCTCAACTCCAGCTCTATGAACGCTTCCACCGTACCTATGAGTGTACAGCGTAAATACAAAAGAGCATAGCATAATGTCTGCTTATGCTGTGTGTGTATGGTGTGTATGTTGTGTGTGTGTGTTCCGTATGATGTTGCCCATAGTTGGGGGGCAATAGGACTCCCTGTGTTAGATTTGTTTAGTGTGTGTCCTCTATTTTCTTGGCCTGCTCAATATATTTCTGAGGGGGTAGCTAGCCATGCACGCTTCGCTAGGCTTGCTTGGTTTTTTTTCACTGCCAATCCATAGCAAGATAGCACTGCATGTTCGGGTTTGGGACTCTGTACATCTCTGTGCAATGCCATGGATTTGGCCTCCCCCTTAACGTGCTTAAACATGGGGAGCATAATAACAGGAGCCAGAAAACATTCTTCAACTGTTTCACTCCCTGCATGGAACTACTACAATACATGTAGGTCCATACTCCTGGCAAGCCCTAGGAATGAGTAATGGGTCAACTGGTTCTGAGTGTTACTGATTAGAAGCATCCACCAAATAAATCTAGAATGACACCAGACATCATAACACTCACTCACTTTGCCTTGAATTTAATAGCAGCTAGTCAATTACTACTTAATAGCAAATCATAAATCTTCCCAATTTCAAAACAGAGAATTTAGATCCTTTTTCCAAAACATTTGTACAATGATACCACATGAGCCTATTTTATGAAAACAAATTTTAAATGTTTCCAACTAAAGGAATTCAATTCCATTGATTCGTCTGGCATAGGAACAAGATATTTCATCAAATTTCCAATTTCCAATAAATGTATGATAAGCCTACTTCCAAAATATAAAAAAATGTATATTGCTTAACTTTGTTTTCCTCACAAGAGCTCAAATGGACAACTTCAACAAGAATTGATTTTGAGTCAGCTATTTAATTTAAATAACAATTTGATGTCACAATTTTTGTACATTTAAATACAATACTTTTTATCATTTAACAATTACAAATCAAAATTTCTACATATTTTTAAGTAGATTAAAAAATCAGAAGCAACTTCTTAATATGTTCAGGTGTTTGGCAAAGGTGTGTACTCCCTTTATTATATTGAAACTGGATTATGTTTTGAGCCTCCACTAATATCTCTATACTTTATACCTGTTATTGTGCAATCCTGGTGAAAGAGAACCAGCTTAAAAGCTAATCCTATTCATATATAAGGATTAATTCTTTTTGCCTAGATGCATTTGCCCCTCCTTATATAATACACAGGACAGCTCTTTTAGGTACAATGTACAAGTATTGTGTAGATAAAATGCAGCTATTTAATAGTTTAATACAGACCCACTCAGCTTTTATCCTCTTACCAGTAGAAATGTCACAAGCACACTTCATTACTAGGAAGGGTCATTTATCCTTGTCAACACTGTAGGAAAGATACAATCGATTTGTGCTCATGTTTATAAACAAGGTTTCCATGGTATAAGTATGTCAATATGATTTATATATGTCAATATCAGCAAACTTAAAATAACATTAATAATGAAATGATCATAATTACAAAACTACACCTCAAGCTGTCACAAGGACCAAGTGCTAATCTGTAACAAGGAGCACAGGAATGTACAATTTTCAAACTAAATTAAAGTTTTAAAAATCTGACGAGGATCTAAATCCTCTCACGTACCATATGGCACAGTTAAAATCTGTGAGTAATTTCTTTCATGAACATGCATGTGTATAATAATTTAACTGTACAAATTCACTTGATGAATATTAACATACCCCATCAACTTTTAAGTCACATACTTGCCAACATTTAAGAACAAAAGAGTTGGATACTTTTTTTTTGGAGAGGGGGGGGGGGGGGGGTTGGTGGAGGGAGGTACAGCCTGTCCAGGCAAGGGGAAGGAGCAAACCTGTATGCATGCCTCTCACCCACAGCAGGGAACTTTTTAAAATTTAGAAATAATTTGCCACATTTTCAAGCACTTTCCAGCTTAAAATAAGAAACAAATAAAATGTCTGCATTATTCAGTCTTCTCGTGCACTGAAAGTTTGACAATATGACACCTAAGTGATTAAATCAACAGATAAATATCAAAGTAATTACAAGGGCATTCATAGGTACATGTATATGGGCATGATAACGCCATGGGGCGTTTACTTTGCATGTCACGATCCTGTTTGGTAGAATCGCATTATCCACGATGTGCTGGTACAGGCATGTGCTACACAGTGCACATCTTACCGCATACCACTGGATGTACAACATTTATGCATGCCCCGACACGTGCGCTGCAAATTCAAAAGAAAGTCTTCATTCTTTTGAAGTTTCATTCTCTGCTTCTCTTTTACAGTATTAAGTTATTTCACACAGGTAAATCCTTCCTCAGGCTGTAGATGAAATTTCATTTCCATTGGTGATGGCTTTCAACTGCCTGAAACTTACCTTCAAGAGCATCACTCCGAAAATTGAATTTTTCTTTTACTCTTGCGGGGGATGGGCCGGTGGGGGATATTTTACTGACCCATCTTGTTTATTTTGCTGTCAGTACCTCTTTGAATTGAGTTTGGGCCTTCATCTCAAATATGTTGAATAGAATATCTTAATTATCTTTCAAAGGAGAGTAAATTCTAAGGTTTGGCCTGCAAATCTATATGGAGTCATTCTTTGATTCAAATAAGCTGTAATCAAATCAAAGGGTAATAGATCTTTTTTTTTTTAATTTCTAAAGTAAGGGGCCTTTTACTTGTAACAAACCTAAAATTCTTGTACATATATCATTGGACATGATGCACTGCATTACGTAATGCATCATTCTTATATCACATTGCAAAACCCTGACAGCGTAGAATGGAAATTATAGAGAATATCTGCTTAGTTCTTTTCGCAGTAACCAGAGTGAACTGGAATGAGCCAATATAATGACTGGTCTCATCTCCAGGCTGATTTCAAGCATTTTCAGCTTGTCAGCAATTTTGATAGACCTACATGTAGGTTATTGAAGGAGCTAAAAAGGATTGCAGAATACATTTAAGTGGATTTCCACAGATAACCAATAACTTTTTGACTGAATTTATTACAATTACTTCTACATTAATTTTTACTGAGAATCAATGTTACTTTAGGAAAGGTTTTGAATACTCAATGATTTCCTCTCTGTGAAAACTACTTACAATCAAAAAATCGTATTGTACAACTATTGGACCAAATAAAAGCTTCAGACATATTTTCACAAGTAGTTGCAATGTTTCAGAACTAGAATAAAACTCGAGAGAGAAATTGAGAATGTTCCTATATTGTTACCAACCGTCAACCATTCTTTACCAATTGTTCAAATGCGCCAATAAAACCTGGCAACCATACAATAAGGGGTGCCCACGAGCATCCCGATGAAAAGGAGACGTAGGGAAAAAGATACAGGTCAGGTCTACTGCATTTAAAAGAATATTACAGAAAAAGTTACTGAACCTGTGCATATAAAAATAGATAAAAAGATCGGCTGTAACAATTGACGTGGGCCTACCATACAACAGAACAGTACTTGGCAACAGTGCAGTGTGATATTGGCGACGCTGTGCAGATACAATTGACAGACATTAACAATACAAGTATTCAAAATCCAGCTCCATTTTTTCCCTCCCCCCCCCCCCCCTACAATCCCACCCACTCCTTTTTCAATCTCCTGCGTACTAATACTAAAGTGGCTTGTGGTAAAATCATGACTTTCGAGGTTATTTGCATATCAGTAATTTTTTTATGATCAGATTCAAATTGTGTTACTTCCAAACGTGGTAAAACAGCAGAAATTATTTCATAAAAATGATGTAGGCCTTTAAAAAAATAAAATTCTAAATCCATAGATGGAATGAATATCTTATACATCTATCAGCTTTCAGAAAATTTTGTTTAGGGCATCACAGACCTACTACTATGTGGGCTTTTCCATCATTATTTCTCCATTTATGGAGGAACTTTTTTTCAATATCATGGGTTTTCCGCCTCTAACCCACTCCCCAAAATCTATTTTTAGACTGCATATTGGTATTTGAGTGAAAAATATAGCATAAGAGAGGTTCATGCAGTATAAAAGGTCAAGGAATAATAGTTGTTTTAGAAATTTAGAAAAAAAATTCTAAATATAATGGCAAGAAGGTACAAGACACAGGGTTACAGTATCTAACATGCAACTTAGACCTAAGCAAAAAAATCACACATTACAAATCCTTCACAGTTTATGCTGCAAACATCATTACAAAATGATTTGATGTAAACATCCATAAAATGACAGAAATTATTGTAGTTTTGATTGTGTAATCATTTTATTCATTATCTGTATTGCACAAGGTGGTCTGTCGTAGTCGACAGACCACCTCTTAATTTCGTCAGAATTTTCTTTATTATTATTTATTTATTTATTTTTATTTTTCCACCACTTTCTTGTTACCATGATTCCTCAATATCGGCTGAGTCAATTTTTATCAAAATCTCTACAGTCATGAGGACATATCAGATCAAGCTTGGGTAACTATTTCAAGGTCATCAGGTCATCGTGACGTCATCCAGGCGCCATTTTGTGAAATCACATTATCAATCATATCTTCATAACGAGTCATCAAAAATAAACCATATTTGACACACATGAACTTCAGGTCAAGGGTCAACATAAAATGTCATCAAAATCCGCGCGCACATCATGACGCGCACGTACGCGCGCGTCAAAATTTAAAATTGCTCAAAATCACTTTTTAATCAAATTAGAGTATGGTTCATGACATTTTAAGCATTTTAAAATTTTCTGTCCGTGCGCGTCCGCGCGCGCGTTATGCGCGCACACAGCGCGTAGAGAACGTAAAAACGCCGTTTTTTCGCATGTTTCATCTTCTTGATAATATTCTTGACAATTTCCAACTATTTACAGTCATTATCGACCTTCCATAATGTCGTACGCGCGCGTCAAACTTTCAAATTTGTGCGCACGTCAAAGGGCATTCTAATGCAAAAAGTGGTAAAAACATGCCCATCTAGAATTCGCCATAGCTCCTCAGAAGGGGCGGAAACCCCCCAATTTCTTTACATATTCTGAAAACCTGTGAGTTGTAGATATGAATTCATGTAGAATTTTTTCCGATCTCGTGTTCTAACGTCATCATATTTGCTTATGAACTCAAAAAAATGATTTTGAAAAAATGACGTCATCATTTTTGTATTCATTTGCTAATATTTCAGTAATAGGTAGTCGATTTTCTTCCAAATTTTGATATGTTATAGCTGACACAATTCTCTACCAGATCAGTCACCACCATTTTTCATTTTGATGACGTCATCACACTGAAATTTTCAATTAAAGACAACATGTCAGAATTTTCCCTATTTGCGTGTTATGTCTATGGAAGATGATTTTTTTTCGAATCATGAATCTACATGACATCGTTCTCTGAGCAGTATCTCAGTTATTTTTGGTCTATTTTCTTCCAGATTTTAATATGTTGTAGCTGAGACTATAAGCTTTCATTAGTAAGCCCTCCAATTTTTGATCAGATGTCGGGATCATGCCCAATTTTTCAGTACAAAATGTGATTTGAGAATCCCGTTTTCGTTTACGTGCTATCTCTAGGGGAAATATTCTGGTCTATCGGTAAAGCACATGACTACCATGGTCAAGGTACCTGGTTCGATCCCCGGGGCCGATTTTTTTTTTTTTTTTTTTTTTTTTGGCTTCTTTTTGCCTGTCATTTTACCATCCTCTTCGACTATTGTAACATAAAAAATCACAAATCATGTAATAAACTGCCTTATTTTCCATATTATGTCTATTAGAAAGTAGTGTGCAGTAGTTTGTGTACAACCCTATGGAAATTGTGATTTCCTGTCCTGTATTAGAGCTATGGGGTTAATCTCCCAAGTATCCTGTATCATCGTAATGATCATCATCGCTATTATTATATCATCGCCATCATCATTATATCATTATAATCATCATATCATTATAATCATCATAATCACCATTATCATCATCACCATAATCATTTTACAATGACCGTTACACATTTTGCTACATTCCTGTCCTCAAGAAGCATCTCCATTCATGGCATTCTTGACATCCTATCTTCAGTTTAGTATTTTCCCATTATTATGATCATCCTGATTACAATCATGATCGTACAAATTGAAAGACAGACCACCTAATTCGTCCTCATGACGAATTCTATTCTAATTTTGTTTTTACTTTTGTAATACGCATGTAAACAAAACAAAACAAATGGACAATAAAGAATGAATTGAAAAATGGATCATAATATGCAGCAAGAAATGAGAGGAAATGGCAGTTCCCCACACTCTGGGGTTAATTTGAGATGCCATGGAAAGGCAAACCTTTATGGAATGTACACAAAGGTTTATAATACTATGACCTCCCCCATCCATACATCTAGGACTGTGTACACACTCCTGCTAAACAGCTGTTGTGGTGGTGAAAACTGGGCTAACACTATTCAGATGACTGTAAAACCCCCCTCCTGATACCGGCTAGTCTTGGAGCTGCAAGCGCTTTTATCGTCCATCGACATCAAAACTGGGCTCATGCTCCTCACGTAGTTTGAAATCACAGCTTCTGTTTTAATAGACACTCTAATAAAATGCACCTTCATCTAGAGCTAAATTTAATCCTGTCAAACAAGTGAGTTTTGACAGAAGCTGCTACATTACAGTAGACAGGTCCACACAAACGGAGCTAAAATTTAAGTTTCACTTGTAGTTTCAAAACTTTAAGTTAACTTGTAGTTAACTTAAACTTCAACTCGCCGTGCGCAATGACGAAGAACTCAACAAGATCTTGTAGTTTCAGACCGCATGAACAGACTCGTAATTTCGAAACTTTAAGTTTACTTGTAGTTCTAGAACCACAAGTGAGCTCATGGTTAACGCCGAAACCACAAGCAGCAGGGGGTCCTCCTTCGTAGTTTCATCCTGTGTAGACAGAATAAACTTTAAGTTTCACAAGCTGGTAGTTAAAGTAGAACACTGATGATTTTAAATATTGGCTTAATACTTATTATTGCATAGATGGCATAAATTAAACAAGGTTATCCAAATTTAAAGCTTGGAAACATTTGAATTAATGATTATTATCAATTATAAAACGGTAAAATACAGCCCCCGATATAGCAGCTGAAAAGCTCCTTGAACGCTGCTGAGATGTGTGACGACACAAGAGGGGCGAGCCCTGTCTAAGCAGACGATGTCCCATAACATTATACACATTTTTCAGTGCCTGTTTTGTCATCTCCTCTTCACTTATTTCTCTTACTTGACTAGCGTCAGTCTTAATGTTAGTCTGTTGCCTCACTCTTAACTTCGTGTATGGTATTATTTTGATGAAAAATGCAGCGTTAAAAAAATAAAGGAATCAGTAACTTGTAAACAAAATAAGACGCCATTGTATTTTCAGCTGCTTGCACCGCGGCATGTTCGGCGTTTCAAGAGGGAACGAATACCATCCAGCTATTATTCGCAGGGCTTTTCAATTTGAAAATGGGGTTTATTTCATTGATCATTGACCCTTCTCCTGTGTATTTACAATCAAACGGTTTTAGTTATCAGAATCAGTTCACTTTCCCTTTTAGAATGGTGTGAAATAAGGTCATGTTTAAATGTACCAAACTCTTTATAATTTGATAAATAATTGCATTGCAATTACGTTCATTCATTATAGGACGTCGTCTGCTTAAGCAGGATCGATCCCTCGTATGACGACATCAAAACATCGCTATATTTCTGGCGAATCCTCGGATATTCCACATGCTGAGAAGAGCTTTTATTTATGTTGTTTTTATAATCATCATATACGCAGTTGACATAAAACTTATACGATTGCCATCTGTAAGCTTCCCAATTTCTAGTGATACATTAATTGCCATATTTGTGATTTTCTTGAGTGTTCTACTTTAACGATTACCTCTCTGTTCATGTTAAACTTACGGGTCATGCCCTTTGCATGAATTATGAACACAGGATCTATATGTGTACTGTACGCACATTCGGTAGAACGACGACAATCGCTCGGCCTGTAGTTTTATAACAACGAGCATCGTTCTTTCGGGCCCATGTGAACCCTTGTTATGGTTAGCGAGTCGTTTCGTTAACTTAAAGTTTCGCTAACCTAAAGTTTCAAAACCATAAGTCCCGTATGAACGGAGCTAGTGCTGGGGTTAGTCTACAGCTTAGATAAGGGCTCAGTCATTAAAGGGATACTCAACCGCAGATTGTGGACGTTTTAATGCCGCGAGAGGGCACCGTCATCGTTACCTGATCATGCTGTTGCCCCACGGGGCGCAAACCTCGGACAGACTTGTCACCGCACAACATGCACGCTCCGCCCGAGCTCGAGCTCTCGTGCGAGATTCGGTCGGCTTCATGCAGTCGAAATGTAATCCCACTCAGTCCAACGGATGCGTTTGACGCCCAACTTTGTAAATGGGGCTTACGCAATCCTGTTTATCATAATATATTTATACATAAATGGTTGGTTTTGTTTATCCATTTGCTGTGCTTGGCACGCTATTTGTATCCTAATGCTGCTGTGTGCTCTCTCTGCACATACATGTGTTGTAGTAAATGAAGGTGTGAATCTATCATAAGCATAATTTATATTTCTCATGGCATGGGGCCTCGGGGCTGGAGCCAAGCTCCAAATAATATTATAACTAATTTTTGTCACATCAAAGATTGCTTATCTCTTAAAAATATATGTTCCTCACTGAAAAAAAAAATGTGCTTCAGAGGCATCTTGAAAAAGCAGTTTGAGCCAACACTTTTCTTACGGAAAATTCATAGTGCAGATCTCATTTAAAATATTAAAGTAAACTGCAAATACCAGTTAGAACCAATTCTAGGCTCTTCTACTTGAATGTCACAGCTCATCCAGTTAAACGAGACTAGCTTTTTGCTCATAAAAAGGTTATGCATTTCAGATCAATTCTACCAGCTTTGCTATGAATCATTACACATATTTACAATAAACACTTCCCTGCAGCAATGACCCAAATCAGAATAGACCAATCATCACAGTCATGTGATCAAGTGACAATCACAGCTAAAGGGAGCTGCTGCATTGTTATTCAAGCCTAGGCCTTGATTATATACATTGCAATCTGTGAGCCATGCAAAACGGAGAGAAGTATGAATAATTTTTCTTCAGGCATAGAACAAATAGACATGGCTTTTATGAAAAAGGGGGTATTCATATCGTCCTTGAATGTATTTGTTGTAATGTTCCAGATGAGAACAAAAAAATAGATGAATGGAGGAATAACGTAGTTAACTTTCAGTCAAACAAAATCAATTAAATTCCAAGGATTAAAGGGTAATGAAAGAATTGTAAAGTAACAATGCATTCCTGATGCTGGATAATTGCCAAAGTGTCTAAAAGCTATTTTGAATACTGGTAAGACTGAAAAAATATTTTTGTTACAATTACGTGGTTTTAGGCAATAACATGTTGCAAACAAAAGAAACATGCCTTTTAAGTCCACTGCACACTAAACGATCGTTCTGCTATCCGATTTCGGAAGAAAATGTAATAGCATTTGATATGAACATTTAAACACATAGTATTTCTGACTGAGGTTCTCAGTTGTCATATAGATGGTAAACTCTAATATATGGTCTATTGTAAGCTTTCTAGTCTGAAGAAAGGCCAAATCGGCTCCAAGTGGTAGTGACGTCAGTCCACGATTTTAAACTGATTTGGCCCTTATTGCAGGTATAAGGCTGACAGCGCTCCTAAACCCTATGTTTAGTATTTATATTACTGTTCATAAACTGAATCAGGTAAATTTTATTTGTTAAAATTCCCATATTTAATACTATTGCGATTTATATCCAAAATCGTATCACAGTCGATCGTATCACAGTCATTCATCACAGTCATTCATTGTGTCTGGTGGGCTTAAAGAGTGGGGCACAATGAAAGTACCTTTGTTCATCACCCCTCCCCCTTGCCCCCTAAAAGAAACTTTTTAATCTTGCTTGAATTACTTTCTGTCAAGTAGTTTCAGTTAATTCAGATTCACTGAATACCGATATATCAAGAGCGAAAATAAATTTTGTAAATATTCACTGCCATTTCTGACATTTTGATCTTTATCAATGGCAGGTTGCAAACTATTCATATCACTTTATTTTTCAAATTCTTTTCCATACAAAAATTATTTTTCTAGAAACTTCCAATGATTTGATGAGGAAATATCAATTCCAAAGGAAGGGCTGGAATAGATCTTCAAGCAGGGTTGATTGGAGAGAAAACAAAAAATGCAAAGATTGTGCTGGGGGGAAGAGCAAGCAAATCCGCCCGCTCCATTTTCGGCATATCATGTTTTTAGCATATATCATAACGGTGGCGGCAGCACCCAACTCTGCATTATCCCCCACTATCTGGGTTACACAAATGCCAAATATTCATCTCGTCTCCATTGATAGGGTCTCCGGCTGGCTGTGGAGAACGTGTGCAGCACAATGTGTGAAAAGTGCCACATTGTGTCTCCCCCTGGTTTCTCACACAATAGCGCTACAATCGAAAATGTGTGCTGACTATCCAAACTAGGCCTTATACCATCTCTTTCTTTGCATAGCCTGTTTGACATTTATATCTGGCTCGCAAATCACAAATCGAAGGGGGGGGTTGTACATTGTGGAAAAAAATTTGCAGGAGCACGCTGGTGAATTATTACTTCCATCAAATAGTATGTCTTTACAAGCCATATTTGTTTTTTCCTCTCTCTCTTTTCCTTCTTTCTCCTTCTTTTTATGTACATTGACTGCACTTTCCTCCTCTTGCTCATAAACATGCAAAGTAAATGCTCATTCCATTTTTCTCTGCATTTCCCCTTTATTCATGAAGAAATACAGTAATTACATTCTATTCAAACTTTTTTTTTGTTGCATTTCCTCACCTCATAAAACTACCCACATATTCATAGACGTACCTAAGCATAATATTGCCCGGTTGGAGGGGGGAGGGGTGGGTTGGGCTGATGCCTCTTGCCCAAATAGCAACCAATCGGTTTACAAGTTTTGCAAGCAGGTGAAGCGAGCTAGCATTTATTATGATAAAAATGTAACTGCATCATCAAAATACACTAGATAAGAAATAAGAATTGTATATTCAGCCATCTCTGGCCCGTAAAATATTAAGTGCATGTTTAAAGCCAGTGTCTACATGTATGAATGTGGAGCATTTTTAAAATGTGTGGTTTGCATATTCTACTTACGGTATAGTCGCGTGTACACGGCACACACGTATATAAGGCGCACCCATACTTTCGACCCTCTGTATTAAAAAAAAAAAATATTGCCGTCTTTGCACATGGCGCGATTCTATCGCGTGATAATACATACGAGGCTCGGAATCGGCCCCAGAATGAGTGAAAGTTTGAACTTCCAGTCATATCAGCGCCGCTACTTAGCTCAGCTACTTAGCTCCACAAAAATCTATCAGTAGGCCTACATATGTATACAGTGTGTGTATACGTAGGGGTATGTGTGTGTACAACGCCGTTAATAGCGCACACTTCATTGTATGAGCAAGACAGGGAAACTCACGCGGGAGAGCTTGGAAGAGCTAGAGAGAGAGCGTGAGCGAGGGAGCGAGAGAGCGTGAGCGAGGGAGCGAGGGAGCGAGATGAATATTTAGGGGGCAGGGCTAGGGACAGAACATAATATATCATTGCTGGTTTGCATATCTAAATCCGGTGTAATAATATAAAAATTAATGAAACAAATCAACGAAATTTACTCCGGAATGGAAACTCGGCGTTTGAAGAACTAACAACACCACACACACAAACACACCAAAAAATAAAAAATAAATAAATCACGGAAAAAGAAAAAGTCTGAGAAGAAAATATAAAATGAAAAGATAGCTTTCAGGTCTTTAGAAAAATTCGAGGCACAAATTTATTCATTGTTAGAGTACATCAGAATTAAGAAATATTAAGATAAGGAATAGTAATAATTTTCTTTAAAAGTAGGCCCACCGAAAGAGGGAATTTACGAAGAAAAAACCTAGATCAAATATCAAAAGCAATGGTCAACAATTAAGCCTGCCCCTCACTTAAAAATATAAGACATTGAAGAACTATAAAGGAAAACCCCTCCAAAATTTGAGGAAACGAAATATTATTCATACCACCGTGACGGTACAAAATAATAATTCAAACTAGGCTACCAATCGGAAGAAAAATTATTGTTCGTTAGAATCGAAGAAAAAAAAATGGCGCCCGTAGGTCACATGTAAAATAGAAAAAGGAAGATGCCAGAGGCCGTTTATAAAGAGAGCTGTAACACGCGCATAATAATCCTGCACGTATGCTGTCTTTGTGTAAAACATGGCGGATCAGTGTAGATACTCTCTGTAGCTAGCTCATGCCGTTTATCGCGCGCGCGCCACCTCTTGGTCATACCACGTACAGTCATCTACAGCCACCTTGCGAACAAATGAAAAAGACGATCTATTTTCATCATTATAGCCGCGAATTCAATCTGGTTTTCATCATTACAGTTATGAAAGTGAAGCTTAGACTAGGATTACACTGGCCATGTATGTAGAATTTCGATAATTGTTTTATAAAGCGGAGTTTTTAATATAAAAATCGGACAATTGTCGTTCAACTGCACACTACCCCGATACAGTGCAATGACATAGGCCTAGTGTTACAGGTGATATGTCCGGCCGCGCCGGGGGCCTGGGGCGGTGGGTAGCGCTGGCGGGCAAGACCCAGTAAGAGCTGCATTTCGTTGTCATTTCCTTGTACTCGTTTATATGGCGCACCCCGACTTTTGACATTCTCTGCCATGAAAAAAAGTGCGCCGTATACACGCGACTATACGGTAGATTTCATGATATCAGAGACAGAATGTATCCAATGAATGCTCACAGGTACATGTTATTTTTCCAAAGGTTAATAATTCTGAAGTTTCATTTTCCCAAAGGTTTGTTACTCCTACGGTTCGTAATTCTAGAAATGAAATAGGGTTCCTAATTCCGAAAATAAAAAAGGGTTCGTATTTCCAAAGGTTTGTAATTCCGAAAACGGATGTAGGGCTCTACTGCTTTTCCGGAATTATGAACCTTCGGAATAACAAACCTTCGAAATAACAAACCTTCGAAATAACAAACCTTCGGAGTAATGCATCAAATGTTCAGAATTATGAACCCTATTGCATTTTCGGAATTATGAACCCCCTGCTGTGGGAGATTTGTGTTTCGGAATTACGAAACTTCGCAAATATGAACCTTGTGAAAACAAACCTTCGGAAAAACGAGTACCCCCTAATTCCATGAGGTTGGGGCAAAATTTATGATGACGTATATGTAACGCTTCTATAACATATGGAACATGAAGTCATCTGTAGAAGATTTTTATGCAATGAATGTAGTGCCCAGCCAGGATTATTCCTGTTTCAGGTGGTACTCTTTCAAAGCTTTGCTTTAAATGCATATCCCTTTTTACCACTATTACATCAACATGACATTTACATAACATTACACACAATTTTGGTCTGCCATATTGATTCACCATGAAGCTAGAGTACTTTAAATCCAGAAAATTTTGCGACATAAAACTTTCACAAATTATTAATCACAGTCAATTTTGCAGCAAGAAACTTTGGCGAATTGCAATAATTTTATGTTGTTTCAATTGTGATTTGATTTTTTCGCGGCATGAAACTTCCGCGAATTTTGCGAGTTTCATGCACGCACAAATTTCTGGTTTTACAATGCTTACTTCTCAACATAAGCGGCTTGTGCTTCTGATGCTGAACGCAATCTTAGCAAACACTGTTTTGGTTGATAAGAGACATACTATCAGTTCCTCACTTCTGGTATGTCACAAAAATTGCCCCAACCCTGTGGAATGCCACTGTGGAATTCAAATCTCAATGATCATTTCATCTAAAGCACAAATTTCGATACTGCTCAGGCAGTTATTTATATCAGCATGTAGGAGGGAGTTCACAAAGATCTCCCTGGCATACAGCTCCCACGCATCTCGTTCTAAATATAGCCCAATGTATATCACCATTACCCAACCCTTCAAAACAGTACCCACTCCAGTAACATGACCTTAAGTAACCTTTTAATATCCAACCCACTCATGCATCAATATGCACTCCATGAACTCCTGACCAAAACGAGGATTGTGCTTCATTTACGTTCATCCAATATAGATCATACCAACTCCTTGATCATACAAATCTCATAATTTGATTAATAAAACTGAATTCCCAGAAACTTTACAGTGGCTTTGTTCTTCTTTAGTTTTTCTTTTCATATAGTCCAATATATCTAAGTATTTTTATCTCTCGTCTTTCCCTTTACAAATCTCTCTTCTTCCTGTGGTATTATACTCTCTAATTTGCATCATATTTTTGCATAGTAGTTCTACAAAAATTGAAATTTACTCCATCTTTTCGAATTTTCCAATAATGCAGTGACGGTATTTCTACATTTATAGCCCTTTACAAAGCCACAATTTCGTAACTTTCCATTTCTTCAGCGAAACAGAAATATGAGGGACCAGAGAGAAGCTTTGGAAAGTGCTTAAAGAACTATGAAAAGAGGAGAAAAAATCTCAGCACAATAAAAACATTAAAATGCAAATGTTTTACAATCTCAAGTCCAAAAAGAGTTCCCAATGAGCACTGTGATTCTTTCTCTTACTCTTAGACTATTAAATGGCAAAAAAATTTTAGTCAGGACAGATAACATCAGTTTTCTAGTCATGTACAACAGTTGAAAAGATAAAAGCCTGTATTCTAAAAAAACCTGCCAAACTTGTAAGCCAGGTTTAAACCCTGGAAGTAAATGCTTTGAGTGGTCCATTGATATACAGAGTGCCACAAGTAAAACTTCATTCATTTCAAATCATCATAATTCTGTATCTGTGTGCATGCATGTGCTTTCCAGGGTGATTGGGTAAATTTTGTTGATTCCAAAACCTCACAGTCTACACCAAACATGATCAACCTTTCCCAATTTCTTTGAGACAGTTTCTTTCTCAGTGCAATCCCCTATTTTCTACCCCATTTTCATGATTTCATGATTAAAGAGGAGGTTGGGTTCTAGAAAAGGGAACGAAAAAAAATTGTGAGCTTTCTCATTCTGTTTATGTCAATTTGGAAGAACATCATAGTAGAAACATCCCCTGAAAAGGATTGCTTTTCAAATGCTGTAATACTTAAAATATGACAAGAAATAGCTGAAATTTTTGGGTCAAACATTCATACCACATGTGCATGCAGTCCCATATACTCATTTCTGTGTGCAGTGCATGTGCTTTCCAGCGAGATTGGATAAATTTCCCATCATTTTGATGATTCCAAAACCTCACTCTATACACCACTTTTTTTTCTCAGTGCAATCGCATGACCGGAACTCAACTTTATCTTTAAATCAGACTCTACATGTATATGCTCATCCTAGCTACTTCCCACACACTGGTTATCGCAGAACACCCCGATCTGAATCATTATTCACGAGTCAAGACGACGAGAAAACCCAGTATGCACCACCAGCGCGGCACTCTACTCTTACTCTACTCCTAGTACTGTGCTGTTGCTCGTGACATGAAATCATCAATTCAAATATTGCAGACTGTTCTGGAAATGTGAGAGTTCATGATAATAGAGACACAGCCAAGCGCTTCTTTTTTCCTTCAGCCTATATTGGGGTTTGTTTGCCACAAGTCTACACACCCACCCAAGAAAACTGGCAACTTTCCTCTTCTTTTTTAAAGATAACGTTGAATTCTGGTCATGCAATTACATAATAATAATAAGATGCTTATATAGCGCAAAATACAAAATTGTCTCTTTGCGCTTACATTGTGAAAGAAAGTGTCTCAAAGCAAATGGGAAAGGTTGAGCATAGCTACATAAGAATTGGTATATACTGTGAGGTTTAGGAATCATCAAAAGGATAAGGAATTGACCCAAACTCATTGAAAAGCACATGCACTACACACAGAAATGGGACTGCATAAACATGTGGCATGACTGAACATTTCAGCTATTTCTTGTCATATTTCGAATATGAGGGCATTTGAGAAGCAATCCTTTTCAGGTGACATTTCTACTATGATGTTCTTCCGATCTGACATAAAGTACCATAACTCAACATTCTCTTTAAGAATTTTCATTTTAAATTTTTCTCTGAGAGGATAACACATGAGATGCAACATTCGCATCGATATATGTACGCAGATTTCCCAGTTTGGATTTCCGTTAGATATAATGAACGAGCAGTTACAAAGAATTTATATTTTCATACATGGGCAAGTCCCACATAATAATCTATACATGTAGGGGAAAAAACCTTTTTAATAAATCAGAGATTTAGTAAAACCTGATAATTAAATTACTTGAGCATACTTACTACTTGAGCATGGATATATGTAAAATGATACTTATCATTTTGATTTCATTCGCTATTCATCGTATATCTTTACATATGTGACATATTTTGTAAAATATCCAGGACTTCCTGCCTGTTAGCCAATATGTTATGAGCTCAACATTTCCTCTTCCACTGGTATTCAATTTTTTTTCCCTCAGTTTTCTAATACGGTAAGTAATGTTTTACTTTTTTCCCTATTCATTCCTTAGTAACACAACATCAACAATTTCATGTAAGATCACCTACTCATTTTCACAAGGACAAATTAAACAAATTTACTGAATATCATTTTTTTTTAAATAATAATAAAATAAAAATTGAAAGAAAAGGAATTCCTGGATGAAATGTGGTATTAAGGATTAAATGTGAAGTTCATCAATAACTTATACTTAATACTGAATTTATATCAATATAAAATATTCAAATTGTTAGAAAGAAGAGAAAAGGATTGTTTCAATTGTTTTAAGGATTAAATGTGAAGTTCATCAATAACTTTTACTTATTGAATTTATATCAATATAAAATATAAAAGGATTGTTTTAAACAAATATATAAGAGACCTAAAATGTAAGTGACTTTCTAGATGGTACGTACCTACACAGTACTGACAAGTTTAATGCTGTAGAATACAAATCTTCATGTACAATGCAAGTACCACGATTGTTGGACTTTGTCTGTCGTTACTCATACATTACCATCAAAATCATGAAAATGATCTTATCACAATCAAAAGGTCAAAAGGGGATGATAGTGAAGTAATTGTCAACAGTATTGCGTGTTGAAACATGATTTAATGTGTATTTATCACAGTCTATCACAGCCTACAGTGGGGCTTGACACGAACAGGCACTTTGGAAACATGGTCCCCCAGACCCCCATGACTTCAACATTTTAACAGGGGCCTCGTGCATACAGACCCTAAAAAAAATATATCTGGATCCCCTAATAAAAGGAAGTGTGGAGCTCTGCCCATAGCAATGAATGGGATAAGCAGCATTTTTCTTCTTCTTTGTTTTTTGTTTTTTGGTTTGTTTGTTTGTTTTGTTTTTTTTGTTTTGTTTTTTTTTGTTTTGTTTTTGGGGGGGCGGGTTGGGGGAAGCGGATCCTTCATGTCAATTCCAGTGAATGAAATTTTGCAGAATATAATGCAGAACTCATCTAACTCATCGAGTACATATCAGAGTGCTGTAGCTTGGAACCAGAACCGGTCTCAAACTCACCAGACTGAAGGTTTTGAACCGAGCCAGACAAGAACCAGACTCAAACTCAAATTGGGTCAACTTGGTAACAGAGGTCCATAGTAAAGACTTCTGAAAAAGCTCATTTTTTGTTATATTTTAGGACTCAAAAAGTGTGGTTTTCTAATATATTGGTGGGTGTGTGTATGTGTGTATCTACAGTCAACGTCGCATGTGTCGAATAGTCGCTCAAGTCGATGAAAACAAAGGTTCCCAATTTATCCTCATAGACTTATACGTGTGTTAATCCTTTGTACAAGTCAATTTTTGTAGGTCGAATACTCGCCTATATCGATCAAATTCTCAGAACAATACAATGCAAAAACATTAAATTTACACCGCACAAGTCAAACTAGACGGCGATGTGAAATCAATCATTGTCGAAATTGCCACACGCCAATTTTGTTTACAAAATTCCGCGACTTGCTGGTGCGATCTCCGCGTCCTCTCTCGCGCACTCTCGCGCTCTCATCTGAAGAACAAAATGTCATGTGTTAGTCATGTTTGCACGGCCGGCTTGCCTGGATGGACGCCGTACCTGCATGCACTGCAAGCAGTTTTATTGCCTTCACGGCCATATAAAGGGATGTAAGGGAGGATTTAATACATTGAAATTAATCACTGGACGTGTCTGGTTTTATTCTTTATTGTCCAACTTGTAACAGGAGTGTGAAGTAATATACTGGGTACATGAAAGGTACAGTACATGTATGTTCTTATTTTCTCGATGTCGGCACAATATAAATCATGGTACATTATGTGATGAGAACTCCCAATCGATCTAACCGCCGGCTACAGTCTGCACTGCGGCGTCCCCATGTTACATATACATGTGTAAGTCAGATTTTCTTCGACTTCCACACAAGTCGAAAATCGCCTATGTCGACGCATTTCACTCAGTCCCTTCATGATCGACTTAGGTGAGGTTGACTGTACATCTTTGCGTAGAGTGTATTGTAATATGCTACAAAGCCCTTTATTAGGAAAAGTAGATGTTTATTGGTGCCAAAACTTTGATGGTAAATTTAGCTGTGTTCCGTAACACAACCTACCGGACCGGTCCGGTCCAGAACCCGTCCAGAACCCGTCCAGAACCCGTTAAGAATATTTAGAAGTTAACAGGCCAGACCAGACCAGGACATTGGGTTGCGATACTAATATGGACCAAGTGGTTCCTGTATTAAAACCATGGGAAATGAGAGAATGATGTACCAGAGTCAAGCTGTTAAATAATTCTGTGAAACAGATGATGACCATCTTCAAAGAGGAACTGAATACGACCGGATATAAGACATATTGTTTTTAAACCAATGTGGAGGAACACAAACATGAAAATCAGTCTGTACAGATGCAAATGCGAATTCATCAAATGGGCCATATTATCATACTACAATACCATCATTATATGTTTAAATATATTGAATTATTTTTCACACATGTAAAGAACTCAATAAATTAAAAATGCATATTTTCTATAAAGAAACACAATATTGGTCCATGATGATGATATTGACATATCTTTAAAATGTAATGGTTATTTTTCATTGCCATATGTTTGCAAATTAAAATTTCAGAAAGGTTCTCATACCATGCGGTTGTAGCTACATGTAGTTTTGATAAAATACTCCTTCTAGAAATAGAAAATTCATGCAAACAAATGGATTTAATGATACCCTCTTTATTCGCTACTGGATCACATCATAACGTCTGTTAGGAGCCAGAAGGGCGTTCAGTCATATGCTGTTAACTCCCATTTGGCTCTCAACAGTCAATATGCCTTGTTGAAATGTCTACATGTAAGTATTTTTCTTTAAATAATATCACTGATCAATAGAAAGGTTTTTTTTGTAATTCCATTAATACTGGACACTTGCTGAAATTAATACCTGTCTGATAGACAGATCTAGGACATCTTACATAAAATTGCAATTATAAACTCTAAAATCTAACATCCTAATTATCCCATTCTGTTTGGTTGAAAGTTTGAGTTGCATATGTATGTCCTTTTTTAAAGCACAACATTGAATGCAGGAAGTCCCTGGATAATCCTAATTCTTCACATAATTTACTTTTCCTTTCTTTTTATATTGAGCATGCATGCTGCCTACAATGTAGTCCTACTTCCAATAAGAGAAACAGGGCCTGTCACTGGAGACTATGCAGCTACGTGCTCACATTGGCAAGATCAAGGTCTTGCTGATAAACTTTGCTCTCCACATGGCCAATGTACAGACTCACTCACAGTAGTGGAATTGAATTTCATTGCATTGTACAATGCTACATGAATGACTGCACATTATGCCACCGTATTCTTCTCATACAAAATTTATGTTCATGGCCAGATATATTTGATTTTCTCCTAATTTTTCTTTGTTGAGCAACAAATTTCTAATTTATGATGCAAACATGTGCCAGTATTGTTGAAACTCAGATATTATTTTTTAAAAAATATTTGAAGTAGGCCTTACACTCAAAAGAACTATTGAGTGATTCACTATTTTCTTTTTAGAGAGCATTCTACAATAAACAGATATTCACTCTTGAAGGAGTGATCACAGACATGGTTCCCAGTGAAATTAGAGTGAAAATTCACTCCTATTATGAGAAAAAGAGAGAGTACTCATTCAAATATTCCAAATTTTTATGATACTTTTGTACTGGACTTATATCATTAACATCTAGCCAACAACCAAAAACATCTTATTCAGAGTGTCATTCAGATAAACACGATGCTATTTTTGTTTAAACATCAATTTCACCCTTTTTGTTCAGCCAAGAAACTCAAAACAGTGTGATCACATACATTGTTAAAAAACCCGCCCATCAAAGAAATCTCTAAATTAAAAAACAATGTAGCTCTCCCTGTTACATCTTACATGTACATGTACATAGCAACTTTTTCATCAAACACATTGTATACATGTACATAATTAAAGTTCATGGTTGAAAAAAGCGATGATTTATGTAACATGCAACAATTCATGCTGTAGGTTTTTACATGCCATTTTATGCACATTATCACGCTAATGTGGTTTTTAATTGTGACACAAATATCCATCTATTTATTTATACCTGAAGAGTTGCAAAAATAAATGATTACACAATTTCACATGTGAAGTGCCTGAAATAACTTCCACTGTAATGAACGAAACCACAACATCCCAGAATATCTGATTTGCAAATTAGTAGGCACAAGTCATTACTGGCTTTAATTATTACGGCAATTTATTTTGAGTTACCATCTCCTCTAAATCATATCCTGATTGCTACACATTATTGTTGTTGTTTGAATACAAGCAAAACATAGAGGCCTACAAGTTTCCCGTTCTCATTGGAAGGTTTGTTATACATTAAGACAGGAAGATGAAAAGAAGGAAAAACAGCAATCCATGTTGTTATGGAAGATATCTCTTTCAGTTTCAGTTTTCATCTTAAATTGAATGCAACCTCTATCCTTCCCAGACTTACCAATACTTTGGTTGTAACCTATTCATATTGCCACCTGCATCCATTCAAAATGTGATGCCGGTTGATACAAGTATGAGGATTAAGTGTTATAATTCATATCCTTGTTCCCCTTACAAATCTGGTGGAGTTTTGTATTAGATGTAGTTTCGAAAAGCTGGAATTTTAGCTGCAGCTGCAGATCCTAAGTATCTAAACATATTAGATATAAGAGTCGGGACCAAGTTTTCATTGGTCATTAAATAAAATATGAGAGAAATTAATGATCAAGTTTAATTTCCCTGCTAGGCTCATAATTTCCAACAAAAATCCCATAAATTTTTTAAGAAGATCTGAAACCCACAAGATTTTTTAATTCTTGGCATTTGGCTCAGTTAAATGGCTTTACTCATTTTCAGATCACAGGTTAAGCCCAGGCAGGCAGATGTCAGTTATTAATGAAGCCCTTACAACACACCTCCCTTCAACTCCTTTATTTCAAAAACTGTGAAGCCTTTAGATTCCACCCTGAAGAAGCATTAACGACTGTCCGTAAGGTGACCCCGTCATCAGCAGATAATGACTTTGAGATTATTACCCGACCTATCATAAAGCCATTAATCCAAGCAGTGAGGTGAGAAGGGTACTTCACACCTACTGAGACGGGCCATCAAGAAATGGAGTCAACCATAGGATGGCGGGGTCGGTTGGATCGGCACAGGGCCTGTCTGACACCATCACAGCCAGCCAACCAACCATCCATCTTACCCCTCCCCCCCCCCCCCCCCCTGCATCATTCATAGCTCAAATTACACTTCACTGCTGACCCTTTTTTGTATCCTCTCCTAATAATTTGATAAATATTATGAATTATTCACATAATTAGTAATTTTTTTTATTGACTGGCACTGCTGGATATGGAGTCAACTATAGGACAGAGGTCGGTCGGTTAATTCGGCACATGGCCTGCCTGACCCATCCTTGCCTAATGCTTTCCAACCAACCTGCTCACCTCACCCCATCCCTCCCTCTCCGTCATTACCAGTTTAGATTACATCTCACTGCAGACTTTATATATCCTCTCTATAGTATTTTGATTGCCCATATTTTTACCATTTCTTATTGACAAGCACTGCTTGTTTGGATTTAATGATCAGACATTTTACCAAAAAATATCTGCTCTGGGCTTTCTAAAATTACGGTACAAAAAATATTTTCAAATAATTTCAGCTTATTGAAGGCCAGATACTGAAAATGTAATGCCAGCATAGTCTAATTTCCTCACAGAGTGAGACCAAGGAGAAAAAGAAAATCATATTAAACATCTGGCCTCTATGTGAATTTGCTTTTGTTCTCCCTTAATTTCGTAGTTTTTAAGCCCTGTCATATACATCAATGGTGTCACACATTGAATGTTACTGGTTTTAGGGCCAGGTCAGTATGGCCACTTAAGAAAGCACAAAAGCATGACAGCCTACAAACAGATTCTGTGAAAGCCAAAAGGAAAGAGGCCTCAAGCTTTGTCATTTTGAGAGTGGCAGTTTGACAGGGGCAATGTAGCAAGAGAGTAGTGGACAGCAATAAAAATCTGTATGGCCTCTATGGGCTGGTATTTCTAAATAACTCTTTAGAAATCTTCCTTATAAAAAGATAATGGATCACAATGAATTTTCATATTATTTAAGAGCTGGCAACTAATCTACATGGCCTCTGAATCTAGGAAAATATTTGGCACCTTTCAATGTCTGCACAAAGATTGGTAACTGGTACTGTGAGTTTCACATTAAGACCTGGAGATGAGAAGTGTTAACTTGTTCAGTTATTTGCCATTTATTTTCATTATTCGTGGTGACTTGAAGCAAACTTAGAGTAGCCTGACACAGTCAGTTACTACACACTAATCCTGTGCATGAGCAGACCAAGGGAGGGAAAGAATCTTTGCAGCCCCAAAGGCCACCCATTTTGAAGTAAAAGGGTTAGCCGCTATCAATGTTAGCCTTTCATACCTTTCAGTCACCTTTAATTTTGAAATTCCTGGGTCCCATACTGCTACTTACACATTAAAAGTGATGTCTAGCGCCCAGATAAATCCGACTTTAAAAAAAAAAGAATATGTCACTCCTAACAACAATGCGTGTCTGCATGACAGTGAATTCCCTACATCAACATCTTATGAAGATAGCATTCAATATATACATCACATCACATCTGCTTAGAGCGAGAAGTGCATTAACACATATCAGTCTGCATATAGTTAACGTCCTTCACGCTCTCAGCAGACAATTAGTTGACTTGGGGATCTCTTGTTTCCACATTAAAACTGAAGGGGTACGGATTTTCAGAAAGCAAAAATTTCTAGGAAGCAAAATATAAATAGGGCACACAGCTACTTACATGATATACACCATTCCAAGCTGCAAATGGTCTGGGAGTAGGAAGGTTACAAACAGCCCCACCCACAACCCCACCTCCTTAGCTAGAGCTACATGCAAACAACATCAAGATGATGAAGTATCTTTTAAAAAATTACTTCAGAATGCTTTCAGAATAATAAAGTAAAATGTAGATTTATACCCTCAAGAGTGCTGAATAATACGTAACAAAATACTACAGAAATCAACTTGAACTTCGTTTGTACTTTTCTCATATTTTTCTTCATTCTCCCGGTGCTGTGGAAACGCTGGGGAGTAAATAATCAATGTATTCAAATATTCATAAGCATTCATATAGCCTACTGATGCAGTCCTCATTAGGTTTGCGGTTCTTGTACAGTTTCATCAAATCTATTTTTCATGCATACATATTTTCACTGCATATGGCAAACACAATTACAGGTAGAGAATATTAAAAAGTAAATAAAACGCAAATGAAATCGATAATGACTTTATACAGTAGTTGAAGCCATATGGCTTTTTTTCCTCTCTCTCTCTCTTCTTTCTCCACTCTTTCTCTTTTCTGTCTTTCTCCACCTCTCTCTCTCTCCCTCCCCTAGCTTTCTACTTTCTCTCTTTCCCACTCTCCAAATCATATTTTCTGCCCTAGTTGTGATAAGCATGATTACCTGTGTGTGAATAATTTTTTTTTTAAACGGTACATGTTATCTTCAGAAAATATTATGCATGCAAAGTAAGAAAGCTTTCAAGAATTGAATCCAGGGACGAGGAGCTACAGATATTAAATTTTTCATACTGAGTAATTGAAAATGTATAATTCCACTCTACATTTCATAGTAAAGACATATCACTGCCATAAATTTTGACAAACATAAGATCATGGTAATGGAAAAGGAGATCCTTTCCAAACACAAGATTTTTTCTCGAAAGAAATGTACTGGTTTTCCTGAGAAGATTAAATATTGCGGCAATATGAATTTTGATCAGGAAGGATATATTCTGTACAACCCAAGCTTTTGTGTAGTATCAACAGACAAAATGGCAACTTTAAAATTCTTTTTGTGAAGCTGCAATACTTTTCATGATTTGATTAAAATCAGGTTTTAAAAGAGCAGTCTGAATTGCTAAATCACAAAAATAAAATGAGATGAGTTGCTCCTTAAAGATCTGCAATTTCAAGCAAAATCATGAAGAAAAAAAATAATTATAGGTATGATTTTATCGCCTGCCTTTTCCGAAACAATTGTTCACATTATGCAACAAACACTTTTGATCTTTCTTTCCCTCTGTTTTAATGACCATCTCCATAATTTATTGAAGTATTTAAGCATTCATACATAACTGCCCACCCCCAATAAAAGAGAGTTTCTAGCCAGGCCTTCTGGAAGCCATCATCAGTATATGAATTCCTATTTCAAAGTGCTCCCTCCTGATCAGAAATTTAAAAAAACAATTTACAGGTACGATAACCACCGACTGAATTTTAGGAAACACTACATAAAATTCCCTTTTTGTTAAACGAACATCTTCATAATTTATACAAGTATTCATACATCCCCCCCCCCCCCCCTCCATGAAATAGCGTTCCTGACCAGGCCTGTCTTATGGAAGCCATCATTGGTTTATTATATGAATTCCTGTTTCAGAGCGCTCGCTCCCGATCAGGCAGTAATTGGTAGGCCTTATGGTACCGCAAGGTATGCCCCGTGAAGCCCATCACCAGCACGCATTCGCCTGGCTTCTCTTTCTCCCCCTCCAATAGCAGGGAATGCCAATGATGCATTTGCAATATTAAATATGGCAGGCATGTACTTTGTGCAGCGTCTCATCTTTTGCCGGGGCCCCCGCGTGTTTGTCGGGCACTGTCTACATCAATTTAGGGATTGCACAAGAGGAGAAGGGAGGAAAATGGGAGAGGAATTCCAAAGAGGTGTCTGAGTAAGGAAGATGAAAACGTCTAAATAATGTATGAGGATTCGGAATGCACTTTCCCCCCAGTTTGAATTATACTGATTGAAATCTAGCTTTCTCTCCCGCACAAAGCTATTGTATCTGTAGTCAAGGGCATCATATTAACTGCAAGACTAATATAAAGAACTGCACAAAGCAAAGCATACAAGCTGCATCGAAATGTGTCCTGGGTTCATTTGAATATTTAATAAATGACCTTCCCTCGCGACATAATACTTAAATAGAAAACAATGATCAAACCCTAACTTTTTATAAAAATCAAAGTATATTTCTATTTGGATATCCTTTCAAATCGTATCATCATTGCTATATCATGTGTACTGTCTTACCTTGAGGAAGAAATGGTTGCAATTTGTAACAGCTACTTCACAGGGCTCTGTAAAGATATAAACATGTAGAAAGTGGGATTTTGAACGATTTACCATTTAAGATAATGAAAGTACGATACAATTGAACTTGAGTTTATGAGGGTCCGAAAAAGCTGCTGCATGGAGCTGCTTCCTGCTGCATCATATCCATATCAATCGGTTGAACAGAGTATCTTTGTAACTTGCATACTAGACATCTTGCAGGACTCTATGGAAATATGTTTGCTGAGTGATAGAATGGCAATAACTGATTGCACTTTAATAAATTCACTATAAACTTACATCCATCTAGCTCTCAACAGAATGAGTAGATGGAATTAGTTTCTATAAAAATCAATACTATACTATTTAATTAATTCATAATTTATTGGTCATGCACAAAAAACACCTGGCATAAAAATCATTCTAATGCCAATTCCATTGTTATGTCAATGTACATATAATTTGTAAATAAATAATGTAACTCGCTAACCCAAGAAAAGCATGCAAATAATGTTTCAGTTATTTCTATTCATTTCTATTCATCTTGTGCAGTAGTATGAACTCATTAATATTTATCCAATCTGTCATGGTCAAATGCATGGTTGTGTTTAAAAAAAAAGTGACCTTCGTGAGGAAAAAATCAATAATTTCACAAAGGGTGTGAATATCATTCTTACAGCACTATCGAAAAACATATTGGTGAATATATTCTCATTTCCCTCTGCTATATGAATTTCAACACAGTCACTTCCATTTGAAAGGAGCTAAATTTAAATCAAATGCCTGAAAAACTTGTTCGGTGTAAACATGTTGAGTGTTCTCTTCACTGAAGGAACAAAACTGGACAAAGGGTCTGAACAAGCAGACTAGAGCTGCTAAGATCACAGAAGGGTAGTCAGGAATGGAAATGTCCTGAATTCAAGCCGACACTGACTAGCTCTCACTGAAAAGTGAACGTAAATGAGTAATCTGCATTTCTTCCATGCTATTTTCAACCCAGAGCTGCTAATACTGTGAAACGTTGGCTACAAAAACCAAGTAAATGAAGGGGGAAATATATCTAGGTTATCTAGCGAGCAGCAATTCATAGAGGAAATACATGGGTCTACGAGGAGTGGATATCTCGTACACACTTTTCCGTTACTTCAGACAGATAATTCTTTCCGAAATGGAACAAGGGCCTTCCTTAATGAGATGCCTCTAATTGAAATAAAATATTTCAAAAGCTCTATACCTGCCATTTCAGGGGGAAATGGAAATGCAAGAGATACTTTGGTACGACTCCAATAATGTCATTCACATTTTTATTTCTAATCTGAAACAATACATTCATCTAGGTAGGGCTCACCACATACAGGGGCGCAGTGCCCATGGGCTCCTGCATTTTAAGTGCAGGGCTCCCATATGCTTGGTGCAACCCTCAAGATTTCAAACTTTAAACAGGTGGCCTATATACACATGTACTCATAAAGACCCTAAAAACATCATTCCGTGTAATAGAAGATAGTATGAAGACCTATTCTAGGTGGATACGAGCCTACCTATGTTGCCCTCGGGAGTCAAAGATAAAGGCAATATGGTTATTTCAAGAGCAGGATAAGCACACATCACTAGAAAAGTGAGACTGTCAATATATTATTACTACTTTTTATCCACTTTTAAGTCACATTAGCTACGTTCATACGGGACTTGTAGTATCAAAACTTTAAGTTAACGAAACAACGGCTACTATCAACTACGAGGGTTCAAACAAGCCCGACCGAAACCATAGCTTGTTGTTCCGAGACTACAAGTCGAGCGATCGTTATTAAACATGAGCAGAGAAGTCATCCTTAAATTCTGTCCATACGGTCTGTAACTACAACAAGGACCCCGCCCCCCGCTTGTGGTTTCGGCGTTAACCACAAGCTCGCTTGTGATTCTGGAACTACAGGTAAACTTTCAAATCTTCAAGTCCATTCATACGGTCTAAAACTACAAAATAACTACAAGATAATTTAAAGTTTTGAAACTACAAGCAAAACTTAAAGTTGAGCTCCCTTTGTGTGAACCTGACTAATATTATGATGTTATATTATATACATAAGTTCCCAGATGTACATGTAAGACAAAGGGGAATAGGATGCAATATACAGCTTGCTGCTAGGTGCAGCATTAGTATTTATGCATGAAAGATGCACAATTGATAATGATATCTGTCATAATGTTGGGCAAGAAAAGCAACAGATTATAAACATACATGTATATGCAAAAAATGAATTATGAAATAAATTTGATCAATATCATTGTAGTACCACGTGTTATCTCACAAACGGACTAAAGCCTAATTCCATTTATTCACTGTGTAGCATATCTATGTCTGCAATATGCAGCTTGAAATTAATGTTGTGATTAGGAAATTTTGTTACATAATCTCTTCAACGGATCATTTTCAGCCCCTTTCTGGCAGCTTTATCTTGCCAAGTGGAATGTAAGGTGCAGAAAATGAAAGGCATATAATTCAATTGAGACTGATAGATAGAAATGTCCTTCTGGCCCCCACATCACTCAGCTTCATTGCCCCTTGTATGCAAAGTCCAAACAAGCATTTCTGGCATCCAAACTAATGTTCTAATTAGGGGCACCCTTTCTTGGGGCAAGACAGGTTACACAAATGGACAAGAATCGATTCTTAAGGGTTGGACACATTGGCCAATATTCCAAAAGGTATTGTACAGTTTTGGTAATCCCTCAAAAACTTTTTGTCAGATTTCTTTGATTTTAGATTAATAGCAAGATACTAACATAGCGAAGCTGCTGTGTAGTTTTTATCTCCTCAATTTAAAAATTAAACAAGTGAGAGGTAAAATAAATTTTAATAACCAGTAGAGGGATCAAAACTCCCACAACAGCAAAAGCTGTACTTAAAGGGAAAGTCTACCCTGATTATAAGTTGGTTTTAAAAGAAGCTAAAAAAATTAAAGAAACAGAAGAGAGGTTTGAGCAAAATAAGATAAGAAACAAGAAAGTTATGAATTTTCTAAGTTGTAATCAATCAAACACAAATAGCAATGGCAACTCAGTGACGTATCTTGCAGGCAGCTGTCGGGGTGGAAGGGTCTCAGCATAGGGCAGTGTACAGCCATTATCTGGCGTTCCACACAGATATTTACATTAATATTCACCAGAATCATGGATGGAATACCTAATGATCATACCTGTGTATGTCTTTTTATACAAGGAGAACAACACGAGACTATATTTAACACATTTCTTTCCAATTTCCTTTTTGCCACAAAATGAACTTTGAAAGCATACTAACTTTAGTCCAGGTTTAAACCCTGACTAAGTGGGTATAATTAGTCCAATATGTCAACCTATTCATCCTGTTAAGATTACCATGCTTCTGTGACTAAATGAATAAATGAAGTCAAATTTCTTTTTTGTCATTTCATGACTAGATTCATTTCACTTATTTATTGTTACACACGTGCAGTTCTTTGTAGAGAATTCATCCGTCTATATGAATACAAGAAAACTCTGCATTTTACACTTCTTACTGTGAATCCTTCAAGAAGTGATCAGTGTTACATGATGAATTCATTCAGTCAAACAATTAAAAGAAAAACTAAATGCAAATGCAACATATCCAGTGTGTTCAGCCCTTCAACGTACATGTATTTGGTACCATTGTTCGTAATCTGGAATTGTTTTTACCGATTTCATGACTGTTGTACTCACTAATGCACATGTCACACCATCATAGAAGTTCCAAAATCCCATTACTACTTTAGAGTTTTAATCTTTTTATTCAGATTACTAAATGCATTTAAAATAAGAATTAACGGTAGATTGAATGTGAACTTCATACACAGGTACATAAACATGTCTTAACACATCTTGTTATTATCCTGACCCAATTCATCACGTACATCTATTATTTTGTTTCACAGGTGTTGCCGATATTGGCCGATGAAACTGACTTAATAAATTAGTCAGCAAAAATGCAAACATCATGAATAATTCTGTTTTACTTTTTTACAGGACAAACTGGTATCACAAAAGTGCTTTCAATGATCTGGAGTGAGATGATGAATGGGATGAATGGTTGCCATGGAGAACAAACGGGTGAATAGTGACAGAACATGGGATGCGAAGGAAAGATATAGGCTACAGGAGATCGAGACAGGATGACTTGCGCACAGGGAATAAAAGATAGAGAGTGGTAGGTAAAATGATACATTGTTCTCTCCAGAATAAGCCAGTTCGTAATTAGTTAATGGTACAAATGACCCTGAAATGACCCCAATTTGTACGCGCATGCGCATTTGTTTTGGTGGACGTGCAACTTGTTACACAAGTAAAATCATACTGGTGCACACATCGTTGTGCCTACAAAATGACAGCTTATTGTACTCGGTACAAATGACCTTTATCTGCACATGTGCAAATTGTCATGTGCAAATTGTCATTACGAACTGGCTTATTCAAGTTGGAATTTTAATAGATTAAATTGATTAAATTGAAATGATTTATTGTTTATCCTATTTTCTTCAAACTTTTACAAATCTGTTTCCCTGACTTTCAGTTGGCTTCTCTGGATGATGAGCACTACATGTATAAAAGAAATAATTAAATTATCCAAAAAAAAAAATTCAATTTTCCTTTGCATGGTTTAGTGGATGAAATTTCGAAGATCGTACCCCATGCAAATCAATGTGCTGCCTCTGAACAGACACATACTGCATCAAATTTCAGAGAGAATTATTTTGCTAGACACTTTGTTTTCCTGCCAACATCTCGACATGCTATCTGCTACTGCTCTGGACTGTGTTTTGGAAAGCGAGAAAGCGAACAAGCTAGTGGTGGGGGAATACAAAGGGACATTCCTTTGATTTTAACGTGACCCAGATACATGGATTAAGTGAGATGACGAAGGGGGAAGTTAACCCCCCTCTGACACAGCCACAAAGGGCTTTCACACTCCTCAAAATCATTGAGCAACACAAGCAAATTCAGTATTAAGTATTCATTTTATTTATCACATTATTCCTACATGTAAGTTAACCAAAAAATGGATGAGTGACTTTGTAAAGACTGAACAGTTGTACATTTAATCAGCTAATTTAGACTACAAATAACTGAAAATCACAGTGAAAGAAAATATCTCTATCAATTAAGGCTGTGGTCTTGAATCAGCACAGATCCAAGGTTCAGAACAAGAAAAAAGTCCAGTGTCACTGATTATATTCTGAACGAATCCAAGTCCATCAGATAGTACATAGGATAGCTGGATGCTAAATCTACAGGAATACTTGTCTTCTGAGCAATATAAGTAAAATAATTCAATAATTCAATAATAACAAATCTATTTGTATCGCTGTAAAAACATCTCTAAACTCATAATTTTCATCATAGCGGTGATCCAACATATGCTCCGGTGAGAACTGTTCAAGGCTTTATGAAGTTTCAGGTAAGTGTTAGGTATAGTGTTCAGTCCAGTGTTAATGTTAGGACTTTGGTAGGTAACTGGTAGGTAATTGATAACAAAGCAATCGTCACTGGAGCATGCATTGAACAAACCCATCATATCTAGGAGTGATTTCAAAGGAAACTCAACCCGATTTCAAAAGTTTTGAAATCGGGTTGAGTTGAGTTGAGTTGAGTTGGAAAGCTCCATTGTATGGGTTTTGAAAACCCATACAATGGAGCTTTCCAATAACCTCCAAAAAGATTTTTCAAGATTTATATTCATAGGTTAGATAATACAAGATAGTAGTTAATTACTTTATTATTAATGTACTAGCAGGGTAAGGATGGAGAATTTTGCTAGTGAAAAACTGATTATTTGTTTCATGGTATTTCTGACTACTGCACTGACAGGCTTTAAATTGTTGCCTTTCCAAATATCATAAATCATTTTTAACCATAAAGTTATATAAGACAAAAAAATAAGCAAAAATTCTCAAAATTGTGACAAAACTGAAATGATTTGAAGGTTAAATCATATGTATATTAAAAGATTTGTGTAATTTTTTTTAAATATAATTTTGCCAAAAGTATGACTTGTCCAGTCTATGCATTAAATTTCATTTTGCTGAAAGCCATATATTTTCATGATCAAAACCATGCTCAGAACCAGTGGACAAGTGACCATATGGACAGGGGACAATAGCACAAACTGTTAACAGACTGTTTAAACAATTTCCTTCATCTTCATTTATCAATCTCCTTGCTTACTCTAAAACATAAATAAAAATACTGCCAGTAATTCAGCTAAAAAGCTGAGAAGTTGCAGATAATGAACTTTATAGCCACATTATTCCATTTATAAGAGAAGAGATTATATAAATTAATTTGTCTGTTTGAACTCAGCATTTACATGTACATAGGACTGATGGCACTCTTTTTTATGTTAAGACCTATTTTCATGCACAGAAGATGAAGCTATTAGATAGAGATGCAAAAAAACACTGGGAGTTATTAAACCAGAAGTTCACGCTTAAATTGAGTACTCCAATTTGGAGGTTGTGTGAAATCATCAACTTGTGTTCGGAATCCCCTATGATGACAACCTTAGGCTTCCTTCAGGCCACAAAACTTTTTTTTTCTATTTTCTCTTTCTTTCTTTTTTTTTTTAATACATGTGAAAGAATACAAATGGCAACATCATGGAAACATGCCGTTTCTACAACCTTGGTTTGCAGTCATTTTTGCCATTCGCGCATAAGCCCAGAAGAAAAAAAAAATTGATTCTAAAAATAAATAAATTGGTTGAAATATATCAGCTACATGTAAAAATATAATATGAAGCATTCGTAACCTAAACCCTGGACCGAACACAATACCTAACCCTAACCTATACCTAATCTATGACACATTACATACACTGTATTACACTGAAAAAAGGCTAGCCCCGGAGCCAGCTACATGTAGGTGTAAACAGAAAAAACAAGCTTGATGCACATGAAAGGAGGATTGCCGAGCCGGTCCAATCAAAGACCAAATTTTGATATTTCATTTCATTTCATTTCATTTCATTTCATTTCATTTCATTTCATCTTTAATTCGCAAACCATCATAAAAAGCGTACAAAATATAGCATATATAATATTATGTGTGATGCATTGTAAATATTGAAAATGCAAATTCATATTTAAAACTAGAAATATCACTGAAGATGATGATTAATACCCCCGCCCCGTGAGAACAGCCTTTCTTGACTTTTGGTCGAAAACTGAGGAAGTAGTTCGATCCGCAAGATTTTTCCCTGATTTACTGCCATAGATATGCCGTTTCCATGGCAACGCAGCTTCCGACACATCAAAAAAATATGTTGTACACATCTTCCCACCAAGACCAATGTGTGTACCAAATTTCATGACTTTCGGTCAAAAACTGAGGAAGTAGTTCGATCCGCAAGGTGTTTCCTTGATTTTCTGCCATAAATATGCCGTTACCATGGCAACGCAGATTCCGACTTATCCGAAAAATATGTCTTGCACATCTTCCCACCAAGACCAATGTGTGTACCAAATTTCATGACTTTCGGTCAAAAACTGAGGAAGTAGTTTGATCCGCAATGTGTTTCCTTGATTTTCTGCCATAAATATGCCGTTACCATGGCAACGCAGATTCCGACTCATCCGAAAAATATGTCTTGCACATCTTCCCATCAAGACCAATGTGTGTACCAAATTTCATGACTTTCGGTCAAAAACTGAGGAAGTAGTTCGATCCGCAAGGTGTTTCCTTGATTTTCTGCCATAAATATGCCGTTACCATGGCAACGCAGATTCCGACTCATCCGAAAAATATGTCTTGCACATCTTCCCATCAAGACCAATGTGTGTACCAAATTTCATGACTTTCAGTCAAAAACTGAGGAAGTAGTTCGATCCGCAAGCTGTTTTCCTTGATTTTCTGCCATAAATATGCCATTACCATGGCAACGCAGATTCTGACTCATCCGAAAAATATGTCTTGCACATCTTCCCACCAAGACCAATGTGTGTACCAAATTTCATGACTTTCGGTCAAAAACTGAGGAAGTAGTTCGATCCGCAAGCTGTTTTCCTTGATTTTCTGCCATAAATATGCCGTTACCATGGCAACGCAGATTCCGACTGATCCGAAAAATATGTCTTGCACATCTTCCCACCAAGACCAATGTGTGTACCAAATTTCATGACTTTCGGTCAAAAACTGAGGAAGTAGTTCGATCCGCAAGATTTGCAACGGACCGACCGACCGACCGCCCGCCAGACCGCCCGCCCGACCGACCGCCCGTCGGACCGACCGACCGACCGACCGCCCAACCATCGACTGATTCCAGTATACCCCCTTCAAACTTCGTTTGGCGGGGGTATAAAAATACATATAAATTAGCAATACATAAATTATAGATAAATAAATATGAGTATAAAGGAAATATATTGCGTAAGTAAAATAAACCTAAATTGTGTTCAAGGTAAAAATAGTTTGCAGGCACACCTAAAAAGGCCTAGAGGCCTGCAGGGAAGGTAGCCCATGTAGAGTAAAGTTGAAGCTTTAAAAGGAAAGAAAAAAGAACACAATTTATACGGTTGAAGCATTGAACGACTTAACAGGTTTGAAGCCGGCCCTCAAAAACTCAACAATTCATCAGCCAACAAGTTCTACACAGTCACATAATCATTCTAGTAAATACTGTCCTATATGAATTCAGTAAATATACTATATGTGAACAATTTACCTGTGTTATAATGTGCTTTGTAATTAGATTTTTTTTGTCATTACTGTGAATAACTGAAAATAAAACTACATATCATATCATGTTCAATTCTTTATTTCATTCTTGTCTTTTATGGATTTTAGATCTCAACAAGAATAGTAAGCATACATGTATTTTAGGCTATGAAAATTTTAATGGTTCTAAGAACACTTAGGTCCCAGGGTCAGAACGACATCAGTGCGCCAGGGCCCAAACGTCTCTCATATTCATGATTACCAATCCTGAATGTATCTTATCAGGTTTACATTTCCCTGAATACACATTTTATCATTGGTTACCTGGGGGGCGTTTCATGAAAGGACTTGTCAGATATTTTATCCGACAAATTTGCTTCCAGCCAATCTGATGCCAGGATTGCAGTAGCTTATAACAGTTGTCGGATAAAATATCCGACAACTTCCTTTCATGAAATGCTCCCCAGGAAACCTCTTTATGGCTATTCCTTTAAAATACGCCAAGACTTGAACAAAACTAGAGGGATCAAGAAGAGAGCTCCTGATATCTAGGTTATTGGTTCATGTGTGCACAGGTCAGGCAGCGCCAGCGAATCACCTTTCAGCACACAGGGGGTAGATCTAGTCTCCTGATACAGCCACTATCAATAATTAATTGAGATGGGCAAGCTCATAAGTCACCTGCCATACTATAACCTAGATATGATGAGAAATATTGACATATTATGTATTTCGCAAGTATCATGGCTGAAATTTTATGTCTTGCTGGTTGTAACACGAATTAGAAGTGGCTGTATTCTGCCCCAATTACCAATCTGATCGGTTGCAATATACAACATAATATCAAAATGTCATTTTATCGAACCTGTGTTTTACATGTAAATTAGTTACACTTAACAAATACATTAGAATTGAAAAATAGTTCAGGAATCAACCATAAAACAAGAAATTTATCAAGCTTAATCGATGACTTATCCAAAAGGAAAATTACAATTATAAAAAAAGCTGTTTTGAAATGTTGAAAGAACTGCACAGTTATTGATGTCAAAGCAACATTTGGTGACATTTAATTTTTTTATTGGACTGTAAAATTTCTTTAATTCGAGTGAGATGTACAGTAGTACAGAAAAGCTGAAATGCAACACGTCCATGCTTTCTAACGTAACAGGGTCTTGCAGAAATGTATTGCAGAAAAGAACACAATCAGAATGTCATTGTAACAAAAAGCCAGATTCAAAGAAAAGGGGAAATCCCTAGGAATATAATATAATTTATAATAAATACTAACACGTCAAAGATCCTAAAGGTAAATTAGATAAACATTCAGAGATTCTCAACTTTGTTGTTGAGAGAATAGCCTGTTTCCCGAGTTTATATTTAGAAGCAAATTTCTATAGAATTTCTCTGTCACATACATGTAATGTGCATGTATGATGCAGTAGAACATGTATGTAGGCCTATGGATTTATTACACTTTTCCAACTGGAATAAATACATAGATTTTGCCTTTTAATCCATTTCCTTCCTTCCTCTTCTCAGTTTATATGAAATCCTATGTTTAGTTCAGGTTGTTTTTCTCTTTGTCAGGTATGTGTACGTGTATATTGTGCCACAGAAATAACTGGGTTTTGAGGACATGCATATGTACACTGCCAGGAGAACAGGGTGTTAGTAAATTACAAATACAGTTCCCAAACAATGCCATATATTGAGTTGGGGACAGTGAAAGGGGGAGAAGTAGGTTTGACACCGAGAAAATGGGAGCAAGGGTGCAGAGAATAGAAAGAGTGGGTGAGGACTTGGCTGTTTTCATCTAAAGCAAGCTGTAGTTGGTCCTGCAAATACAGAGGGTTAGATTCATAGAAATGGAGGAAAGGGTGCAAATTAGTGTGCATAGATTTTTGTTGTTTGTTGGTATACTTGCTTTATGTTGTTTCTTTTTAAAGGGACACATTCCTGAGAAAAAAAAGTTGCTTTAAACTAAAGCACAAATATTACAGAAATAGATAAGTGAAAGTTTGAGAAAAATCCGACAAAGAATAGAGTTATGAATTTTTAAAGTTCTATCGAAGTCTCAAGCTGGCAAATCCGGGTCATGTGACTGTGATATCCAGTGATGTCATGGATTCACTACTCTATATTTGTTTTTGTACACAAAAAGGACCCAAATATCGTTATTTTTCTCGAAATAGTAAAGGAATAGTTAGTTTAAACAAGAGGACATACCAAAACATTCCACCCTGAATAATGCCTCGAGCATAGGAATAAGGAAGATGTTAGACACAAAAAAATGAAAATTAGTAACTTTTAATAATTTTTTAAATATACAAATATCATTTTTCTTTTGGTCAATTTAATGAAAGAATATGCCTATTTTTTACAAGGTGATATACAAAAACATGTTACCCTCACTATACCTCGAGCACAGGAATAAAAATGTTTTTTGAAGTAAAATGTAAAATACTGACATTCCATGTAAAAAAACAAATTGGAAAGTAAAATTCATAACTCTCTTATTCTTTGTTGGATTTTTCTCAAACTTTCACTATCTATTTCTCTAATTGTTGTGCTTTTATTTTAAAGCAACTTTTTTCTCATGAATATGTTCCTTTAAGGAGTGCTGCCCTCTTCTTTTTCTTGGGGGGGGGGGGGGGGGTATCATTCTTTCCAAAAGTGAACACTTTTCAGTCAAAGAGCAATTTCATTACTACTATTTGTATAACTGTATTTTGTAACAACCACCCACTTTTAAAAATTCTTGTATGGCTCTGAAGCCCTTCAAAATTATATTTATCATTAATTACAAACCTAAGCCAATAGACTTGTTTACTAAGTGATTCAAATTTATGGATGTTTCTTTCCTGTGGACCTAGTAACGAGGTATTCCATTAACCTGTTATTAATGAATGAACTACAATACTTGGAATCCAGTTTGCATACATTACTTGTTGCTATGTCTGACAAGCCTCTGGCAAGCTTTCAGGTTGTCAAGAACAACCTTTGTTTCAAAAGTATGCATAAAATTTGAATAACTTAGTAAACAGGTCTATTCATTATAACCTTCTCATTCCACCTGAAGATCATAATTGGTGAATTCTGCACCATCAATGGCTGACAGACAAATTAATACATGAATAAAATGTAGTCAATAGGCCTACAATAAAATGTGTAAACAACCTATATCATAGACCAGGGACTTAATAATGAGGATTAATACCAAACTAAAGGGCACTATCTCATCCACTTGGTTTCTAACCCAGATCCTCCCAATTTCGAAATCAATGCTCTACCACTGAGCCACCGGGCCTCTGTTCGATTTGCATGGAACTTCAACCCATTTGTTTCCTTATTTTTCTCTGCATTTTTAAAGTAATTTTAATGTATATATGACAATTATGAGCCCATATTTTCTCTCAGCCCCACATTATTATTGTCTTTATTTATTTTTTTCATTATTATTCATTATTTATTTTTATCTTTTATTTCTTAGTTTTTATTTATTAGGTGATCTGTCGGTATCGACAGAACACCTATTAATTTTGTCAGAATTTTCTTCTTTATTTTTAATATTTCTTTTTATTACAAATTCTTGTTCCCAATAAATCTCAAAATCGGCCAGGTCAATATCATTGAGTTTCATGTCATGTATGAGGTCAATCATGGACATGGTCCATTAAGCTTTTGGAGGTCATCAGGTCATCGTGACGTCATCAAGACGCCATTTTGTAAATTTACAAGATCGATGATATCTTCATAATCGATATTTAAAAATCAACTATATTCACGTCACACAAACTTCACATGATGGGTCATCAAATCATATCCTCACAGGTCATCTACAGGTCAGGACGTGCGCGTACGCGCGCGTCAAAATTTAAAAATGCTCAAAATCACGTAGGATCAAGTCTGCACACGTTTCAGGTCATTTTGAGCATTTCAAAAATGTCCGTGCGTAAGCGTCCGCGCGCGCGCTTTACGCGCGCGCAAGTCGTAAATAACGTTAAAACGCTGTTTTTTCGATTGATTTCCAATCCTGACACTTTTCTTCATCATTTCCATCAACTTGGAATCAATTTCGATCAATAATAAGGTCGTACGGGCGCGTCAAAGTTCAAAATCCGTGCGCGCATCTATGGCGAAAATAACGTAAAAACGTGCAAAAACATGCCTCTACAAAATTAACTCTAGCTCTTTAAATAGTCCTCAAACCCCCCAATTTTTTTTCATCATCAGGTAGGGTATGAATCATAGATTTCATTTCATGTATCATTTGACCCTTATAAACATTATGACGTCATCAAAATGGCGCCAGAATTCAAAATTTCCATTTTTCATGTTTTGACGTCATCACATTTATGCAAATTTGGCTCTAGATTCGTAATTATTGTTTTTTTTTCGCCCAGATTTTAATATGTTGTAGCTGAGGCAATTGCCTACAAGATTAGTGTCCACCATTTTTCATTTTGATAACGTCATCACAGTGAAATTTTCAATTAAAAATGCCATGTCAGAATTTCCCCTTTTTGCGTGTTATGTCTATGGAAGATGATTTTTTTTCGAATCATGAATCTACATGACATCGTTCTCTGAGCAGTATCTCAGTTATTTTTGGTCTATTTCCTTCCAGATTTTAATATGTTGTAGCTGAGACTATAAGCTTTTATTAGTAAGCCCTCCAATTTTTGATCAGATGTCGGGATCATGCCTAATTTTGAACTACCAAATGGGATTTGAGAATCCCGTTTGTCGTTTACGTGTTATGTCTATGGGAAATATTTTGGTGTATTGGTCAAAGCACTTGACTCCCACGCCGATGACCCAGGTTCGATCCCCGGTGGGTCCATAATTTTTTAATTTTTTTTTTGCTTCTTTTTGCCTTTGATTTCACCATCCTCTTGGACTATTATAACATAAACAATCACAAACCATGCAATAAACTGCCTGATATTCCGTGTTATGTCTATTAGAATGTAGTGTGCAGTAGTTTTTGTACAACCCTATGGAAATTTGGATTCCCTGTCGTGTAATAGAGCTATGGGGTTTATCTCCCAAGTATACTGCAGTATCAAAAAGTGCTGTTTGATATCACAATTTCTCAAAATTGGCTTAGTCAATTATCTTAATTATCTTATTGTGACGTCATCTAGGCGCCATTTTCTACAAATCAACTTATGGTCATATCTTCATAACCAAATGTCATTTCTGTTTCATATTTGGCATGGTTAAGGTCAATGTCATTCCAGTCATGGTCATCACCATTATCACTATCGTGATCCTCATCATCATCATCATCATTATATCATCATCTTCATAATCATCATCATAATCATCACCATTATCACATCATCAATCATCATCATTATCACCTTCATCATCATGATTATCATCACCGTCATAATCATCATTACATCATCATCATAATCATTTTTACAATGACCGTTTCACACATTTTACTACATTCCTGTCCTCAAGAAGCATCTCCATTCATGGCATTATTGACTTCCTATCCTGATTACAATCATGATCGTACAAATTAAAAGACAGATCACCTAATTCGTCCTCATGACGAATTAAATTCTAGTTTTTCTTATTTTTTTATTATTTATTTATTTCTATTTTATTCTTTTTTATTTTTTTTTTTGGGGGGGGAGGGTATTTTTTCCCCCTGATATCCCAATACTGTTGATAGAATAATTAATTTTCTTTGAATACAACTGAAAACCAGGGTCAGCTGACAGGGAGGTAAGCACCAGAGTTACCTGGGTTAAAGGGAAAATCCACCCTGATTATAAGTTTGGTTTTAAAAGAAGCAAACTAATAAAATGAAAATTTATGAAATTTTCTGTACTGAGCAAATGGGAGAAGAGCTCGCAAGATATGTCACGGAGGTGCCAATTTGTGTTTGATTGATTACAACTTTAAAAATTCATACTTTCTTATTTATCGGATTTTGCTCAAACTTTCACTAATCAGTTTCTTTCATTTATTCCAATCAACCATGGTGGACTTTCCCTTTAAGGACCAGACAATGGTGCTAGTCCAATTTTACAAAATCAACTGCAAACACTGGTGGTATGTGTGGTTAGACCCCAAAATTAATTGATGCTAAGACACCCCCCCCCCCCCCCCCCTCTCTCTCTCTCTCTCCCTCTCTTTCAGCCCTTAACCCTACTAATTTTGCAAGCATCTCTTTTTTTTTTAATTAAAATATACTGTTCTCAAGATTTCAATTTTTCAAACTAATTTTCAAAAAAATATGAGTAGGTGTGCATAGAGCTTGTGTCACATGATCACATCTTCTCACCTTCCAGGTTGTTGAATACCAGACTGCTTTTCACCCATTCTTCTCTAATGACCCTACCCACCCCTCACATTGCACTAATCCTCTTTCACACAGGGAGGGGTCAATGACCAGGGTATAGAGGGGGAAGGATTTGGCCTTGTTTGGACCCTGTCTCAGATAAAAGGTGAAGGGTCAAAAGGGAAGGACAAGGGGTGAAAAGTCTACAACATCCTGTTTACACATGCTGGCAAGGCAATGGGCATTCATTGTAACACTTGCCTAGTACATCCCATATTATATTCTTGCATACGGGTTCCCTGCCAGTCATGTGTAATTTTTTGTAATGATTTTCATGTAGTTACCATTAAGTCCATCTACAGAGGGGTGGTCAAACCTAATCTTGTTTTGTTAATTTGTGTTATATTGACATATAAATATATTATGTACAGCTTGATTTAATACTGTACCAATAGTCTAAATGTACCTCAAGCACACATCAGCTTACATTGAAATACTAATTCCATTACTTTTATTTCTTTCTTTATTTTTTTTTTGCCCAAAATTCAAAATGTCCTCTCTAGCTAGATACATATTTACACAATGGAAAAAAATCTATAACAAGACTCACAGGACAGGTGTCCAGATTGTATTGTTTGAGGTAATCAGAATATTCAATGAATGAATGAATGTCAAAGATGCAAAGTCTGAGGATGAAGACTAAATGTTATCATCAAGGTGGGCTCCTGGCATTGTTTAGAGTAGGGACAGGTAGGGGGATAAAGATTGTTTGAGGGGGTCTTCAGAAAGTCCTAGAACCTGTCAACAAGTTCACACCATAGACCAACCTCAAGGATCAAGATCAAGCACACCAGTATCCAGACCCTCTCTTGCTTTCTCAAGTTCATCAAAATCCATTTAGAAGCAGAGAAAAGTTAAGATGATCACATACAGCTAAGCAGAGCTGGCACTGTGAAATTTTAGCTGTTATCAATATCTTTCAAAATTCCTCTTCATATATATATATATGCCTCTCATCATTACTACGATTACACTTATTGACAAACCATAACTATCTTGCTAGCTTATATTAAATATCCCACAAACTAGAATGGATCCAATTAATCAACATTCAATCACTAATAAATTATATTCATTCATACTTCCTCCTCCCCCCAAAAAATCAGAAGAATAGCTTTGACTGCAAAGGGTATAAACCATTATACTGCACAGATGCAGGGTTTACACATGTTACCTTCAGGTTTCGAATAGGGTGGGAGGGATGTACAAAACAGATAAACATCACATAGGCCTAAATATGTTTATACAAAGAAACTCGGGTCAGAGAGATGTGTTCAGTTATGTACAATTCTGAAGATAAATGAGCTGGACCCAATACATGTACTTCATTAAGCCCTCTTTCCAAATATACCTCAAATTCTCTTTTCCTTTAAAATTTAACAATGTTCATGCAAGAAAAATCTATTTACTCATCACAACACTATGGAGTTATCATCTATGAAATGTTGAATCGACTCCAATGTCTGAACGGTGAAGGGTCTGTCCTTTAAATTCATGTTGTATGAGCTGCCAACATTCATAATATGGTGTGACTGAGTGACTCACTTTGTTGTAATATTTGGCAGAAATCATTCAGAAACATAATGTGCCAATGATTTGGATACATTGCTATTTGTATACTTTAGCCTAGAGGCAGGACAAAGCAATTGTGAGAGAGAGAAAGTTCCCTGATCGGTTCAAGTTCAGTGTGTCACCGATTCTTCAGAAATCTCCCCATGCACACTCTCCAAGTCCTACCACAACAACGAATTTGAACGTGAAAACCACATCAGGACCCACTGCTGATTTCTGCCGATTCCATGAAGTCAGAGGTTCCATACCCCATGACCCTCAAAGACTTTCTCATTTGAAGGATGCGTTCACATCCATATTATCTCATTTCTACTTTTATACAACTTTTATGCTGCTTTACAATAGACAATGTTCACACACATTCATCAATTAACTGCAAGAAATCATGTAGTACGAGGTTATCCTTTTAATTTCCAGAAATCCAGTACTGTGTGTTACTATAAAAGTAAAATATAAATTTGATGGCAGTGCCACCTTGGAAACACAAATGGAAAAACATTTTCCTTAAAGTTGTGGCAAGCTCTGACATTTTTTTAAATCACACATCAGTTCAGTTGATGTATTTGGACTAGTTTTTATGGTGAATATTTAAAAAATTTAATTTACATAGGCATTTTATCTATACAGTGCCAGATGTTTAATATTTGGGAAAGACTTCAGTTCAAATGAATTTCAATTTTAAATCTGTTCTTAAAATATATATTGGAAGGTATAAAGCAAAATTAAGTCACTTTAACCTATAAAGGAGGATTTTGACTTCTTCTGTTAGGCTTTTGATTAGTTTTTAATACATATTTAAAAAACTAGTTCTAAGTTTGAAGTTAATGGCTGAAATTGAGCTAAAGAGAGTGTTAAGGCAAAAACCTGAAATTTCATGGTAAATGACCTCCATGACCTTTGAACTTTAACCTAGACAGGCGGATGGACGGACGGACGGACGGACGGACAACCGGAAAACAAATGCCCTTTGCACCATCTTCGTTGGGCGGAGGCATAAA
The DNA here is from genome assembly GCA_025617745.1 of Heliocidaris erythrogramma. NCBI lineage: Eukaryota > Metazoa > Echinodermata > Echinoidea > Camarodonta > Echinometridae > Heliocidaris > Heliocidaris erythrogramma. The sequence continues at coordinate 36,449,259 of CM046856.1, forward strand.
AACACCAAAGTATGAAGAGTAAAGATATACCTACCTTTGAGGCTGTGTCTTCATAACCCTTTAAGAGTGCGTTTATGCTAGAATGAGGCTTTTGTTACGCGTTTAGTTCAAAACACGGTTGCGTCCTTTCTCAATTTCGTATAATCGCTGATCGTAAAGGCCGATCGTAAACGCACAAAAAGGTGCGTTTACAATCAGCATTTCTGCAGAAAGACCGTTTCTGGGGAAGCATTAGCACACGATCATTTGTAAACGCGTCTAAATGATGTCATAATAAACATATTTCCGATTCACGTGAAAATCTGCGCGCTGCTAACGGTACACAATATTATGCAATGCTTTTTTTTCTCAAGCTTAAGGCATGCGCATATAGACGTCACCGGAGCAAGATCCAACAGTTTTTATTAATAATACCAGTACTTTCTCCATATTTATATCATTGTGTTGAAATGAGTGTCAAGGGCTCAAACTGCAGCAAAAAGGTAGTGAGGGCCCTTCTCGCTTGGTCCAAACGGTTCTTGAGATATCACATTAAAACCTGCAATTTCAGAATTGACCTCTATGGCCTTGACCTTTGACCTACATACCCCAAAATCGTCTTCCTACGGTGATACATACCAGCACCAAGTTTGAAGTTCATACCTCATATGGATCTTGAGAACGAAAAAGCGGGACTGATGAACGGACGAACGGAGAACCCGAAAACATAATGCCTCCGGCACCACCTTCGGTGGGGGAGGCATAAAAAAGGGTAATATATAGTTTTATCATAAATTTTAACTTGCGAAATTGGGCAAGTATCCCAAAAAGGTTGTGTACTGTACCTTACTAATCATGTTAGCCCTACTTCCACATGACCTTTCTATATCACATTGAAAACTGACACTGATAAAACTTAAGCAGCAGCAATGCCAGCAACAGCAGGACACCATGACACACTGTTTGCAATGCATTACTACTCACTTCCCTACATACATACACATCAGTGGGACTAAAAGTCTGCTGCATCTGGCTAGTCCAAAAAAATGTATAGACATGTTCCTGTAGTCCCATTTTCAATTAGTAGTTGGTACTGCATTAATTGGTCCAATATCCTATTTGGGCACTAAACCCAGGAGCTTGTTTCAGTCTTTTTTCAATCTTTAATGTTTTTGGTTCTATATTCCATTATATGGGATTAGTGCTTCATTTAATGTTATGATTACTTATAAGATTAAGGATATGGTTTGATTTCATTAACCCACAGCTAGGACTTGGAGTCAAAGGACCATAGGGCACAATTTTTAATGTAGAAAATATATGTTCAGCAGCAGCAGAAGTAGTATTAGCAGCAATTGAAGTAATGAAAGCAGCAGTACCAGCAGAGGTAGTAGTAGTATTACCAGTAGTACTAGTAGTAGTAGTAGTAGTAGTAGTAGTAGTAGTAGTAGTAGTAGTAGTAGTTGTAATAGCAGTTGCAGTAGCCTTATCATAATTGTATACTAGGCCCGGGACGTTTTCAACTTCCGGTTGACGGCAGTAACGCTCACTCTAGTCTAGTAAAGTTACTTCCAAACACAAGACGAAATGGGATCAAAATGATTACCAAAACAATGAAATAAATATCAAACTGACAATTACTAGACATGATTACCGTATGGTAATGTACCTTACTTGGTTTAGCAAAAAAATTAGGGGAGTAGAAAATCACAATGATAGTAAATTCGAAGGTTAATTTCATATTAAACGTCGAAACAATCGAGTAACAACACACATGCGCAAACACAAGGGGAAAAAAGCCACAAACTCCAAGACAAAATAGGATCACAAGGACTCCCCCAAAAACAAATAATATCACACAAGAGACACTTATGACACAAGTTTACCGTAAAGTGATGGTATTTTATATTTTCAAACAAGTTTGTAAGGGTCAATGAAATTGGAGTGAAATGATATTCGAAGGTTAAAAATAATTCTTACTTTATTGTACACCTCGAAGGAAAAATTCAAGCCACAGTGCGCATGCGCTAATACAAGCAAAGAAGCCACAGAATACCAGACGAAATAGGATCACAAAGACTATCAAAACAAAAAACAAATAATATCACAGAGACAGCTATAACACAGGATTATTTTAAAGTGACGATTTTTATTTTGCAACAATCTAACATATTTGAAGAATTAACAATCATCTTACTCCATATCGGAGCTGCACTAGCTAGCCCCAACACACGGGCACAGAGCTCTGCACAGACAGTAGCAAGCTAGGCCCCTGTGTATCGCCATGATCGTACCGGGTGACTACCATAGGGTGACTACTACTCCTGATTGTGGCCGACCGGCTTGTGTGTTTCATTGTCGATGTAACGCCATAACTCTTTTACTTTCGTGTATTTTTTTTACTTTTCATGGCACATTTTGGACCTCTGTTGTATTATTTTAGCAAGTAAAATGCCTCTTAATTTACGCCTTTTATGTGCTTATCGTCTGTTATGCAGTATTTTTTTGTTATAAAGATCATTTTTGTCATGATGCTTTAGGTAATCGAATGTCCAAATCACTATTCGTCATTGGACGAATATTCGAATAGTGAGAAAAGTGGTATTCGATTACCGATCGGCGGTAAGCTATTCGAATAATTCGAATATTCGAATATTATTCCCAGGCCTATTGTATACATACATCATGCTCAAGTTCATATCAGCAGCACAGCGTTGTGACCCTAATGTCAGCACTGTCCGTGTGTGGTCCGTGCATCCCATCATTGACTCACAATACCCAAGATGTCACAAGGGTGTCTTGTCCAAGTAGCAAGACTATAGCTACATGATACAAAGTGCTGTCGGCACACAGCCGAAGCATCAGTGGCTTGAGCAGCTGTATGAACTGGCTTGCTAGACGAGGGATGACATTTGCTCTCACACTAGCAGATGGGTGCAAGCATGTCTTATTCAATGTATGTACTGCAATGTACTAAAATCTAATACATAAACTGCAATCCAGGTACATGTAGCTTAGACTGAGGTCAGCTGGTAATGTAAAGCGCTAACAGACGTTGCTGTATAAATCAAGAATATTATTACTATCCTCATCGTCATAATTAATGTTCTTCTAAACAGAGTTACTCATCAATAAGTACATGTATGCTTTAATTAAATCTTTTTTAAAGCAATTAATGGAAATCTACAATGAATTATTAAATAGCTCTACATATTTATATTTAAATTAGTACACAATTTTCGCGATGAGCAGCAGTAAATGCTACTGCAAACCTGTGGATCTGCATTAGAAATTTTCATTACTTATCACGCATTTTCCTATTCCGACCAAGCCTGCTGAAGTAATTCTATTACTTTGAGTGATGCGGTGTCAACTGACAGTATTTCACTTCGAAGTACAGTGGAACCTCTTTATAAAGAACGCTGTTAGAACAAAAACTCGTTATAACAAGGTAATTTTGCCAGTCCCACTTATTGGTATTCTATTGTTTTTAGCTCTGATATTGCAAGGTTTCGATATAAAGAGGTAATTTCTTTAGTCCCAAGGAGTTTGTTATAGCGAGGTTTCCATTGTGGCATGCTCAATAAGAAGAAACAACCAAATTGACAGGTACTTTAAACTAGATAATTTATACCCTGCACTTAATGTCCTTCTAATGAGAGGAAATCATTACTCTGTAATTGTCAAGAGGGGAAATAATTCAATGCTCACACTAACCAATCACCCTGATATACTCACTAAACCATTAACCACAATTTGGTTTATAACTACCATCATAGGGGATTAGCAGTAATCCATATTTAAAAGAAACATATTTAACAGAAGCTCCATCCCCCCCCCCCCCCCCCCCCCCCACCAAAGAAAATTAATCATCAATATAACACACTCATCCGAGTGCATTACCATTTTAATCATTTTGCATTTGCATTTACTTATAAATGTAAAAGCAATATTTTCTTACACAAATTTGTATGAATGTTATTGTGTTGTTTGTTTGTTGTTTTTTTGGGTTTGTTTTTGTTTTTTTTTTGGGGGGGGGGGGGGTTGCAGAAAATACAAGCTGACTTTATAATAGTCTGGTTACAGACACGCATAGTTGAGTGTGTTTTGGACTACTATAAAGTTACATAGCAGTGCAATATATCTAATCAGCAAATGAATATTTGTGCATTGTGTGTTTCACAACAGGTAGAAATTGAAATCCATGTTACCTGATAAAATGTAAGAAAATAGGCAAACATGATCCAAATGACATACATGTAGAGGCACCACAAAACCATCAAATTTCTTTTTTATAAATCATTGTATGTATTTCATAAATATGTATCTTACACCTAAAAGACAACCATCCAGCTATCTAGTTAATGCCCTTTATATACAGAAACATGTAATAAGGTTTTTTATACTGGTAACCTTTTAACGGGTGCCGTGGTCAAGTGGATACATCACCGGACTGTGGATCACATGGTGCACAGTTCAAATCTCGCCGCGGCGCTAATGTCCCGTGGCAAGACATTCATCTACATTTGCCACTCTCTACCCAGGTGAAGTAAATGGGTACCCGGTAGCAAGAAATTCCTTGAATGCCTTAGCGCCTACCATGGCGGCTCGGCTAAAGCCGGAGTAATAATGTGATACTTTGCATTAAGCGCAGTAGAGTATATTTGTATAGTAGCTGCGCTACATAAATGGACTTATTATTATTATTATTATTACATCACATTTTATTGTGGAAGAGCAAAACAAGTATGGCCTACACCCTTCATTTTCTAACATAAAACAATTTTTAAATACACTGAGCATCCTAATCAACGTTGAAGGAAAGCTTTCCACATTAACCTTATATAACCTTTTTTCTGTATAATTAGAGTTAACAAGATGAATGCGACTGCATCTCCTATATGCCTCCACCTAAATTCAGTTAAGTTCATGGCTCAACTGTTCTTGAAATATTGTGATATCCCGAATAAAAAACCTTTGACCCAACAACCCCAAGAGAATACATTTTATTTAGAAATTACTTGTGTAGGACAAAGGAAAAGTATAATAAATGGGGTAAAACATGCATCAGATTTTAAGTCTTCTTATATGCCATTTATGGGTGACCAGCCACAGGGGAATGTTACAGAATAGGTGGCATGGTAGGGTTAATATTGTTTTGTAATGCAGCTTTCACACATTCAAGGATCACTACACAGATGAACACGCAGTGTCACTATTCCATGTCATTTCCTGTTTCACCATGTATACGCTGGACGAGCCTCCAGCTTGATCATTGGTGCACCGGCATTGTAAAGATGATCCGGGGGAAACACTAAACATGAGCAATTTTTCACCCCAGAGCACATGGATGAAAACTATCCGCATTACTCTTGGTACATGTACGTACAATGTACCTCCGTGTAGCCATGGAACACCTCCAGGAGTCTCTGTGTAGTCACAAGAGCTTCGTGTTGCGACCAGCATCCTCCACAGATGAAAACTAGATGAATTCTCCACCCTTGCCAGATCAGAAATATATCCCACATTCATGTTGATTTGTTTTAAATTTTGATTGTTAATTGACCTCTTTGACGTTTGACCTTACACCTAAACCCCAAAACCTGAACACAATATCTCCTCCTCATCATATCTCAACTATTTTATGACAACAAAGGTAAAAATACCACAAGTTTCACATACACCTGTATAATGACCTCTATGACCTTTGTCCTTTGACCTACATATCCCAAAATCTAATCAGATCGTCTTTCTATGGTGATACATACTAGTACCAGTTTGAAGTTCATACCTCAAATGGTTCTTGAGTTATCGTGAGAACGAGGCTAACACCTGAAATTTCAGAAATTGGCCTCTGTGACCTTTGACCTTTAACCTACGTACCTCAAAATCTAATCAGATCGTCTTCCTATAATGATACATGCTAGCACCAAGATTGAAGTTCATACCTCAAATGGTTCTTAAGTTATCACTAGAATGAGGCTAACACCTGCAATTTCAGAAATTGGCCTTTGTGACCTTGACCTTTGACCTACGTACCCCAAAATCTAATCAGATCATCTTCCTAGCACCAAGTTTGAAGTTCATACCTCATGTGATTCTTGAGTTTTCGCTAGAACGAGAAAGCAGGACGGACGGACGGATGGACGGACAACCTGAAAACATAATGCCTCCAGCACCACCTTCGGTGGGCGGAGGCATAAAAAATTGTACCGGTATATGTTGAACCCAGTCGCCTAGGGAATAAATACTGGGTTACACAATCCAATCAGAGAATACACAGTTTCACCAGAGATGGCAGAGTCGATGCACCGTCAACCCAGTAAAATAATGTGTATCTCCGTGAAAGGACAGTGAAAAGGATTCTGTGCTCTTCTGTGTGCTCCAGGTCCACTGCAGGAGTTTTACCAGCGTTGCGGCCTTGCGTATCTGTATAGACATCATACTTTTTACTCTATTCAGAACATATTCACGCTGGCACTATGACGAAAACACAGTGGTGCCCACCAGAACACCGCAGATGTTGTCATCCTTAAACAGATATCGATATAAACAAGATATTACCGCACTAATTATGATAATGCAAGAATCTTCTGCCCTCCTACATAAAAATAAAATGTAAGGCCTCATGGGTAACCCTTCCACTCACATGTATCATTCTGAAAGAGAAAAACAAGTACACCCAGGCTGAGTATGCCCAATGGTTTCAAAATTGGACATTACAGCTGAATGAATATGACTGAATAAAAAAATATGTTGTATTATATGTTTATGTTTTCTATTATTTGTATCTAGCACAATATACCTTTAAAAGGTGTACTATCTTTGCAGTGTTTATATTAAATTTGCTTTAAAAGTACCAGTATATTCTCCCGAGGCCTGAAAGGAGAGGGAGACTGCTGGAATTTGTTGTACTTTTTCTTCGAAAAATATAACAATTTCCAGCCCTGATGAAGTGTTCTATCTCTATTGGGGGGCTGCGGCCATTTATCTCTTATTGTTGACTGCTAAGTACTTGTATGATAAGTACATACGTGTGTACCTTCATAGAGATATGCACACCATTTCGGTACTAATGTCAAGATCATTGTCACAACCCCATAATCATGGTTAGAGTAATGTTGAATCATAGGCTAATGATTCAGACTCTTTCTAGCAGACAATTTTAAACTTTTGTTTTCACCGTCAAAATTTGGAAGATTTCCAAAGGATTTTATAGAATCACTGTGTAAATGTAGCCAAAGTTATCTGATTGTATTATACTGTAGAAGTATTTCCTTTTTTTTTTTTGTTTTTTTTTTTGGGGGGGGTGTTTTTTTTGTGGTTATCTTTGCAGCTAAAAAAGTTTGGGACTTACACATATAGTATAATACTGAATTATTTCATTTGAGCAAGTTAAAGGTTCTCTGTATACCTTTGGCAAAATTTAAGGCCCATTTAAAGTTGAAGTAGCAAAATGGAAATTATAATTAACTTGTTAAAAAGCATCTCATATTGTTTGAAGTGTAGTGAAATATACATGTGCTTGAAATTTAAAAACATATTTTTTTCTCAAATATACTGTACACTGTATAATTTATTTATCCACAATTTCACAAGAGAAAATGTGACGATCAACTTTGAACGATCATACCATTCCAACCATCTAAATGATACCACATATGGAGGATGCTGTAGTACAGTCCCACCCATACGCTTTTAAAGGTCTGATATTTCACCCTACACTGGGGGCTGTGAGCAATGATTGTCAAGTCTTATTGCCAGAAAAATGGATGGTTGTGCAATGGCGAATTTGAGTCTGAAGGCTTTGGCCTTGGCACATTGTGTCAGCATGATTGGGAGAGTCACGTAGCCAGCTAGCTGGCGGACGGCCATACAAGCTCCTGCTCTCCAGTACTTCACACTTACACACAACATCACACCTACAGCGCAGAAAGTACGTTATGGTTGATCGCATCAGTATGAAAAACATAATGAATGTTTTATTCAGAAAATAGCTGGCAGGCTTTATGGATATACTACCGCAAGTATATCCATGCAGGCTCTAAGCTAGTAAATGTTTTAAATACACCTTACCATTGAATGTAATTTAATGCAAATTGCAGAGCTGTATTAAGTTATCAACCTAACATGATACACCTTCTACATGTAAACACAATTGCTTCACAACTGCATACATGTGCATTATACTGTATGTTCTACTCTTTAATGTATTCATAAATATTTCTGTAATAATTAAAAGCAACTTATAACCAAAATTCTTAATTACCTTTACATTTTTTTGGTTCTTCTAGACTATTATGACATGAAAAGAAAAAGTGATCAACCAACAGACATGCATCATGGTGGGGGCCATCTTGATTATTGGTTTCAATGTCGAAGATAGAACCTTGAAATCTGACGGAAATGAAAATCATGAACTACATTTACATGTACGTCAATAATTTGTTTGTTGACATGTAGACTGGAAAAAAAAACTGTTTTCATTTGACATGATGGAGGTTGATTGCTCAAATATATAATGTTGTACATGTAGTTTCTATAAGCCCCTTGGGAACAGGCATAGATTAATGTGTCATTTGCAATCCGTCTCTTAATAATTGTACATTTTTGCAGTGCATACTTGTGATAACCTGACAATGTGTATAATACCAGTTACCATATAACTTGTCTGCGGGAATGCATAAAAAAAAACATTCGCTTACATGCTAGATGAAGAACAGATTATCCTAGGGAGGGCATCTAATAAAAATTGTTGCAAACTTTACAGGCCATACCCACATTTGAATTATGTGCCATAATTGCCCTCCAGTACACTTCAACGATCCCACTGCCATTTGATTTTAAAAGAAAATCACAAAAGCATTATATGAAGGTACACAATTGTAAACATGTTCAATTTTCCCATAAGAGGTTCTGGATAAGATGCATGTATATGTACATGTAATTATAAATACATATACTTAAATCAAGATCGTTGGGTATTGTAATAATTCCCTTTGGATAAAAGCCCAAATTGGCTTCAAATCAGGGAAAACTTGTATGACTGGTCAGGCATTGCCACACTTTTAAACTGATTTTTCCTACAATACCAAAGTTGATTTTGTAGTTCAATGTATCCATTAAAACCTCAATAAGGAAGATATTGCAATATATTTCTTAAATAATCAAATCACGGGGCAATAGTATGCTGTGTGATGGGCGAGAACAATGCATTTGGTCTACCAAAGGCAAATTACATTTTGACATTTTCAAGCCTAATATTCATATCAATAATTGATGAAAGTTTTGTTTTGTTATAAAATAGATTACTAGTTTGTAACTGGTAAGAAGCCCCTATTGCTCCCTCCCCTGCAATCTCTCATAGATTGAACTTGAAATATGAGGCCTACAAACAATTCCCTCTTAGAGTATGACTGAATTCATAGTCAGAAACTGGAGCAAGACAAGAGCAAAAACATTTTTCAAACTTATTTTTTGTCAACATGATGGTCCCTAACATCTTTGCATCATATGATAAATTTTCTATCAATTTTAATCTTACTGTTATTTTTTTTTTTTTTGATTGAAAAAAGGACTTCAAAGGCTCAATACAAAGTCTATTTCATAACCCTAATCTCCATCTCTTCACCATTTTCTTCCCTTTGATGCATACATAATGCTCCTTCAACAATGCTACATCTTCATTAACACCTGTTTCACAAGATGACAATGTCATATTGTATAATTGTCCAGAAACACAAGTTTCTCTACCCTGAACTAATAATTAGAGTGGAACCCAGTCATTCATAAATTTCATAATCACATATGACAAGAAGTGTCCATCCACGAAGCAAAAAGAAAAAGAAAAAGGGCAGCTACCCTTGGCAACTTAGTTCAATGCACTGCCCTTCTCAATCGGCTGCACTTTTGGGCGCTATTGTCTGCTCTATTGGTCAATTCACCAGTGGAAAGGGAGCGAGAAGAGAAAGCGGCAGAGAGCAGGGCAGAGAAAATGAGCGCAGCCCCTCAAAAGATGTGTGCACACGTCTTCTGAATGTATATTTGCCTTCATTCTGTGGTAATATGCAGATGCCGCAGTAAACAAGAGGGGTAGATGTGGACAGCACAGCCAGCACCAGCATTCAAAGCATAGCGCTGAAATCATTGGATAGAAAGAGGGGAGAGAAAAGTACAAGTGTTTGTGGGAGGCAGGAGAAGGTTGCGGACGTAATAGCCAGATTGATACATCTTTCTAGTAATATCGTATGTAGGCCTTACTATCAATATTTTGCCACGTACATGTACATGCAGGCCCGGATGTTCCTGCATAATCTTTCCTGCATACTGCAACATTGATAAAACCATATTCACCATGCTTACACATGATTCCAAGTTTCGATTGTAATTTAGAATCTGCCATCTTCATTTCATCTTACATGTACATTTTAATAAAAATCAAAGTAATTATATTTAGGCTCAGAGTTACAGTTCTAGCACTATGAGAAAGAAATGAATACAGTCATTTTTTTTTCCCCCCAATAATTTGGGGTTAAATGTTCACAATACATTGCTGGTTTCCAGAATGACCATGCGCATACTTCAAATATGCTTATATGCCACTTAGCAAAACCAGCAGGGGAAAAAAGCAGCATTAAAAAAGTATCACTTTCTAAAAAATTCAAAGATTTATTCAATTCCTTATCACATCAATCTTGCAGCTTTCGCACATCAGTAAATAAAAACTAAAATGTAACCAACATTTTAAAAATTATGTGCTATATACGCCTACCTATTGCAAAATATATTTGTCCCTCTTAAAGCCATATGACATGAAATATTATAGGGATAAGTAAAACAATCTCTTGCAATATATATTCATCCCTTTTCAAGCCACATGACATGGAGATGCTTCTACTAAAACTTATTTATTGAAGCAAGATCTACGAAAGGGAAAGAAGAGAGAAGAGAAATTGAAACCTCTTAAAATTTGAAGATGCCGCTAAAGGCATTGAAATTCAACAAGTTTCAAGTGAAAGGATACAAGAGAAAGTAACAACTAAAATATAGGATGAATCTCTATAGGACCTTTATGACTGCTAAAAAAGCTTTAAGCTCTACGGAAGAGGGATAGAAGAGAAATTGAAACCTCTTAAAACATGAAGATGCAGCTATTATGGCAGTGAAATTCAACGAGTTTCAAGCGAACAAGAGAAAGTAACACAGGACCTTTATGACTGCTAAAAGAGCTTTAAGCTGATCAATGCTGTCATGGAATTATGCTACCTTCAGCACCCAAACTTCAATAACAAATCTGACTTCAAGTCCATGAACGAGAAAGATAGAGGATCATCTTGCTGGATGTTCATGATGTTCATGACGATGATGAAAATCAATTGTAATTGTGTTCACAGTTCTGTGATGATGATGATTGTGATGATGTTTAAGTTGATGGCATTAGTGATGTGATGGTAATGGTGATAAAGGTTTTGATAAATAAAAAATGAAGATCAAACTGATAGTGACGATGATAATGATCATTTTGATGGTGACAAAATGGTGATGATGATCATGATCATGATGATGGTGATGGTGATGATGATCATGATAATGGAGATTATGATGATGGTGATGGTGATGATGATGATGATGATGATAAGCTCCACTTTCACGCAGGAGTAAAATTCAGCTATTTAAAGCTGATTAGTTTAAAGAGCTTTAAACTAATCAGCATTAAAGTTTATACGATAGCATTCACACAGAGAAAATTTCGGTGCGATCGTTAGAGATTCACTACTGAATAAAAAGTTTTTCCTTACACTTTATCATGTGAGATGAAAGGTCACTCTTGATATCAGGAACAAATTGAACACAACCAAGATCATGCAAGTACACACAGCCTCTAAGCAACATCCCCAAAATCGTAAAGGTCACAGGAGAAATTGTGATGGGGAGATGAGGGAGAGTAATGCCATCCCATGGAAATGCCAGGACCTGCCTATAACATCATTATGTATGAGTGTACTAACATTACCACTGGGCTCTGCCTGAAGATCAGTGGTTGACATGGCAACCCAAATTGATGTGTATCCCATTCATTGGTATAGTCTGCTCTTCTAGACACTGGTAACAAGTACAACTTCTCTTATTAAAAATCATAGCATATAAAAAAAATTTAAACACATTTTGGTACTTGGCAAAGTAAAATCGATTCCTGGTTTCTTTTCCCTCCCACTTCCATTTTTCAGCCTACCTCTATGTCTAGTTTTTTTGTTGTTTTTTTGTTTGTTGTTGTTGTTGTTGTGGGGGGGGTTCGGGTTGTTTTCCATCATAAAATTCAAATTTTCTTAATATTTGGCATAAAATAAGCAAAATAAATGCGAGTCATGAGAAATCTATCTACACAATCAAATTTTAAAAAAAATCAATTATACAGTACTTTCAACCTATGTTTAGCCTCTGTAGATCACACAGAAATAAAAACTTATATTTAGAAAATTTGTGTCGAAATTGTCCCATAGGATTTGTTAGTGAGACAGAATACACTGTACATTAAATACTGAATAACATGGACCCCCCCCCCCCTCCTCATTTTTGAAAAATATGAACAAGAAACTAGGATGCACGTTTACTTGGACTCTTTTATTACTTTTCAAATTTTTGACAAGATTGAGATCATAGGTGTTCTGAACTTGTTGAGAATGTTGAAAGTAGGTTTGTAGAGACTTTCACAGCAAAAAAACACTGTGTTTGGTTAATGAAAAAATTAAATTTTACTATTACATTTCCAGAACTTTCATATTATCTGATGCTTTGAAAGGTGTTTCCCACATATATGTAAGCATAATCAAGCTAAAATTGTGCAGATATGGCTGATTAGAAACATTCAATGGCAAACAGAACAGCAAAGAGAATTCATTTCATATGTTTCAAATGCTTAAAAAGTCTTCTGTAAGTTGCTTTTCATTCCTCTTCAATAGCCTTGCTTCCATACAAAAGAAAGTTCTTTCTAAAGTGTGGAGTTTGCAGACTATTTCCCTCTCAGTGACTTTATCCCTCTCATTGCCAATGTCATATTCTTCCAGGCAGATCATTCCTCCCAGTAAATGTGTGAGAGGTGGTAGTGAATAATGCAGTCTCAATTAAAACTATTCCATTGAGAAGAAAGGTAAATCTATTTCACCTGCAAGCTAGACTAGGAGTTCAAATGGAAGTGTGTCAGCTAACTATTATCCATGTGTAGTATCTACCGGTAGTTAAATTGTGTGATGGAAACATGTTAACAAAGAAGTCAAACTAGAGAGGATAAGACTCAGACTTGTTTGTGAAATAGCATTTCTTACTCATATATGGTCAAACCTGGGCATAAAGCAACTTAAAGGTATAATTTCAACTTTATGTGTGTGGTTTTGTTAGGAGATACAATGAAAAGTAAATTTAAATTGTTAGGCCTATACATGTATGCCCTACACCAGGATAATAAGATAACAAGAAACACAGATTGGTTTTCATTAAAAAGTTATTTTTGTTTTGATTTAATTTTGCAAAGGCTCACTCGGAGGACAAAAACAGAACACAAGTACGACATATCACTATCAATATAACAGCATTCAGACACATAAAAACGTCCTATATCCATACAAAAACTCTCTCGTCTGAAAGCGGGGATACATGTAGCAAGGTCACAATGATTTTGTTTTAACAAGGCTCCACGATACAAGTTTTTTTTTTAAAGTACATGATTTGGCTCTTGAAGAACATGATACATCAGCATAGTTCATATTGTGAAGTTGGCCCTTTCGATATAAGTTTGTTGGTTTATAAACTTGACACACCTCTCAGCAACCTCCTATCCTCACCAGACACACCTCTCTCACATAAATCATCAGCTCCCCTGGAGCAGTCACAGGCACCAATAAATAAAACAGCACCAATGTTTACTACATACATACATGGACTCTGGTAACCTTCACAATATACATGTACATGTACATGTGTCGACAGACATTTGCTACCTGTCCATGCAGGATGTCCATCATTTCCTTAACTATCATAAAACATACACAAACCAAGGAAGGATCCAGGATTTTGTAAAAGACGGGGGGGGGGGGGGGGAACAATTCTGACAATTTTCTAACAGACATCATAAAGGCAATCATATTTTACAGGTGTCTTTGGGTACAAAAAATATGAAAGTGGGGCACATTTTGGAGGCTGTGTACTTAAAATGTGCCACTTGGGTCTCGAATGGGGGAATACAGGCTGGGTATGCCCCCTGCCCCTTAATCTGCCAGTATAACAAGGGATGCAAACATTGAGATTATAGAGACGGAGACAGAAGAATCCACAAAGACATGTGCAAGAAGTAGATTTTTATTGAAAAAAGAAAGACAAAGACAAAAGGGGGATTCACATAAAAGATTGGAGATGGAGAACAGGCAAAGAGATGCACGGAGAAACACAGAATGACAGAGAGAGGCACACAAAGAGAACTTCCTTTTCAAAAAGGGTACAAGAGATACATTTGTACAGAAAGAGGAGAATAAAGGAATAAAGTTAGAGAGACAATAGATAGGCACCGACAGTATCTACACATGAAGAGACACACTGCCAGCAAATGGAAGAGACAGGAAAGAAAGATGGAGACTTCGCTACTTCACCGTCACCATAAATCTCACCAACCAATAGACATACCTTCAGGCACTCTGCTTTCTCTGCCTTTCTAACCTTTGCCAACCAGTTGTGATGGATGAGCACGGCTTGCTGAGTTTTATGTCTCTGAGAAGAAAGAGAAATGGAATGGGGAGGGAAAAAAAACAGTGGATTTGTTAGTTTTTACTATTCATATCCAGTTCATTGAACCTGGAGTTCAACAGGAATAGCCCAGATCCCTAACAATAAAGTTTCTTTATCATCTTCCCCCCCCCCCCCCCCCCCCTCCTTGGTTGTTGCTGTGACCCTGTGACTGTTACAAGGTACCTTACAATTCAGAGCCTTCCCAGCCTGCATAGTGTATGAGGTTGAATAACTGCAATATCTTCAATAATTTATTGTTTTTTGTATTAATCTTCTTTTAAAATAAATGTCAACTCGCCTCCTTCACAATGTGCCTTGGTTTACAAATGGATAGTAATGGAAAATGGAATGGGAAAGCTGAAAAATAAATTGTGAACTTTCTCATTCCTTTTATTTCAGTTTTGAAGAACATCATAGTCCCCTGAAAAGGACTGCTCTTCAAATGCATGAAGCAAAAAAAAGATTTTCTCTCTAAAAAATATTTTATCATACATGTACCCTAGATATAATCATTTCACCTACATGCTTTTACACAAAACATGTATGATACACATCTATTCCCTCATTAAAAACAAAGAAAATGAAACTTTATTATTTTTTTTTGTGTATGCAGCAAATAGGAGAGGAGCTTGCAAGCTACGTCATGGAGCTGGCAATTTGTGTTTGATTGATTAAAACTTCAAAAATTCATAACTTTCTCTTTATTTCTTTATCGGATTTTGCTCAAACTTTCATTGATCTGTTTCCTTAATTTTTCTGCTTCTCTTAAAACCAAGTTAATATCAGGGTGGACTTTCCTTTTAACAAGTTTAAATAGGAAATACAGATTTAGACACATTTTTCCAGGTACTCTGCATCAATTCTCCTATACAATCTTGAAAAACTTTTAGGAAGACACAACACAAAGAAACCTGAAGATATCTCAACAGCAAGTATCTTTAAAAAAATGATACAGCAAAAATAAATAAGATTTACCACCTCAGTGCCCTTTGCATTTTTATATCTTCCAACACTAAGATCGGTGAGAATGTGCCATTTATTTATGTGCAAAGTTTTCACGCAGCAGTTTATATCATGCAGTTTACAACTGGGTGCCAAATGCCAATTGGCCTCTATACCACTGATCTGAATACTTACAAATCACTGGTTTCTCCTCCAGTGCAATATATGTACCCTTTTAGAATTTAAAGATATCAAATATTTGTGTTTCCTGTTTTGGCAGCTAGTCTTCCGCTCACCTGGAAAGTTGAGCTGGGAGAACATTTCCCCAATCGTTTCCGCCACCAAGCATACCTTGGAAAGTTTGGTTATTTTCTACATCAATCAAGTTCTTTGCAACTTCTATTGTATAAAGCTGTCTTCACTACATGTACACTGTACATCAAGTGTTTTCTCATTATCTTCAACTTCAAAAAGAAGATTATGATAACTAAGAAATATTAAGTGTTTGAAAACATCAATAAAATTAAAAACCAAGCAAATCTACATATTCCCACCCTAAATCCTTTACGAACAGTGTGGTCTAGTATTATTTTTTTATATTCTTTCCACTTAGAACTGGACAAATCTGCTGACCTACTTTCCCTTCAAGCAATTTATTATGTCAACACAAGCTCTTAACATGCCATGCATCTGTGCACCCTTTTTGTACAATTACAGGTAGATTCATATACCCGCAGATGTACAATATCTGTGGAAAATCAGATACGGCAGGGTTGAGCTACTCACAAGTCCTCATAAAATTGGCTCTCCTGGCTCAAGAGAGGGCAGTTTATTTATTCAACAACCCATTGACCTTTTTCCCTACTTGAGAAGTGATAGAGCGAAAGCTGGATGACTCTTCTAGTACTATAGTATCCACACAGACTCCACTGTGAGGCAGCTCAATTGTTGTGCAGTTGTAAGGCAAAGTTTCAATTCCTCCACCCTTCACATTAACATTAAACAAATATTTTTTAAAAGGTATGAATATTCTGCTGGACATGATACTTGATGCACATGTAACAGTAAATTTAGCATTAAATACCAAGGATCATTATTGGGGCATTTATGTTGGGGAAAAAACTTTTCAGGATATGAAGGGATAAAGTGTCCTTGGTGATTAAAATTTACACACAAAATATTTCTAGGGAAAAATAACTGCACAGCAATATTAATATGAATGCTTCTTGGAGGTTCTCTCAATTCAATCATTGAAAGCTATCCTTTCCTCCACAAAAAGCAACCATGGATATTAAATTTATTTTTCTTACCCAAAAGTGGAACTTGCTTTTGGACAAGGAGACACCTTCCTGGCAGAAATGCTGCTCATTCAAGGATATTGGGTAATATGTAATTTTTCATTGTGAAAAGCAAGTTCTGCCCCTGAATTTTCCTGACTATTAAGCCAAATTTACCTCTGGAACTTACACATAACTTAAAGGTTGACCGCAGCCAAAATTTACACAACTCAACAATCCACATACACTGTAGTGATGATTCCATAAGTGGCCCAGGTAGAGAAATGCAGATACAGGCCCATATTCTCGAAAGGCATCTAACTTTAAGCACCCGCCTACGTGAGTAGACTTAGGCCTATGAATTATGGAGAGCCAAATGTCACCCTATTTTAATCCTACAAAATCAACATAGTTCTGGGACTGAATGCAAATACAAAAACTGACATGATAGAATTGATTTCTGATACTCATTTCATGCCGGAAAATTTTGTTTCTTTATTTTGTTACATATATATAGTAATTTATACGGAACTTAGGGGTTGACGATGGCCTTCCATAAACCAGCAGCCTTTTTTAAAGGCATTGGCTACCTTTGTGAGCAGCCGATTTAAAAAATTCTCAAACCAAGATTAAACATGTGTATGAGTACATGTATTAGTACTCAAAAACCCTGAAAACAACCATTATTTGGAATGAAAAGCTGTAAGTACAACGCAAACCGCGATTTTATAATTTCGCGTCTTCGAGACGTTTTAATAAGCGACCGTTACTCTCGAGTTAAAAAAATAAGTTGTCTGGCTCACTCTACGTTGAGATCGTGTGCATTTTTTTTAGGAGAACATGATGAGACTGTCAATCTACTCGCATTCAACATGTATTATTCGCACGCTGCGAAAATTGCATAAATCGCTATTCAGTCTAAATTCAAACTCCAAGAACCGACCGTTAAAATGATAGATTTTCTTTCCAAACATTGACTTAGATTTTCACTGTTTTAAAATACTTCCCAAAGGTATTATGACTTGAGACTCTCATAGCCATATTTGAAAACTATAACTCACATTTTATACAAATTTCAAGTAACAGATTGAGATATTTTTTAATTCCTAACAATGCTAGCCAATGCCTTTAATCCAGGCTATACTTACGCCACTTTCGAGAATACAGGCCATAGACTCTAGATCATCAGTTAGAGTTCAATATACATATAATATACGTAATATATTAGATCTAACCTAAAAATTACATGTACCGGTATTCAAAGTGCTCTATAAAACGTTTCATTTGCAGACAAATTTGTGATTACACCCTGATCATTGATGATGATGGCAAACACTCAAACTGCAATTGATTGGATTTTGGACATGTTATTGTTGGACTGAAAACTGAAAAATCAATCTTTTTTTGCACAGGGATATTCTCCGCTGACACTTTGTCTGGCTTGGTGGTACATGGTGTGAGGAGAGGGATAAAAGTTTGTTTTTTTTAATTATAAAATTCAAACCACACAGATATGACAAAGTTTTCTATATATTGCACATATCTTGCACTTACATTGCAATTGCATAGGAAAGCATGGTTTGCTGATAAATAAATTAGAAGACCTAGAGTAAAGTGCCCTGGATTCACACAGCACCGTGATTAGTAAAAAACCAATATGCTCAAATTTTGACTGCCGATACATCAAAACATACAAATCAACTCATTACACACACAGACACAGTCACCGACTACAACAAAACTCTGTGAAAACTCATAAAAAACATCCTGTGAAACATCCTAAGAGCCTGAATTCTGCCGCCAAAAATGCAATATCGGCGCAACAATCTGAAAGCTCAGAAATAAGAAACTAGGTCTGCAAAAATGTGCTAAAAATCCAAAAATATGAGGTTTTATGATTGGGAGGGGGGGGGGGGGGGGGGTTGCGTATCGCGAGGCACGATAACAATGCAGGCTGTGAAAAAGTGCGGAGACACATATGACATGATAGATACATTTTGTATGTGTCAGGTGACCCCCCTAATTTACATTTTTTTTTTTCACAGTGTAGCATGATTCGGATCATACGGGCAGCAGGCAGCCGAATTCTCTGTGTAGCGATGTTGCGAGCGGTGCTGCTAGGTTTGGTTTCTGGAGCTCTCTATCACATTTTCATGACACAGCCAAAAGTACAAATTTATGGGGGCTTCTATCACAAACTTATTGTTTTAATCACATTTTCTCATTATTCAAATAAGCTTGTAGATCCATATGATGGAGGATGTGTCTCCGGACACTTAACAAAATATAACCTGTCACTTTTTAGTGTTGGATTTTACAAAAAAATATGCTTCAAGTAAAAGGCAAATCCGTGAATATTTGCAATTCATACTTTTGTCAACCTATCTTGTAAAAGATTTATGACGATTTGCATGAAAACATCTAGACCGTTGTTCCACTGAGACTACGTCTGGCTCCTCTGACCGCCTCTAGAGAATGAAGTGCTGTATGTATGATGTGGTACATGTATGTGGTTATACTGGTAGGTGCAGTCAAGTGTGTAGACATAGACGTACATGTTTCAGCTACCAGTACCAGCTAGCTTAAATCGTAAGTCCCACTCATAGGCCCATACGTGCCGTTTACTACATCAGCAATTTGACAAAGGTAGTGTCAAATTTAGACATGTTAGATTCTTATTATATTGAGAAATAAGTTGAATTTACTCACAATTACTGAAAGTTTTTGAGGAATCCTCCTACATCCGCTTGTTATTCCATGACTTGTAATTCCAAATGTAGAAACTGATATTTTGTTCGGCTTTTTCTCGCTCCTCGCGTTTACGGTGGCGAGGACTGGTTCTCGCCAACACCGTCTTGAGAATCAAAATGGCACATGCACAATGACCGATTTGATATAGATATCGCGATTGACCAAGATTTGAGTCATAACCTATCAAGGGTGATAGTTGTAACATAGGTAAAAGTGCACACATTCGAAGGTCAATTTATGGAGCTCTGATCCAAATGGTATTCTGAGCTCTATGAATATGACCTGTGAACGAGCGCGCGTCACAACTGTTCCTCTCAAGTAGCTACATGTACATGTACATGTATGTCGTGAGTTGTGTTTTTTTAGTTTTGATCAAGTTTTTCCGAAAGCATTTTTGCATTGTCAAATTGCTATACATTTTGCTTAGCTTCACTAGCGTGCATTTTTTGCATTGTTTTTAAAAATAATAATCATGAAATAACATTGCATTATTTTGGGCTACATGCGGTAAATTTTGAATAAAATCTTATTCCTTTTTATTTTCGTAATAATTAGTATTGAATATAAGTGACTGATTGTAGACTAGTCCCCATATTTATTTGTCCATGTATGCTCAGTCAGTGAAGTCCAACACTGAAAACTGGTGACTTTTTTACCTTTTTGTAATTGAGTAAATAAAAAATTATGGGAGGAAACCGGATTGATTTTGGGAACATTGAAAAGGTAAGAGTCTTTTCAGAAGATGGAAAAAATCCTACAAATAACATGGAGGGAGGTTCAAAGATGGTAGACATAGAAATCTAACCCTAACAGTATAACACGTATGTGTGACTCATTAAAGTCATCTGGGTATCTAGAAATGTGTATGAGTGGGTAAGTCCTAATGTTTTGACTTGTACATGCATGCATAGACAGCAGTATATAGAGTACATGTTCGAGATATTAGCACAACTGAATTTAGCATGCAGCATCGGAACAACTGCACATTGCTCTGCCTTGTACTCCATTCATTTACACTGACTACAGTGCATTCCGTGCCAATCTTTCAGTCTTTGTAATGCTAATTGCACAGCGAAAGCTACACGTCAACCGTAACTGGGTAAGTAATCTACATCTTGGCCGCCATAAATTGTAATTTTTTTCACATTTCTCATGATCCGATCATTCACCATACATAGAAATGGATGAATTTTGCCCACTTAATTTCTTTTTTTTTCTCCGTAGGGGAGATTAATTTCAAAAATGAAATCTGTAAATTACTGTCAATTTTGGCGAAACAGGGTATTGGAAGTTGTTGTGTACATTTCCTGATTGCTGTGAGCGCAGACATCTCCCAAAAAAATTTGGTCGTTAAATATTCTGTCCTTATCGCGCACACGTAAAAAAGTCCCAATTTTCTGCATGCGCTATCGTAGAGATCGATGGTTTGCACGCGATACCGAGTTCCTTTGTGGACAACATTTTGTTGGCCGATTTTAGTCTCAAACATCGGCAGAATGAAAACAACATACGATCGTCAAAAAAATCTTTGTTTTTTATTGCATTATCCAATTTCATACAATTTCATACATTTTATTCAGTATAATGTACTGTTATAATGATATCTACTAACTAATGCAGTATGAATTTGTTTCAGTTACAGCCATTTATGTGTGACTCATTAAAGTCATTTGGGTACCTAGAAATTGGAATTGTGGGCCTTAAATGTTGTGTAAGGTAAAAGCTTAGGGGGCACTGCCCACTGAACCCCCGCTGCGGCGTTGCCCCGGAACCCCTGGTCGATAGTCGTGAAGCTGAGTTCGCTGCGCTCACTCCACACGCAGGTCAAAGTCCATGAGGTTGCACCCACCACTAAAAATGCTCTAGCTACAACACTGCTCCCATGTATGGCTTGATGTGAAAATGTCATATTTCATAAAACATAAAGCCCGTAAATGGCTAGGATAATTTGATAACCAACCTGTCCAGACACACGATGTGTGGGTATACATATACGTAGCCCGAGCAGACGCCGTGCAAAGCATGGCGTCTGACAAGGACACATAGACTTTCATTGCGACACCCCTCAATGTCGTTAAAAACAATGTACAAAATTAATTTAAAATGTATGTTAAACTTCCAATTTTACGTTATACTCCATAAATGATCGATTGCTCGGATGGATTTGTTGAAGTTCAATCTCCAGCAAGCCATCAGGCAATGTCCACAGGGTATAAAATTTCAACTTTTGACGGCCAAAACCTTGCTTTTGGTACCGCATGGGTGTAACCTTTCAAAAAGTGCAGCGCGATTACATTCTGCCATTACAGACTGTGGGCAGATGATGCAATAAATCATCGTTTTTGGTAAATTGTAAGTTGGATAACTAAATTTAACTTAATGAATGCAATCAATCAATAGTTGAAGTTTTATTTAGTTTAATTTTTAGATGAAAAATATATGTAATTTCAGCGGAAAAGGGTGTAGTCGCACTGTTGTAGTCACGGTTCGCAACGCTAGAGAATGGGCAGCTCATACAGCGCTATGTATAGACTATAGTTAACCCTTGGCCTTTGGAGACAATTGACCACATTTTTTGGTTTGGCTCAATAACTATTGATTCAGAGCTCTAAAAAATATGAGATGCAGGAGTAGAAAGAGCAAAAATTTCTGCACACACTGTGCCCATTTTTGTTGCATCACCAGACTGCATTTGATGCCAGGAATTTTAAAAAGAATTATAACCTTTAAAATCCTTAAATTGGCAACAAATTGAGAGTTTCAAAATCAGTGTTTTTTGTCAAAACTGGCAATTTTTTCAACTTTTCGATGAAGTTCTCAACCGTGTAATGTTGTTTTCAAGGACATTACATTTTATTTATATGTAGCATTAAAAGAAAAATTATTGTTGCCAATTTGAAGAACGAAGTGTTCAATTTAGCCCTTAAATAATTCCTGTCCTGAAAGGGTTAACATATAGATCTAAGTGCACATTTTCATAGATAGCATGTCAAGAAGCACTCACACAAATATGCGAGGTTATTGGCCTTCTCGTGAAATAAGCCACCGGTCATCGAGTGTGTACACACAAACTGCCGTGTAAAGTCAGTGGGGGATGTAGCTCCGGAACGCCACCACAAAGTGGCAGCGTCCTGAGTGAAACCAGTACGATTCCGTGGGTCTCACAATTTACAATGTTCAAATGACCATTGAAAATTTTATCATATAACTTATTTTTTGGAATTAAAGTATCATATATACGATGCCACTTACCTAAATAGACCTTCCGCAAATCAGCTTTTCCTAAAAAATATGTAAAGTCGATGAATGTCACTTTTTACTCTCAATTTTCGAAACTAGTCCCATTCGTCATGTTGTTGAAGCAGAAACGAAAATAGGCACTTGCGCATGCGCCTATGAATATTTATTACAATGACGTCATAGTTTTCTTCACAGGAATAATGAATATTCATATATCCACTGTGATCCGCCGGTCTTGCTTGCCACTCGTCTTAATGAATATTCATAATCCTCCCTTCTTGTCTTTAGCTATAACACGTACAGTATAGGAGCTGCTGACGCATGCGCATTGCAAGCAAAACACCGACCTACGGAAGTTTTTAGTACACAGGCTCTTGGAGATAAATAGGCCTAGGCCTTGTTTGTATCATCCTCATTGAAAAGAAAGACAACAGTCATTCGGAAAGTATTGTAAGTACCTAAAGTAGCCTTTAATCAACTAATGTCATGTTTCATGGCTATCATTTTTACAAACGACCTTGTAATTAAGACTCAAATAAGAGGCATCCAAGGCCAAGCAATCAAAGCATTCTGTTAAAATTAATTCCCGAAATGCTGGTCCTTAAAGGACAATTAACCCCACATGATATTCTAGATGCGGTATTGTCTGCTACGTCTTTCCATGGAGGCTGCCATTTTGTGCATGACACGGATCATTAGGTACCATATGCATTGATAATAGCCTACCTTTACAACAGATACGTCGCTTTGTTCTGATTTTATTACGATTGTTATTGGTCATGGGCCTAGATAATTGACGACCCATGAGTTCTAATAGCCAT
Source organism: Heliocidaris erythrogramma (assembly GCA_025617745.1). Classification (NCBI taxonomy): domain Eukaryota; kingdom Metazoa; phylum Echinodermata; class Echinoidea; order Camarodonta; family Echinometridae; genus Heliocidaris; species Heliocidaris erythrogramma. The sequence goes on from CM046856.1 coordinate 36,473,044, forward strand.
CCTGTAATGCAGATTCCTCGCTTTGTTTTGGTATTGTTACGATTGTCTCCGTCCTTGACGTCAATTCTCCGTCTCCACGTACAGAAAGTATATTTTTATGAACAAATTAAGACCTTTTAAAAAATATATAAAACTAAACTTACATTTCAGAATATGTGACTATATCTAATATATATTTGTCCTCTAAAAATCAATTACAAGTTAACGATGAAGGAAATATTACTTGGGATGAAAAATATTTTCGTGTACACATAAAGTAATGGCAGCCCCCTTATTATTGCTAGCAGACAATAACTTGGCTGGAAAATAGTGATTTATATCTATATCCTGTGTTTTTACATGAAATTGCATGTATCAAATAAGAGGCATATACTACACCATTCAAAATAAGCTAGTTCATACGCTGAGGTTAATTTCCCTTTAACACATCAGCAAGCAATGGTCATATTGACCATTAGGATCATATACATGTGTGTATACTGGGTATTGGGGATACAGATGTAATTTTGTTTGAAATGGAGGTTTTTGTGGGCAAACTGATACTTAAGTATCATTCTTTAGATTTTAAGTTATCAGTTCGTTAAGATACAAAATGTAGAAAGTTATAAAAACTTACATTTACAGCCCTCTTTTTGGTACTTGTTACCCACACCTCCATACGGATGACGACTGCTCTCAATATGTTGCGCACTAGTGAGGCCGCTCTACATGGTTACGCACCGTAGATACGTACGCAGAATGTTACGCACACAAGCTATTCTACGAAGACCTGGAAGGGCCAAACTGACGACGTAAAAAAATTAAAAATATTACGTACGTACGTAGTATTTTTTATTTTTTTACGTCGTCAGTTTGGCCCTTCCAGGTCTTCGTAGGAGATCGACGAACCGATCGCGCCGGTACTACTACGAGCGCTGAGGGCTCCCTTCATCATAATCGTGAAAAATACAAACTGGATGCTGACGGGACAGTCTCGATAGCAGTTATCGACAAAAAGGACCCAAAATTTCAGGAAACCCTCTTCAAAGGTCACAAAACAACCTGGTAAGTTTTAATCATCTATTATTCAACATAATTAGTTATATTTAAGTAAACTCCAAGATATGGGTTTCACTTAAATATAGCCAAAAATGCACAGTGATGCATATTAGTACCGTACTCACTATTGCCTGCGTTACTACACAGTCGGCAATGGCGTGTACCTACTATGAGTGGTCCTTAATTTAATTTTGCAGCCTACTGTTACTCTTATTTATTGTATGTATATTTTCCTTTGTACTTTTGCTGTTTATGTATTTTTGTTGTAGGGCCCCAGTGAAAAACAGTGCATTGATCACTGACTGGACAACCCTACTAAAATAAAACGATAAATAAACAAACTCATTCAAAGGACTGCTGATCGCAGCCCGAACGCTACGCTTTCGGGCTGCCGCAGTAATGGGGGATGTGAACCCTCATAGGCAATTACACGCAATAAACTGCATGTACAAAGTGAATGCGGGGTGGCTTATTTCACGAGAATGCCAGGTTATTTATAATATATATAACATGGTAGGCCTAGGCCTAAAGAGTCAAACTCCGACACAGTCCCGAGTCCAGCAACACACACAATCTTCCACTCCAGTTCCACAATCACACTCACAAACGGCAATCCAATATTAACGGCATGCATACCTTAACTTTTCAGTTTGAGGTCTTCTTTGATTCATAAGGATTGATCTAGGAGACAAACCGTACGGGTCAACTTATGGTTATATTTTTGAAAAAGTGATTTATACATACCTGCAGGCAAAATGTGTTTTTGAAAGGTGACTTTTCAAGCAATCAAGGGATCTTCCGTCAGTTCTCAAGAAAAAGTCAGCTGTGTGCCGACGATGGCCAGTTGATCGATATCTAATATCGATAGCTGAGAGTTTATTAGCCTGCCTTCAAAGCGAATAAAATTATTGTTTAAAGCAAAATGGCAAATGAAGTAATAATTTTTTATGAATACTCTCATCTAGAAGATCTAAGACGTTCAAAATACTGTTATTGCTAACTAAAATTACAACTGGGTGTTCTGAAACGAGATTTTATTCAAGTTTGCGCGATATGGGTGAACACTTTTCAAGATTTTGCCATCATGTTGCTTAATAGCAGGCCACTAATGAAGAAAACAAAGCATTGTTATTATGCAAACGAAATATCCAGGGTGGCGATACGGGGCCTGGGCCATCTCATCTCACGGGCGTCTTCCCACCTTCTGAAAACTGAGGGGGGGGGGGGGCAATAATCAGATTAAACGCTTCATTGTTGCAGGCATACTATCTACTGAAGATAACCTTTCGCAACCCCCTCCCCCCTCCCCTCCTCCTCATTCAAAATGGTCCAGCGACGCTCCGGTAGCCAATCTCTTGTGTCGACGGTAGTTCCACTGAGACTACATCATCATCTTGCTTCCTATGTCATTTTCATTAATTTCCCATACTGTATTATATATCTCTACCATTTACCCCAACGCAGATCAACGATTTTATAAAAGGGCAAACAAACAAAAGAGGATAATATATCACATTGGTTGTTTTGGGTTTGTTTGTTGTTGTTGTTGGGGGTGGGTTTGGGGGGGGGGTGAAAGTCTACTAACAAAATATCTAACATGCCAAAAAGTAATAATATTTTTTTAATTTCTTCAAAGGAGCTGAAAATGGCAAGTTTTGGGGTTGTCTTCCTCAGGTAGCCTATACCAATTGGGTTTTAGAAGACGAAGCACTGGCTGGTAGAGCCACCCCATCCCCTACATCCCTCGTGTTTTACCCCGAATATAATTTCGATCTTGAAGTAGAAAAAGATCTACATTTCTTCAGACCCATCCCCTACTGAAACAAAAGTTTTCGGAATAAAAGAAAAATTCTGCATGCATATAATGATGCCTCATAAGCTCTCCACTGCTCGTTTTTTGTGATGATTTTTTGCTCAGGAAATACAAGAGAACGTTGATTTTTTAGACTTTCACCTAAATTGGGGGGGGGGACAACTAAATAATTACCACGCGCACAAACACACACACACAGCTTTGCATGGCTTTACTTCCGAGGACAAGTATTGTTCCTCTATTGTTCCTCTGTCCTCGGACAGCCGACGGAATAAGGCACAACTTCATTGTTCGACGTTCGAGGATTGTTGTCCGGCTTCCGAGGACCATTGTTCTCATGAATTTTTTTTTGTTCTCTGTCCGAAAGTGTCCTCGGCCATACGGCTAAACACAGGGACCGCGGAACCGGGGGGGGGGGGGCTGGGGGTGTAGCCCCCCCCCCCCCCACTTTTTTCGTAAACACGTGCAAACAAAAATGTGGTATACACGCAGCCCCCCCCCCCCCCCACTAAGCCCTCCACTTTCCAAGACGTTCTGCGGCGCCTGATACAAACACACACACACACACACACACCCTCACACACGTTTGTTTTCCTGTAATAATTTTTATTCATTGATTCAGGTTTTCAAAATGAATGCATGTATTACACATGCAATACAATTCAACATGGCAATAAACAATACAAATTATATAATTCCGTAAGGCACGCCATCCATAGTGCAATTGAACTGAACACATATGCGCACACACACTGACAAAATCTTTTAATCAATTTGTTTCTATTAATAATTATACAATGTTCAGAAGTTTCAAACCATTAAATAGACTATTTGGCTTGTGCATTACATGCATCCTTCCAAATGTAGGCTTTGGAGGCATTATCGACCAGTACCCCTCCCCCCCCCCCCCCCCTCCTCCTCAACTTTTGTTAAAAAAATGAAGTCGGGAATACACAAGTATATCTACACCAAAGAAGAATGTGCCCCATCCCACACCCGTTATATATTTTGATTACGTGTCCCCTTTCAATTTTTAGGCCAAAAGGAACCTGAAAGTATGGCACTCCTCTTTATTATGTACGTGATACCATATAGATGTTCTTTTTTCTACCATGATTTTTACTTTGTTCTTTCATAACTAAGGAGGCTACCTTTCTTAAAGCATATGGGCCGAACATAACGATAATGCACATCCCCGGAAGAAATTTCACAGCTCCACATAAATTTGGTCTTGACTTATGATAGCAAAATAAGCTCATTTACAAAGTCAGAGTTGAGTTAATTTTGCCACCATATACATGAGATCAGAGGCGGAAATGTCTTCATCAGTTCGGATGCATAGTCGAACCTAAATGCTCGTCTCAGGAACGTAAAAACCATTATGATACTTTTATATCATTTACGGGATCATTTGGTGACATTCTTGGTGCTACTATATTCATAGACAAATCCAGGAAGCCGAAACGCCCCATAGGAAATATAGGATGGGTGGGGGTTATATATTGAAATTCAAACTCGAAATAATATTCTGCCAACCTACAGGATCATTCTCGATGGATTTTTTTTTTATGAAGAACAAAATTACGGCGAGATTTTGTTCAGCCTCTCCTCTAACCTATTGTAAGCTATTTCCGAAATCGTATTTCTACATAATTATAGGCAGGGGCAGATTGAGTATAAGAGGGGGTACACAAAGGAAGGTTTGTCAACTTTTGGAAAAGGTAGACCCGTATTTTTTTGTTCTCGCCAGCTTCTCGAAAAATCGCTCAGAGGGGGGGGGGGGGGGGGGGGGTATAGGGATCCAGTTTCCCTCCATAATTCCCTGACAAGCAAAAAAAAAAAAAAAAAAAAAAAGGTCTTCATTCTAAAAGGAGGGGCACAATCGAGAAAATGGCGGATCGTCTATGGTCAAAATGCATACTTTGGCGGATCCGGGGGGGGGGGGGGCGGCACGGACCGGAAGTGCCCCCCCCCCCTATAGGGAAAGTATTGCAATGTCATGCAGCCCCCTATAATGATGTGATTTGATTCGGCTTGACATAAAATAAAGCCGGTAGTAAGTTATTTCTTATCTCTGCATGTTTCGATGCCATATTATTCAACCGTTTTCTTCACAAATTGGAGGGGGTGGGCCTTACGCCAACTTAATTATGTTGGATACGCGACGATCCCCATCTATATGCCAATGCGTTAGGACTAGGGCTTTAATAAATCAATTTCGACTTATGAATGAAACGTGTCTGCTCTCATTGACAGATACGTGGAGTACAATTTACAGATTGACAAAATGATTTGAAGATTAATGATTAAATTTTCCTCACAGTTTAATTGTCAACAGTAAAATAAATTAAACTAAATAAAACAGTGCAATATAACAAAAATGTCAACTTTTAACTCAAGGAAGAGATAACTTGTGGCCACATATTTTATGACTTAGTATTTTAATCATTATATTGCTATTCAGTGAATGTTCCTCTTATATCGTAAATCTGTTGGAGAATTATTATTCTTCCTGTTTTTTTTTCATCAACCAGATGCCCCATTCATACATTAATCAAAATCAATTCTCATACAGCAGACGGCTGTTATTTTTTGTTTTTGTTTTTTTTTGTTTTTTTGTTTTGAATGATATTTTATTGCTCCCTCTCAAGATCAATATTACATTTCAAGAAACAATCATAAGTCTTATGATTGTCTCATTATTTTGTAGCGTTTTGAAGAAGAACAGCGCCACCTCTTGGCAGCAATAACTTCCTTTTAAACAGGAAAGTGGAAGGTTGAGAAGGAAAGAAAAAGATAAAAACTAGTGAAAGATAAGGATACCAGAGAAAAGGGAAATAAAAGGAAAGAAATGAGGATAGTGGATAAATAAGACAGAAATTAAGCAGAGATAATGTGCTCGCATGAACAGGTACTTTCAGTGAATCATGAGAACAATCTTCCTCATTATAATTATGTAATTATAATAAAGACTTGATTAATTTTCCTCACAATATAAATAACCTCTCAGCCATCCCTTCACAATAAGGACTTATATGTAATAGAGTCATGGAATAATAGATAAGTGAACTAATTTCCTGCCATGACACCAGATGTATTGTGTATCATTTAAAAAACGTATTATATACAACAGCTTAGGCAACTCTCGTGGAAATAATTGTGAGAAATGAAAATGAGAGAATAATGGCTGTCCTCCCTTTTTATTTATTTTTTTTGCATTGCAAAGGATGAAAAAATGTCTCCGCTGGGAATCGAACCCGGGTCGTTATAGAACGCCAATGCCTTAACCAATAGATTACGGAGACAGGCCAGTGGTTTCGGCGACACCAGATTCAAATGACCGACAGATTGACAAATCTTCAACCTCATTAATTAATTAAGCTTTCGTTCGGGACCAATTTTCGTCTTCCAGATGGTTCCACCAGGTACATAGAATCTTAATATAGAGTGTTGGACACATATAGCAGGCCCGTAGCCAGAGGGGGTCGGATGGGGTCGGAGGGGTCGGACGACCCTCCCCTTCTTGAGCTGAGGTCCGCTTTTTCATGAAAAAACACACACACACCTTTAATCGGACCCCCCCCCCCCCCCCTAGCAAGGACCTGCCTTCGGCAGGTCCGTATTGATTACGACAGAAAGGTCAACTTTTGCCAAAAACGACCCACCCTTTAGAAACCCTGGCTACGGGCCTGTATAGTATTTATATTCTCTAATCTCAGCATCTCTCACACACAATTTTAATATCTCATAATATTCTGGTAATGGAATTACATTTTGAGAGAAACTGGCTTAAAGGTACTTCATCCCTTTTGCGGATTCACAGAAAATTCTGCGAAACTTTGCACAGGTTTAGTAGATATCCTGTAGATAAAACTCCTTTGTAAGAAATGAAAATCTTGCTTTTGTCGCAGAGGGAGCTATTCAGAAATCGGCGCAAGTACATCACAGAACTCCTCGAGACTTTAGTTCTGTGAAGTACATATACATGTACTAGTAACGGTCAAAAAATAATTTTTATGAATTAATCGATTTTTTTTTTAGTAAAAAAAAAGTGTTCACAATCCAATATTTCTCCGCTATTTTGCACTTTCTAACAAAATTGTTTGGCAGATAATAAATAATAAAAAATAACTTATAATGTAATTTTTTTTTTTTCAATATTCGGTGTAAATCTCTGTTTGATTCTTTGGGAATTTATTTCCGTTCATAATCAGAACTCAAAATTACCTTTCATCTTTCTCCTCATAATCCATTGGCTTGTATTCATAAATTTAAATTAAGTTAAACCTGGTTCAACTTGTGCTACTGCTTTATGGAGCTCATTATTCTGTACCAATTATGAAACATGAAGTTCTTTATTCTGTACCAATTACTCTTATTCTATAAAATGATGGATAAAACTAAATGAATTCAGTCATAAAATGAGAATGAGAAATTGATTTCACAATGACATGATTTTATTTGTTCATGTTTTTGGTCACAGAAATTTGTTAGGTTTTACAGGATGAAGAGGGTTAAAATTTGGTGCTCCAAAACTAAAGTCAGTGGACCAACTCCACCTATTTTGTAAAGGTTTAAACATAGTCCGCTTTTATGAAAACCGGCCATCATTTCTAATTGCCCTTACCAAACATCACTTGCGTTTCTCTGTTTCTTTCTCTCTCTCTCTCTCTCTCTCTCTCTCTTCTTCTTCTTCTTCCATACAAGTACAGAATCATCTTCACAAATTAAAACACCAGATGAACACCAGAGTCTTCAAAATATTTCAAATATATATATATATATATATATTTTGAGATTATATACTCTCAGTTGGGATCAGCAAATATAGCAAAAACCTGCACCCGCAATATGCAGCACAGAAAACACAAAAATCTGTCCTTTTATCCACAAATGTATATCATGTGTGTCTCGAAATCTCTCATGGACTCGGCCAGAGCGGAATGTCACAACAAAGTATAGATCATATATCATATTATTACATCAGTATTACACAACAATACACAAGGTGAATCGTGAAAATATAATAAATTTAGAAAATAGTTTGTAAGGTGGATTTCTGTATAATCTGGGATGGAATATCAAGGCAATCGCCCCCTTTTTCATGAGGTATTCAGCTGTTGATATATATATAACCTAGAATGGACGGCAGCTTTTAACAGCTCATGTACATTAGATTACACACACAGAACTAATTTAGTTTCATGTATTTCAACTAACTGCTAAGAAAGATTACCGGTATGCTTCCTAGCTATATAAACCATCAACAGAGAGAGAGAGAGAGTGTGTGTGTGTGTGTGAGAAAGAAAGAGAGACAAAGAGAGAGAGAGAGAGAAAGAGAGAGAGGGAGAGAGAAAGAGAGAGAGAGACAGAGAGACAGAAAGAGAGAGAGAAAGAGAGAGAGACAAAGAGAGAAAGAGAGAGAGAGAAAGAGAGAGAGAGAAAGAGAGAGAGAAAGAGAGAGAGAAAGAGAGAGAGACAGAGAGACAGAAAGAGAGAGAGAAAGAGAGAGAGACAAAGAGAGAAAGAGAGAGAGAAAGAGAGAGAGAGAGAGAGAAAGAGAGAAAGAGAGAGAGAGAGAGAGAGAGAGAGAGAGAGAGAGAGAGAGAGAGAGAGAGGAAGAGAGAGAGAGGAGGAGAGAGAGAGGAAGAGAGAGAGAGAGAGTAGTTCACATATGAAAAAGTTTTACAAATGCTACAAATTACAGTAAGTACATGTAATATGGTTAAGAAGATGCAGTGAGTGTGACCAATCAGTATGGTACACAGCTAACAGCATATTATTTTGAAAAAATGTTGATGAAACAAGGTTTTAGACAAATTTCTGTTTGCATCAATTATCTCTTTAGTATAAATTATATATGAATATCATCTTAATATATACTAATTGAAGATGAAAGATAATCACTTCAATTTCAACATTTTGTTTGAAGAGATTTTCCACAGAACTGCACACTGTGGCATTAAAAATACATTTTAGACAAGTCTCACCCTGTGATAATTATTTCAACAGGGGATTAATATGCTAACAATAAAACACAATATTCAAAACACCTAAATAAAATCACTGATTCTCTTTTTTGCACACTGTATTAATTATCCTTAAAATTGCATAGTATTGAAATAACTGACCAATTATGAATGTGCTCTTTTAAAAGATATGACAATTGAACTAATATTGAAAGGCAACAAGCATCGTTTTGACATCACCATCTCATAGCAATTTCGTCCTTGGACAGTCAATGTAATTTACGATGTGAAGTAATTAACCATATATTTAGAAACTTTTTATTTTCAAATGGAGAAATATACTATCTACGCTGAAAACAGAACAAAAAAACAAATATTTTTTTGTTTCATCTATTTACATTCATAAAAATGCGAGAACAAAAAAATGTGACACAATTTTTTTTTCATGGTGGCATGTTCTTTTTCTTTCGAAACAAGTATTAACAAACATCTTTTTCACACAAAAATTTTGTACATGTTGGGCGGTTGAACACTGATAAGGCTACGGGCCACTGAGGAATGATCGATGCAATAACATTGCAAAACGAGGCATCTCTGTGAAGACCTTTTCATAATACGAAATAAAAACAAACAAATGCTAATAATATCTAAATCAACAAAACATAAATTGCTCTCACAAAGGGTGTTTGTTTTGGTGAAAAGCATAAACTGGTTTTCCCTCTGTTTCATTATAAGTCATTAAAACATGTTATTTGTGCATCTTCAATGAAAATTTATAAAACACTTTCAAAGATGTAGAGAATGAGCATAATCACTATCAATAACACTGAGTATCAAATTGGCCACATTTGGCATTCAAGGACATTCTTCCAACCGGCTACGTCCTTGGAGCCATATGAAGATAAATGACTAGCAATAAGGAAATTATCACTATGACCAACAGATCCATAGTCCTGTGGAATATCCATAAGACCACAATTCCTCAACTGTATTTTAGGCAAAGTCAAATTGATTCATAGTTTCTCGTCCATGATTTAAAAAAAAAAAGTCAGGAGGGGGATCCATGTTTTTCCACCACATACAAATGTTATGGGGTTGATTTCATCTCAAATTAAAAAAAAATTAATAATAATAAAATAATTCAAACATTGTAGACAATTACTTTTTGAAAACATTTCCTTTTGTTTTAACTGTAAATACTACAAGCTGTGCACCCACGGAATTCGACTGAATTATGTATTTATATTTTAGAGCAAGCGCCATGAGCGCCAGAGTTGGCGGATACTGATGCTGTAGAAGACTTCATTATTATTATTTGCCTATGTATTACAAAGCTCAAAATAAATTACACTATTTCCATAAACTATGTTACCTTATTGTCTAGATATTCTCATGAATTTTCTTTATTTCATGTTAAAACAAAATTACAAAATAAGATTAAAAAAAAACAGGAGGCGGGCAGAAAAAAGGAAGTGGATAGAACGTGAAAGTAGGAATCAACTTTTCCTTTGCCTAATACCATACATCTATGATACTACAGAATATGTCATTCAATAGAAATTTAATATCTCAAATCACATATATAGCAAATGCAACAAATGAAGAATGATTTTGGAATATCAATCTTATCATTCATGTGCGTATTATCCGAAGGATACAAATTCAAGAAAGTTGAGTGCTATGAATAAGATAAATATTTAGAGAAACAAAACAAATCAAAACATTTCCTTTCTTCAGAAAAAAGGTTTGCGGTACAACCATGGTTGTACCGCAAACCTTTTTTCTGAATTACAAATTCACCATGCAAACCTTCAAATCCTATATTTCCTTTCTTGTTTACAAATTGCACTGGTACTTAAGCTTACGCTACTATTTAAATACTTCAACTGAATTGTAATGAACATAAAATAAAACAGTATAAGAAGAGCCGACACATAAAAAATTTTACTTCAATCTGATAAAGTTGAATAACCTACTGGATGGTCTTAGCCCTCAAAATAATATTAATAATTTTTAAAAAATGGGCTGCGTCAAGATTAAAAATGTGAAAATGAACACATACCGTAAAGCAGAATTGTGATTCAAATTGGTATCAATAATGCAGGTGGGCCAAGTTGAAAGTTAACTCACTAAAAGTGAATCAAATTCAAAGCATCTGGTTGAATACTTTAATCATTTTATCTGAATAACTTTTCTCTTAACAAGGTACATAATCTAGCATATTATCTTATGACCTCTGAATTCTGTATTAAATTTCTGAAAGAAATACATGTATATTTTTTTTTTCATTTCTTGAAGATAAGCAAGAAAGTACTTATGTATATTTATCCACTGGAATGTAAATGTATATACATGTACATGTATAAAAACGGAACTGTTTTCTAAAGGATAAAGTATATGTACCGGTATGTATATGCAAGCATATAATGATTATCAATTCAGGTGTTGGTTTTTCTTTTACCATTGTCATGCTCAAAATTCAATGAGTTCAACAAAATTCCAAATAATGTGGACAATATAATGTGGACAATAGAAAGTAAAAGAAAAAAACATACATATTAAAATACAAAAATTGCAAAGCTTTTCATGTGAGTCAGTGGGTACAATATGTGAAATAAAATAGCAGATATTTACAAATCAATTGCTACCATTTCTTAAAATTGCAAAATACTGAATACTTTTTATTATGTAATAAATTTTGCATAATATTTACATATATAGACTGGCACTCAATGCTATGTTACAAGAATATACAATTAAAAAAAAAATTCTTGGCATGGAAATAAAGACATTAATTCCTTCATCTCTCTAAAAAAAAATGAATTAATTCAATGTTGATCATATGTGGCACACTAGTAGATTATAAAGAATCATGAAAATCCCAAGGAAAAATAAGAAGCAATTTCTCATTAATTCAGTATGTGACGTGTTTCATCAAGACAGTACTGGGTGATAACTGATATATCGTCCATTTGGAGCCAGAAGGGCGTTAACTCAACGCCCTCCTGGCTCCAAACAAACGATGTATGGGCATGGTGTTGGACGCTCCTGATCAGTTTTGTGGCTAGATCTTGTACTATCACATTATCACATGCAGTGATATTGCTATTCCGCCCCCCCCCAAACCCTGTTCCATTTTGTAAAAAAAATCTCATTATTAGGTGCTTCATCCCTCTTGCAGACTTACACAAAATTCGGTTAAACTTTGCACAGGTTTAGTAGACATACAGCATATGAAATTTCGAGGTCACAAGTTCTATAACTCCTTTGTAAGAAATGAAAATCTTGCTTGTGTCCCAGAGGGAGCTATTCAGAAATCAAGCAATACATGTACTACTAACAGTCAAAAATGTTTAATTACGCAATTTTTTTTTACTGAAAAAAATAAAGTGTTACCAAATTGTTGTTATAACTTACTTAAAACCAAACTATCATCCTTTTCACATCCACACAAGTTTTCCAATTATAATTCTTGTGTGATTTATCGCGTACTCACACAACTTCAAATTTTTAGGGCTGCTCAAGGAACAAAGTACCTTTAAGTTCTGAATCAGTTTCCCCCCAAAGTTCTGCCTTTACATGAAGTCAGACAAAGACATTTTGAGCTTTTTTCCCAATCAATTTGATTTTTTTCACATTGCTGAATCCAGTTGAGTAAAACTAGCCCTCTTTAGGATCTAAAGGCACTTTGACATTACATGTTACATATGGTATACATGTTTTTACATTGTACTTGGAGCAAGTTCACAATACACACAATATACATGTACATCTTTCAAACAAGCAAGATGAATATGAATACAGGAGTTGATGCATAGTGCCAGAGATGTGTGCAATTAAAAAGAGAACGATATTTTTGTAAAAGATCATAATTATCTTGATAACTATCTAATCGATAGTGACATGTATACCTACAGATGTATTGCTGGAAATTCACATAATTTTTTTGTAAAATCTAGGCATTAATTGAGGTACGTGATTAAAAGCCCCCAAATTTTGAAATTCAACCCGTTAGTGGTATACCAGCAATATCTGTGTAATCTTTTGTTTGCTTCATAACCAGATGATAAATGACATGGTCTGTCCTGTATATATAACATGGTAATGATGATGAATAACAGATTTGAAAGGCAATATTTGAAACATCAATCAAAATTCACCGGAGTTTAAAAAAAAAGAAGAATTGTGTTAAATTATTAGATGTAGTACCATTAAAAATCCAGAATTATTCATTACACTAACGATGGCTGTTAGAATACACATTCCTTATAAAATTGGTTAAAAATCTAAGTGTCCCTTTCTTGAAATTTGAAGCTTGGGTGGCTTGAATGACATATTCTCACCTCTGCAATATATTCCTCTTGCCACCACATACACGAAGTGTGACTCATTTCATTTAAACATTTTTATTTCTATGGTAATAGTAGGCTTAATTGGACCATTTTACCAGTGGTTTTACTAAATGTTGATGAGTATATGCTGAAGAAAGGCACACTAGTGTAGGCATCACAGTTAGAGGCACTGCAAAAATGATTATCCATGTTCAAGGTGGTGCACATGCAGTAATAGGCGAGGTGGGCAAATTGCAGTGCTTATAGGTGAGGATTCTAATTGTACTGAAGAATCAAATTCATGGATCCCACTCGTGCAAGCTTTCCTTTCTTGGGGTCCATGGATGTATCTGGACTACAGCTGTCTATCACGGCCACTCGAGGGAATCAGGAAGAAGTGGCCACTGTAGATAGCTGGCCTTTCTACAAGGATTCTACAACACGTATTTCATCTCACAAGGAATGATGTAAGTGACCAGTATAGAGAGGTGATCATTATATTAAAGGAGGTGGCAACTAAGACAGGTTGGAATGTATATTGTAGCTCCTTTATCCATGGATTGAAGCAAAGTGTGTAGACTTTGATGATGTCATCCTTGAAAAGCGACGGTGAGAGTGAAGACTGGGAGGATGTGATCCTTGAGCGATGTCCTCAAACAGGAACTTCTGACCACACCATAACTCAATACATGGTGACTTTGCAGTGCAATCACACTTCAACGTAGGAGGGGCACATCTGATGCTAAACGATGATTTCAAGATGACGCTATCCTTCAAAAAGTGATGCTGATGGTGTAGATCTGAAGATGTGATCTTTAAGTGATGTTCTCAATCAGGCACTTCTTATCACATTAAATCTCAAAACACACTGATTTTCAGAGCGAGGGTTGCTGAAAAGTAATGTGGACTGGATGCAGATTGAAGCAAAATGGCAGTCATCTCCATCTTGCTCTTCTATCCTGACTGGTGTAAAACTCGGTTCACAAGAGAATACTCTGTCATGATCGCCACAGAAAAAAAATCCATTGCAACAACGTTTCTAAACGTAAAGCTCCTATAAACTATGACAATCTGGACTCCTATGTTTTTCCTATTCTACCTCTACATAGTCTCCTGTGCTATACAATCGGTGGTAAGAATTGGCCACTTTGTTTCGCCTCCTTCTTGGCATCTTTCTCTTGCGAGTCTATAACATTATTTTCATCAAGTTCTACGTTTTCCAGGATCTTTTCGGAGTCCTCAACCTCAATTACCTCCATAGAGGGCGCTTTATCTTCCGCAAGAAGTGGCTTGACCTGTGCGATTGTTAAAATTGGAAACAAAAGAAACACATGAAGAAACTTCGATAAACAATGGTTATACATGAATATTTTCATTGTTGTTACATATTAAAAAGTCAATTAGTTTTGCACTTTTCCTACCTTACAACCCATTATTTCTCTTGGATTTAGAGGGTAAATGACAAGGAAAATTCCTGATTCCATTGGTGTGATAAATACTATTACAATTTTAATTTGCTAACACCCCAAAACAAACCTTTTGGTCACATTTCCTTGATTTTAGGTGAGAAATAGCAAGATACGAACAATTAAGGGTGAAAACTAGTTTCCACCACCAGCTAGGATAGGGCACTTGTAAAACAAATGAACAGCATACAGTGATTACTGATAAAACATGTAGCCTTCAGTAAGTCTTCCTTTTGAATGTAAAATACCCTACATGGACAGAACATCAGATATCTGGGCCCCCGTCTCATAAAACTTGTTATGAATAGTACAATAATTGTTATAAGCTCCTGAAATCCTTGAATCTGATTGGCCGAGAACAAATTTGTCACAGAAATGGGGCACTTAATTGTTATTGAGAACAAATTTTATGAAACAGGGCCCAGGCTTATGTATTCTTCTGATACATATTCAACAAGTTTCATTCCAATGTTCATTTTCGCTCAAAGAACTAGAGATTATCTTTAAACTGACCTTGTTGACCGGTTTCTCAGCTGTAAGGTCCATGTTACCCAGGTGAATGGGTGGCATGACAAAGTCAGACTTGGCATTGAGGTTGGATTTCTCTCTGGATATCCTCACACCACTCTTCTTCAGGACGTCGGATGCATTGGAATCTTCTGCAATAAGGGAAATGATAAACGTTTTACATTTAATTATTCACAGCTTGATTACTTGTTAATATGACACAAATCTGTTTAATATCTGTATTTCTTTTCAAATCATAGACTGAAAATGAATTTGAACAAAATTCGAACAGGAAATGTAGGCTGTCCAACTTTCTAAACCCATTTTAGAAGCATACATTTGAACAAAAATAAATAGAAAAATGCTAATATATTAATAAACATGGGATTTCATTACCATCTGTTTATATATAAACCTATTTTAGAAACACACATGCACACTAGATTTGAACAAAACATGAATAAAAAGCAATGTAGATTGTTCAACAAAGCCAGCATGAATGTAAATCTGTCCTATGAACACACTCTAAAAACATACATGGATATCAAGCCAATTTGATATTAATGCATGTATGAAAATATCAATTTAGTTGTTTCTAAATCCAGCACTTTGGTTCACACATCATGCTGTAAGGATTGCAATGTGGACCATTCATCTAGAAACTATCAGAATTAGAATCCAGATAATATTTATGCTTACATATTGTAATAAGAGGGATAAAGCTGGATATTAAAGTTACCTGTAGTTTCCTTTATTGAGTTGCTCTGCTTCTCCTTAACACCCCTTGCCCTCGCGCTGTCCTTGGCGCTGCTCTTGGCCTGGGCCCCGCCCTTATTGACGGCCGGCAGCTGGAAGACCCCTCCGCTTGACCCTTCACCTTTGGCCTCTTGACCCTTGGCCGCCGTCTCCTCCTTCTGAATGTCTCTCACAGTCTGCTGGTGATGCGTGCTGTGTTGATGCTTGTTTCTATGGTGATGATGATGGTGGTTGGTGGTGGTGGTGGTGGAGGAGGAGGAAGTGATGGTAGTGGAGGACCGGTGTTTGTCCTTGGACTTGGTGTGGGTGATGCCTTCTTGGATGAAAGGATGCTGCAAGGCTTGGTCTGGGGTCAGCCTCTGAGATGGATCCCATCTACAATACGGTTTGAATTCATGATATAAGGTATTGTTATTGACTGCATGCACATCTAGAAAAAAATATAAGACCTTGGATTTTACATTTTACATGTGTAGGTCCTTATGTTGTCAACTCTCTGAGATATCAATAAAAAGAGATGCAATTTTGTATATGTCAATAAAATAAAACTGACATGCTCGTTTAGTCTTAGAAACCTCTGCTCAGTGTAGAGTGCATCTTGAAATAATACAGCTGACTTCATAATCGTTCATTATTGTAATAATCTAATTTCCATTTAATATGCATTTTCACAGGGCTTAAAGCTGATTTATCTAGGACTTAGTCTTTAACTTACTCTAGGCATCTTTTGATGAAGTCTAAGAACTGAGAGTCGCCTGTCTTGACTGCATAACCTAGATCCTTGGTGTTGGGTCGCCTCTTCTTTCCTTTACTGTTAGTGATGCACCGTGGGTTACCTCTGGAATCTATTGAGAAGAGAATTTGACAAGATATAATATAATTACAGCAGCAGCAGGACTGGGCGTTGTGGCGTGCGCCTGTAATCCAGCGAACAATGGAGGTTATAAACTGATTCAACGGACCCAGGTTCGAGACTGAGTCACGTCTTTCGGATGGTGACGTTCAAGGTCGGTCCCCAGATGTAAATGATCATATCTGATTGAAACACGTCTGTAAAATCCCAATTACACACACACACACACAGCAGTGGTGGTATTAGATGCAGTTGGCAGTAGCAGTAGTAGTAGACGTAGTAGACGTAGCAGCAGCAGCAGCAGTAGTAGTAGAGGTAGTAGTAGTAGAGGTAGTAGTAGTAGAGGTAGTAGTAGTAGAGGTAGTAGTCGTAGTCGTAGTCGTAGTCGTAGTAGCAGCAGCATAGTACCAGTACCAGTAGCAGTGGTACATGTAGCAGTATACATAAGATATATATTTCATCAAATTCTTACCAAAGAATAGTCTTCTTCTCTGTGCTTCTTCAATAATGTGAGGAGGAGGAATTCCGAAGATCTGGAAGAAAAAAAAATCAACACAAAAGTATAGTAACATTTGTAGTGCATTGAAATCACTTAGGTGTTAGTATATGTATTAATAAATAAAATGACTTTAGCCATAATAAATTCACCAAATATGCCCCATGGGGAAAAAAAAATCATTACTAATAGCTTTTAGCATTCAGCATCATAAAAAGGGGAATAAAATCTAATTATTTATCACTCTGCATAATTCACATATTTATGTCCTAATCCTATTCGCCAAATCAAAAAACACTTATTGATGAAAGCAGTGTCATTTTGGAGTTTACGAAAGACTTAACAATTAACCCATCAGACCTTTTCGTTCTTACATAACCATGTAAAGCTGTATTTCCTATGAGTTTGAAAGGGTTAATTTTGGGAGTATTCAAAGTATTAACGTACCTCCATGATACAGGCTAACTGTTCCACCTCGTTCTCCCCAGGGAAGAGTGGATAACCGGTATAAAGCTCCGCCAGGATGCACCCAAAGCTCCACATGTCAATAGGGAGCCCGTAAGGGAGACCCAGGATCACCTCCGGAGACCGGTAGAAGCGAGATTGGATGTAGGTGTACACTAGAGATGATAGGATATTAAGAAGTGGTATATTTAGAAGGGAATGTCATTGTCTACTTGTATCTAGTCCTATGAATCTGAACGCTGACAACTATTTCAAAAAATAATTGAGCCTCTCTTTCATTATGTATCTTTCTCTCTCTCTCGCTCTCTCTCTCTCTCTTTGCCTCTCTCATTAGAAGCTGTCTATTTCTTTCTTTCTCTCTCTTTCTTTCTCCCTCTCTCTCTCTACTCTTTCTCCCCTTTCTCTCCTTAAAATCTCATTCTCTCTCTTTATATCTGTGCATGTCCGTCTCTCTGTGCCTTTGCCTTTCTCCACCCCGCCCCCCCATCTCTCTCTCTCACCCTCGCATCCATCCCCTCCCGACGCTCTCTGTCTCTCCTTCTGTAGCTTACCTCTCTGGTGCTCATAGCAACTGGAGCCAAAGTCAATGACCTTGATTGAACTTTGACCCTTCTGCCTGAGGAGGATGTTCTCTGGTTTGAGATCACAGTGTATGATGCGTTCTTTGTGTAGCATGCGGAGGCACTGGAGCAGGGAGAAGGCAAAGCGTCGGATGAGGGCAATGCTGAAACCTTGGAAGTTGTTCTTCTTGATCAGTTCATACAGGTTCATACTGGAGAGGGAAGTGTATATGGTGAAAAATGGATGAAGTGATTAGTAAAAGCATTTACAAAAACATTTATTAATGTGGATTATGTTCATCAATACATTATTACCATTCATAAAAGCCTCACTACAAAAGTAATCACCTTTACCATCATAATGATCTTCACTATCATCACAATCATTATCAATGTACCATCATCATCAGCACCATTATCATCATCACCATTATCATCATCACCATCATCACCATTATCATCATCACCATCATCATCATCATCATCATCATCATCACCACCATCATCATCACCACCACCACCATCATCACCACCACCACCATCATCATCATCATCATCACCATCACCATCATCACACTCAATCATATGCATCATCACTATAATTGTACCATCACTATTATGATTATCATACCAATAATCTTTATAATCACCATCATTCTAGTCAAAAACTCCAAAGGTGTACTCACCCTAACAATTCAAAAGTGATACATAAGTGGTTCCTAAAGTAGAAGTACTCTCTCATATGGACCACATTATGTGAGTTGTCTCTGTCTTTTCTTCTTAGTGCATCTAGTATCTTGACTTCTATTAATGCTTGATGGTGAAACCTGAATATATCAATCAAAGAATGCAAGATACAGAGGTTACCATTTCAAAGGGATGATGAAAGCAACGCATCAATGCACTCACATGCTACTCTACAATGTATTTGAACTACAAAAAAAATCAACTTAGAATTTGTATTATGTTTGAGACAAGAATTTTCATTCTAGATAATCAGTAGCTGAATTATTTTGATATACAGATACAATCTACAACAAAAATAACAATCTGACATGTACAGGAGTTATTGCACTTTGTTCGACATGCTAATTCAATAAAATTGAATTAATCCTCAACCTTCTCCAGATATTCTGAAAATACTTAGGAATAGAAGATACAGAAATGTGGAAAGTGAAAGGACAGGGGAAAAGAGGAATATAGCAAGAAAGAAAGAAAGAGAGAGAGAGAGAGAGAGTGAGATGATGATGACATTGTGCCATGTTAAAACAAGAAGAAGGGTAAATTTTGAGAAAACAACATGAAAGCTCGTGGAAATTTTGAAGAAAATAAAGAGAAAAAAAAGGAAACAGACTATTAAACAAATAAAGTTGAAAGTAAATGAACTGACCTTTTCTTATTGCGTATAATCTTGATTGCGATCATCTCTCCTAACTTGTGATCATAGGCTTTGACGACCTGACCAAATGACCCTTTACCTATGACTTCTAAGATCTCGTATCTGTATGCTAAATGATCATGTAATACCTGCAAGAAACAATTCAAAACAAAGTCATGTGTAAATAAAATGATGCAAACATAAATATGTTTAGTATAGAATAGTATTAACTTCCATATATTAATACCTCTGTAGTATTATTCAGTTGCATGTAATATCACACCATTGCAAACTATAAATCCACAATGATAACAAACAAAAAAATCCTTTCCAAACATAATTAATAGTCTTACAAAAATTAACGTTTGAGAATAAAGATATACACTAAAGGAAAAAAGAAACTTATAAAAGTTCAAGAGATCACCAAATTAAATTCTCTGCATGGAAATGTACCAAATTTGGATATAATGTTGATTCAATGCATGGCTTTAAATGACAGTCAATAACAAAAAGTTTTCTTCAATGCCACAAAAGAAATGTGCACTGAAACAAAGGACTCTCTAATCCCAAAGTCACAAAGACAAACTGCAGCCTTGTACACCATATGCATGTCAATGAATGAAACAAAAGAATTTCAAAAGGGATTTGCAAGTTCATATCCAAACAGATTAATAGCCAGTATGTCCACCTCTAGCTTGCTGGCAAGCTGTACACCGTCTTCGCATGCTTCCGATCAGATTCGCGATGGTAGCCTGGGGAACATTGTTCCATTCCTCTTGCAGTGCTGCAATGAGCGTCTCCCTATTGATGGGTTGATTGTCACGCCTTGACACACGTCGACCAAGCTCTTCCCAGAGATGTTCAATTGGGGAAAGGTCTGGTGAACGGGCGAACCATGGCAGAACATCAATATCCTCTTGCTCGAGGGGTGCAAATCCCTTTTGAAATTCTTTTGTTTCATTCATTGACATGCATATGGTGTACAAGACTGCAGTTTATCTTTGTGACTTTGGGATTAGAGAGTCCTTTGCTTCAGTGCACATTTCTTTTGTGGCATTGAAGAAAACTTTTTGTTATTGACTGTCATTTAAAGCCATGCATTGAATCAACATTATATCCAAATTTGGTACATTTCCATGCAGAGAATTTAATTTGGTGATCTCTTGAACTTTTATAAGTTTCTTTTTTCCTTTAGTGTACATTAACTTTATTATAGTACATATTCAACAAAATATGCTTCAAGTATTTATTTCAAACATGACATTCTCTTCTGAAACTCTTTATACTTTATATTAATTTTTTGAATTCAGTTGGTAAGTCATCCCTTCATAAGCAACAACCTACAAGAATGCTACGGCAAAAAATGCAAGATATATGTTCTGTATCAATTCTGCTCTATACTCGAGGGTCTCTATTCCGTGAAAACCTAAGCAACAGTCTGAAAATTTAGAGACATGCTCTTTAGAAACATACTTAACCCCTACCATGCTGTGGGCGGCCAAAAATGTGAGTGTTGAACATTTCGTTTAGGCTCCGAATGGTTTGAAAATTCTTTCTCATACAGGAACCTGTACCTTCAATATAATGTTTATTCCTATGCAATATGTCTTTGCCCAGTTTGCTCAAGATAATTTCATTGAAAGTTAATATTTCAACTGCTGAAAGTTCATTTTTGACAAGTGTTCAAAAATATGGTGGCATGGAAGGGGTTAACTATAGAATCATAAACAAATGAGATAAATATATGTATAACCTTATATTTTGATAAAATGCTTTTTTCTCAGACTATAAAACATACATCCTTGATCATCAATAGCTCTATAAAAGATAAAGTCCTTTCCGTTCCACCTAAATCCTCCCCAACCAAAAAAGAGAACTGATCAAAATCAATATAGGACACAACCATGAACTTTTGTTTCAATAGGATATTTGAATTCAAGGAAACGACGACCGAGTGTTCTCTCGAAGGCCAATCATCTCTCATGACGTCAAACTGACAACATGACATTTCAATGAATCAGGTCTCATTAGCTGTCACAATTACTAGCTATTGTGTCGAAAAATTCATTTCAGGGTTACTTCAATCACATCTACATTACAAAATTGATTGAATCCGCCCTTTTTGGACGTGGAGGAATTCATGTATTGGCTACCAATTTAAAATGGAGGACTTGCCATGCCCAGAATATGTTGAAAAATTATGCAAATTATGCAAATTATGCAAGTTCCTTGCAGTTTAATTAGAGTTTGTTGGATGTATACACAGGTTATAAAAATGAAGAAGTAAAGGTTTCTTTAATTCAATGTGTTTTAGAGTGGTCATCCAATTATGAGCATACAAATGTACTCTAATCCACTTTTACATAAGAATGATACCAATGTTTTTGGAAGTTAATTATAATTACAGAGGTAAGGTCATTCTTATGGGATTAATGGGTGAAGATTTAGCGCTCCATAAATCAGGGCACTAACTTGATCCACTTAGCCAGGGTTTAAACCTGGATTAATGCCACACATTGTGTCCACAGTAGAAAAGTGTGAAACCTGTATAAAAAGACCACTCAAGGGAAACAAGAAATCCAGGCTATAGGAGCAGGTGGTCTTTATATACAGGTTACTTTCATACAGGTTTCAATGAAAAACATTTTTCAGGGGAAACCCAAAATGTGGTCTTTGTAGATAGGTTGTCATAGGTTACAGGTGGTCACTAAAGCAGGTTTCACTGTACACTGTACCCCTAAGAAAACGACCTTTGGCGTTGTACGAAACATGCTCCAGCGACAATTGCTCTGCGTCAATTTTGTACGCTAACAAAAATCTAGACTTCAACCCAGGCCCAGCCACTAGACCTAACCCTAATCCTACCCCTAAAGCTAACCTAAAACCCAACCCTAACCCTAACCCTATATCTATGAGGGAACAGAGCCTGGAAGCATATGTTGCAGCACCCCATTTCGCCTGTCGTTGTTGTTGTTGATTATTGTTATATGGCAATCAGTCAATTTTGACTATTATCACCAACAATTTTTTTGTTATTTTTTTTTTGGAAGACTTTAATCATTTAAATTAATACAATTGACTCCTCTTTTTTTTTGGTAGTTAAAACTTTTTTCTTTCCGTTAATTATTATTATTTTTTTTTTAAAGATAAAAATGGTATCATGTGACACCTACCTTTATATAAGACCCATTCTCATCATCATAGCCATTGTTCTGTGATGCTCCCTGGACCCCTTCCACTTTCTTAGCTTCTGGACCCAGGAACCAGACCTCCTGGTAGTCCAGGATCTCTGCTTCCTCAAAGACAGTCAATTTATCTCTGTAGTACATCATGGCCTCTGTGAAAACAAAGAAAAAAAGGAAAGAAGAGAAATGATTAAATTAGCACTAGTTAATCGATGGTCCCATGTCTTGGAACGATATACTTGCTACTCAATTCATGCAAAGCACTAATAGGGAGAAAGCTAAAATCAGATGATTGATTATACTTATGGGGTGTTGCAAGAAAGTTGCAATCAATTGCAAATTGTAAAGCAAATTAGAACAACCATTCTGATTGGTTCAAGGTCTGCCCATTCAAGAAGATGCGCTTGCAACAATGATTTTGATTCGTCAGTACCGATCAGTTGCAACTTACAATCAATCGCAACTTTCTTGCAACACCCCATAAGAGGGTTTAAATGTTAAGAGAAAAAAAAATTGGGATATGTACAAATGAAAATCAACAAGAAGAAATAAGAGCAACATTTCAAATGCACACATATCCATCCCAAGGGATGATCAAGGCACCTAACATTTATGAAAACGATGTTGAAAATTATATAGGAAAAAATTAATAATATTGAATGTGTAACAATTGTGAAATAATGACAATGAATGATAGTTGTTTTTTTTAATTAACTCACCATTTGGCTTCATATGGACCCTGCTTTCCTTTCCTTCATTTTTTGACGATCTTTTGAGTTCATCTCTGTTGGAAAATAATGCGCAGTTTAAGTAATAAAGCATTGCAACAGGATCCAACGAATATAAGGATAATATATATCAAAGCTTGCAAGCTAATTATATAGAACAAATTGCCATTTTCTGTCTGCATTATAGGTATACAAAAGAGAATTATACATACAAGTTAGCCACTTTTTTCTACAGCAAAAATTGTGATAATTACTTCTTTCAGTTTCAACAAAAACTCAGTCATGAATGTACTTTTGTCACTTAATTACTCATGAGCTTCTGATTATCCCAGGCATTCAGTGATTAATATTCAGAAATTCAGTTCAGTTTTGAAACTGTTTGTCTACACTGAGAATCCATCAGCGAATTAGCCTTTCCTGAATGCTGCCCTCTCCTGACCAAATTGGGGACAGTGACCACTGCTGTGATTGGTTGAAAGTATCACTAAGGTAAACACAACACATCCAGCATGGCAGCCATATCAAGGGGTGAGGGAATAGGCTTTACATATTTGTTCATGATTTGCAAAGGAAGAGGCAAATTATTTCTGGGAAATTATGAAGAAATGTTCATCTGATATCTATAGGGAATCAACAGGCAGGAAAAACAAGCATACACACACACACACACCCTCACCCTCACCCTCACACACATACACACAGAAAAGACAAAACAACAGATGCAATTTTAGTCAAAGTTTTCAGTAGGCCTGTGAAGTCATGATATCCTTATTCATGTAAATGCGAATGATTATAACCAAATGAAAATAGACTTCTGATCAATAATTTATTGAATTGTACCTATCTGCAAACTGAATTACAGGAACAGTCACATCAAAACAACAAAAATATTATCACAAAGCTTAAGGAAAACATAAATAATAATCTTGACACTATTGATTCAATAGCAAGCACTTTCTTTCTTAAGGTAAAAAAAATAAGATTGTTTATTATCTGAGCTTATGATTTGAAGTGGCAGCTATAGTTTTTTTGAAATAATATTTTTCATTATCATTATTTTTTTATTATCATTCAAGCCAAGGTCATAATGTGAACACTATAACGAACAATTCCTACACATGGAAACCCTCTTTATAAACTAGGCAAAAAAAGAAAAGAATATCACCATCAAAAAACAACTTTAACAAAATGAACTCAAGGGTAATTTCAATATATAGAAATCATAGTCAGATTATTTGATCGTCATGGTAATGTTTGAGCATTTCAAAATATGATGTACAAACCTTTTGAAATTGCCCTAGTTTGACTTATACAAAGTCTCTGGCCTGTATTCTCAATTCCACTTTAATTTTAACCCTTTCCATGCCACCAGTCTTCTTAGCAAATGTCAAAAATGTATTTTCAAAAGTTGAATATTAACTTTCAAAGAGTTTTTGCTCGAGCAAACTGGGCAAAGATATATTGCTTAGGAATAAACATTATACTGACGGCACAGGTTTCTGTATGAGGAAGAATTTTCAAGCCATTCTTAGCCTAAAAATAAAGTTCAACGCTCAAGTTTTTGGGCGGGATTTGCCGCCCACGGCATGGTAGGGGTTAACACCAGTCTAAGATAAACCACAGGTTAATTAAAACTGACTAAGGGGGTGTTGCAAGAAAGTTGCGATCAATTGCAAGTCCCTCAAATCAGTTGCAAGTCTTGCAATTGATTGCAAGGTCCATTTAAAATACATGTTATGTATACATACATTTGCAATACATCGATTGCAAAAGGGGGATTTGCAATTGATTGCAACTTTCTTGCAACATCCCATAAGACTGCAAGTCCAGTCGAAATTTCTGTATACAGTTAAAACACACGTACACTGGAGTGTTGTAGCGTGCGCCTGTAATCCAGCTAACAGTGGAAGTTATAAACTGATTCAGCAGACCCAGGTTCAAGACTAAGTCACGTCTTTCGGATGGTGACGTTAAAGGTCGGTCCCCAGACATAAATAATGATATGTGATTGATACACATCTGTACAAACCCAATCACACACACATTGGAGTGTAAGTTAAACCAGAGTTCAGATTTTTGCTAAAACCCCGGTTTAAAGGGCAGGTTTAGACTGGGTTTAAACCACACTTAGATTGCGGTTTTACGTTGAACCAGAGTTCAGAATACGGGCCTTTGTGATCATATTCAATATGGACTTACAGTTTGGTGGGTTGTCTATGAGCCTTGATGTGTTCCCCTATGGTAGTCTGATGAATACCAGAGGCAACTAGATGCCCCTGGACGTTGGTGAGTTGGGGTAAGGACTCGCCCACGGTGCTACTCTTGGGGCCTAGGGAGAGCTGGGGAAACGTGGTCTGGCCCGAGGTCGCCGGCGGAAGACTGTTGGAGAGTTTCTAGAAATGGGTAAAAAAGAAAAAATGGTTTTGACTGATTTCATCACATCCAAGACTGCAAAAGAGAAAAAAATGGACAAGAGCAATGAGCGATATAGCTATGGAAAGCTCTTAAAGATTTCTAGTAAAAAACAAAGAATAAGAAATGTCACAAGCAAATCATATATTTACTAAATCCCAAAAGAGCTCCGGTCATGAATTAAAAAAAACTGATCTACACCTATAATTGCTAATAACTATTTGAGCCTATTTTTGATAATATAATCAAGGATGGCACTAAAGATCTTCTTTTTCCACTAATTGACTGAATGAAAGTCCTTTATTAACAACATTTCATCAAAATATAATACAAATTGATAATCCATTCCTTTGGTAAGAGGACAATACAAGATGGCAATACTGGTAGAAATGGTGCCCTTGTTGAACAACTTCCACAAACTCAACTGATATTACAAATAGGAGGTGAGTTGGCTCAAGTCTGTAAAGTGTCTGCTTGTCGAACCAAAGATCGTGGGTTTGAATCCCCCCGGGACAGATGACTGAAGCCTGAGTTGTGTGTTAATGTTCCCCTCCCTTGTTTCATAGACGCAGGCTATGTTACAGTGGAAAACACTCTGTCCCTCAGATAGGACGTTAACTGGAGGTCCCGTATAGAGGACAGTCACCACCTTTGCACGTTAAGAACCCACTGTACTATTCAAATAAGAGTAGGGGGAAACCCCTGTGTAGTGGTACACCTGCACATCCCAATCAGTTATAACGGGAGGAGAGACCTAAGGGTTACAGTGATTCAGTTCGCTTTTCCCCTCCCAGGCACAGGTGACGCCAAATACTTAAAAATATTAATAATAATAGATTGCAAACTTCAACAAGGTGGCATAGTATGAAATAGTGGATATATGTTCTATCTAAGGCTTGCAAACCATAATCAGAAGTATTAAATTATCGCCATCCAACTCTCAAGATATATCTTGCTCACAAGTGGGTCACTTCAGACCTAAAACAGAAAAATTATCACAAATTAAAAAAAAACCCTGAAGGCTATTTCAGTTGTAGAAATAGCTTTCCCTCTGCCTAAGTGTGTTTCAAACATTACTGTAATATCAATAAATCTATCATTGCTGCATGCTGGTACATTATATCACATAATACCAATGTCATCTTTATGAGAATGTTATTTACGAGCACTTCATATTCCCTATTTTATCATGAACCTTGGAGGCAATACTGATCATAGCTTTGTTTCTTAGCAACCAATAATAGATGAGACTTTTTAAAAAGTTAGTGGGTGAGCAGAGAGAAGCAGACAATTGGAAGTTGAGGTGATCTAGCTATAATGACAATTGAATATAGAAATTAGGTGAATTCTTATAGTCATATGTACATGTATATGTATCTGAATGATGGCTAGCTACTCAAACAAAAGTGATAATTCAAACACTTGGAAAAGAAAAATAAAATATTTATTCTTATAATTCCTGATCTCCATGCAGTGAGATCCACATGGGGTTTTAACATTAACAGTGACAGGTTGGAATTTTGAAACTACAGGTTTTGAAATCAGAGACGTGTTCATTTTCAACCAAAATTATTCATGAAATATTTGTCATCAAATTTGTTTGCAAATGCTTCAAGATATGACTGAGAATTCACCAGGGAGCCTCTGAGAACCACAGAGCTTCCAGGGCCCTGCCCTCAAGCGGGCACTGAACAGGCTCCAATCGACTTTGCAAATTAGTGCACATTACTTTATACTCCTTCCCAGTTGCGATTTTACATGTTTGCATTTTTCTTTGTGGACCGCTATTACAGCCCGAAAAGGTAAAAATATCTGAAGTAACGCAATCTGCAACATTTGCTCAAAAATAATAATACCCTTTCCTTCATTACACCCCCCCCCCCGAAAAAAAGTACTAATAATATAGCCTAAAAGGTGAAAATGTATACACCCTGCATTCAGTAAACCCAATTTCACAGCATTTACAATCTCTCTCACTGCATAAATCCCCAAAATAAATTTATAATGGTTTTCTCAGTATCCATGACTGCCTTCAAACATTATAATAATGAGTATGAAGATCCTTCAAGGCCTTTCCAGGAACCTCTAATATCATCTTCAATTCCCTGCTGATCTCCGCTTGCACAACACAATTTCTGGCTTTCTCCACGGGGGACAAGCAGGAATATAGCAAAGAAAGTCTTCCCCGCCCACCTAGTCGCCTACGCTTGTAGGGTTTGGACCCTTGATAGAACCAGGGCATGTATTATTGATTCAACATTGGATTGCCTAGTACACATAAGCTTTCTCTCCTTCTATCTGTGCCTTTATCACTTGAGGGGAAAGATGTTGAGGGCTGAAATAATTTCAGCAATTACCGCGCCAGCCAGGATAATCATTCTTTGGTTGATGGAGGAAAAGGGAAATAAAAAAAAAAAAGAGTTGAATCATGATCTGTTTAAAATCCTTTGTGGTATTCGTAGGTTTGTCTATCTTACATGGGAAGATAAGAGAGAAAATGGTTTTATGTAAAGAACCAAAGGAACCAGAGAAAAAAAAATTGTGTATGGGGAGTTACATATATTTGTCTGTTGATAACCAAAAGGGCATAAACCCGGTGGTGTTAAAGGATATGAGATAAAGGCCTTTTTGCTCTGAGCGGACAACATGGAGGTGATAAAGGATTCATGCTTCACCCATAGGCACTGGGATTCTGAGTGGAATAGAAGCCCATTTTTCTGCAGTGCCTTTAGGCTCAAAGATGGTTGATATAATTGACAAATAGAGAAGGAGACTAGAACAAGAAAGGCACAAGACAACAAGGAGACTAGGGGAGAGAGAGAGAGGGACTGAGAAAGCGAGGAAAAGAGAGAAGGTGAAATAGATGGAGAAAGGGGAAAGATAGGGAGCCTAAGAAAGTAACAACTACTAAAAGTGTGTGAGAGAGAGAGAGAGAGAGAGAGAGACAGACAGACAGACAGACAGAGAGAGACAGAGAGAGAGAGAGAGACAGAGACAGAGAGAGAGAGAGAGATATATATATAGAGAGAGAGAGAATGAGAGAGCAAGTGCAAGAAGAGAGACTAAATAAACATGAAATAAAAGAAAACGAAATAACAATGTCAGCTGTTATCACTAAAGATGAAGCTTCCACCATGAACACCAATAACATGGTATTTAAACACTTGGAAACCTGACAAACCACAGTTGCTACACAAAGACACCTGCAAGTATGTTTGATTAGAAATGTACAGTTCAAAAAGAAACAGTGTCTTGTCTCGACATGTCTTCTAAATTCAACACAAAGATTATTTTCTTTTTCTTCTAAAAGTCTCTTTATACATAAGAAATTGAATTTAATTCTTGCTCTTGGATAAAGACCACTTTTTTATGCTTTTTGTCAAAATTGTACCAAAAATTTGTTAAATGACACAAATTTTTGTTCCACATGCATTGAGATCATATCATTTGCAAGGTGTTTCAAGGGGATTAAAATCTACACTTGCACAAAACAGGTTAAAAGAGAAGATTGTAAATATGCAAATTTTGTCTTCTATTTAGCCCAATTTACCTCATTTTGGAGGCCATTTGCTCTCCGCCCAAGAACACCGTTGATAGGTTGACTGGCTTTGACTGCTCCATTGCTTATGTGGTTCTTTTCTCGAGTCTGTCAAGAGAGAAACAAGAAAATAGTACATAAAATTATTGTTCCTATAAATACCTTTATATAATGATGATATCATCAATACTGATATTGTTTTGTGTTTTTGCATATCTATCATGCATCATGCATCATGCTCAGGCTACTACAAGTATTACCCTGGCTTGCTCACAGCATTCAAGGAATTCCTTCCTGCCAAGTCCCCATGTACTACACATGGGTAAAGACTGGCATATGTAGAAAACTGCTGATGATGGGGGAGGGGAGGGGAAGGGGAGGGGAAGGGGAGGGGAAGGGGAGGGGAAGGGGAAGGGGAAGGGGGTACAAATGCTATGTGGTTTAACCCAGCGTTGGTCTCAGAACTGGAAAGTCTCAGATTCAAAACCCACTAGGGTTTGATATTCTAGCTACTTCTTGTATTCTCCAGTGAGTGATTTGTTTAAAAATAGCATTACTGATTCCCATTCTCACTGCTTTTAAATGCACATAAAAATATTATTGACATTATTATTTCTTTTTTAAATGCTTATCAAAATTTTATGAGCGTTCTTTGTATTTGGATACATAATTGCACGTATACAAACAATCATCTTTATCTCCTTTTGACCTCAAATGACACTAAATTTAACCTCCAATTCAAGGACTGACATGAAAGAATACCTTTTTCAATCGTTAATAGCAGAAGCAATTAAAGGAGCTGACTCAAAGAGCAGAGTACATCCTGGCATGGCTCTCTGTCGAGGTGAAATTCATTATCATCATTACAAATAGACTCAGGCAGGTGATATATCCATTTATTAATGACAGAGAGACGGCTGCCGTTTGATTGCACAATTCTTTTGGATACTATTTATTTGGCACCAAAGTAAAAATAGTTGGAATCAATAATTACACAGACTGCATCGTGTTTGGGGTACATGATTTTTGTTTCCAACTTTCAAAAAGAGATATCAATGCAAGTGAATCATTTTTTTTTCACTGCATACAAACAGTGATAATGATAAATGGAGAATCTGGAAGTCCTTGTTTAAAGTTCCCTTAAAAAAAAAATCTTCAAAAAACCCTACACTTTACAATGCCACATAGATTATGATTTTCATCACCATCTTCATCATCACCACCACCATCATCATCATCATAATCATCATCTTCATCACCACCACCATCATCACCACCACCATCATCATAATCATCATCTTCATCACCATCATCACCACCAGCATCATCACCACCACCATCATCACCACCACCATCATCACCACCATCATCATAATCATCATCATAATCATCATCATAATCATCATCTTCATCACCACCACCATCTTCATCACCACCACCATCACCACCACCATCATCATCATCACCATCATCATCATCACCATCATCATCATCATCATCATCACCACCATCATCATATCATCATAATCATCATCTCCATCACCACCATCATAATCATCATCATCATCCTCACTGTCAACACATCATGTACATATTCTATAGATTATGCCACAGTGATATTTCTGTAATTCTCCTAAATAGTGAGAAAGTAGATCATTTTGTTGTCTCTTCACTTCTACACACATTCACACATTTTGTGCTCTTCCCTAACCTTTGATTCACTCCATGTCATATTCATTGCATATTTCTCATTCAAGGAAGGGATTCGTCCTCTAATAATTTGTGTCAAGCGAAACCCCAACTGTACCATTTCAATTTTCTTTTTGACTTGTTTGTTTCTGCTAGTGCCAGACTTATTCCTGCAAACCCATGTTTTGTCCTTCAACGATTACCCCATGATGTTATTACCTTGGAATATTCTATCAGGTCAATATTGAGCCAACAGAACTCACCTTTACCTTTGCCAGAGCTTTGGCATTACAATAGCCCCCTATTATTCATAATGACACTCGCCATGGCCAAAGACCAATCCTCTATATGCAATGGAACGCTTTATTTCTCTTCGTCATAGTCCGGTCACTCACTCTTTAGCCCTCATGCAGGCAGGTATTATTGGCGAGTCAGTGACGCTTTGTGCGCAGATTCATGTGAACGCAGGTCAGTTCATCGCACAATAGCCTATTGATCATGGCTGATCCATGCACTGACAATTGTTATTTTGACTACTCATCTTTTCATTGCCCGCTCTGCCAAGTCATTATCGATCCAAGCTCTTGTTGTATCCTACACCATACTTGGTTGTACTTTTGGGTGAAAGAAAGTCGTGGGGGATGTATCGGAATGGAACAAAGGAGTCGTTGCCAGTATGCACTTTATGTGCTGGTTGCATTTTCACATACATTTCATTAAAACACTAATTACGGGAAAAAAGCAAGAGCATCATCAAAATGAATACATGAATTGATTTAATGAACATGAGAACATTGAACACAATCCAAACTGCAGATTAATGGAAAATCATTAATCAGTGCTATGAATACACAGTAAATGAAAAAAATACACATTTAGGGTCTTTCTAAAGCTCAGTCTAATTTACTACCAATCTGTAATTGATTAATGCTTTTTACAAATACTAGCTTACTGAGATTCAAATAAAAGGTGTCAGGTTTCTTCTCGCTCGCAATCAGAGGATCACTTGCAAATGAAAATGTTCTTCTTCAATGACTCAGATAATTAAATAATTTAATTTTTAAAATTTAGTATTATTCCAATTAATTTTTAGGTGGAGAGTCTAGTAACTTTCATTCATCAAAACACTGATATATATTTTGGGTTGTGAATCCAACAAAACACCCAACAAGAACACAACAAGCCCCCCCCCCCCCCAACGTCCATTCAACCTTTTTCTTCTGTTATATTGTTTACCATATTCACCGGCCAAAGAAAAAAAAAATATGGGGAAAAATCAAAAGCATAAGAAATTTTGCCCCCCAAATATCATGCAACGAAAAAACAAGGGCCAAACTTTTTATTGTATTGACTATTTGAAGACGATTATTCCTAGATGTCTTTGCTTTTTATGTCATTAAGAATTTAAAAAGTTGAACTTCAGTTGAACTGAAGAGAATCTGACAAAGCGTAGTACTAGTACTCGCAAACACTTACATCTTTGTAGACTAACGTTAGTACTATAAAGTGTACGGTACATGCCGTCTCCCTAAAAGTTCGACAACAAATAGCACTATCAACCGTGAATGCAACTCGCAAATTGAGGCACAATCACAAATGAAATTGGAAAGGAAATGTTTCCACCACTCTAAAAAATCGTGAAGAGATATCTTACATAGGTGCATATTCCATCAAAGGTTCCCTATGTGACTTCAAAAGACAGAAAAATACATAATACAGCATGATGGTTTCGAAGAGGAAATTGAAAACGTCGTCACGACGATTTGCAAGCTGAAACATGTGCTTGCCATGACCAAAGATCGTGAAAAGAAAGATAGGACACTCTCCCGATTGTGTAAAGGGTCCGATGTAACGGCCAAGGAAAGGGCGCTCTTGGGCTTCCCCATATGAGGCCACTTACGTTACATAAAATTAGGGGGAGACGGCAATGCCCTATCTTACCTTTTAAGATCTTTGCCATGACTTACAATGTCTATGCTTATAATGCAGGTTAACGCGCACGCCACGTGCGCTATGAAAAATCCTCTGCGATAATGTCCGTTCTCCATTCAAAATACACACATCTCCGCGAAGGATCCTGCAAGGATACAACCGCCCTGAAATAGCGCGGAGGTTGAGGGGTGCCATCGATCTCAACACATACAAAGAGTGTGCTCAAAAGACAAATTAAAACTTACTAAGCGCCTACGTACCCATTACAATAGTCTAGTTCTGGACTCTCTTTACTGAATTCTTTTTTCGACGACTGTACGTATTATGCCGAGTGATTGGCGCGATCCGGAAACCTGATGGCCCGAGCAAAAGAGAGTCCAGTGAAATTGCTCCACGCTGACGTCAGGGGTCCAAAGTTCACTAGCGCTTTAGCATGGGGAGGTGCGGCCAATTTTAATTGCTCTCCCTGAAAAATCTCAGGGAAAGTCGTCAGTGTGGAGCAATTGCACTGGACTCTTTTTTCGGGGCCAACAGGTTCTCGCGATCGTGCCATCACTCGGCTTATCGCGTATAGTAGAAAAAAAAAAAATCAATAAAAAGAGTCCAGAACTAGACTACCATTACAATAGCTCACAGAACAGAAAACATCTACCGGGGTGGCTGATTTCAGCACTTTACTGGAGCTCAATAGAGAGCTTCGTACGAGTGCTCTGTCAGCCTCGGAAGACCATACGAGGCCGTGTTTGTAACTATATTGATAAGATATGTAGTTATTAGTTCTGAATTATATTTATTACTGAAAATATTTCAGTACTTGAAAGATAAGTAGATCTACATCGTTGGAGATAGAGCACAGGCTTACTGTAGTGTTACTGTAAGATCTAACGTTTGTCCCATCCATTCCAATACGTGTGGTGATTTTGGAGGTGATTTTGGAGGCGGTTTATTTTTCTCTGTTGCGGCCCATAGGCCGCACCCCGACTTTGGGATCATATTTTGAGTGAAAATAGTGCGGCCTTTCCGCCGGCGAATACGGTAATTTCTCATATATTCTGTTGACACTTTTAAATTTACATCTAATATATTTTGTGTCATACAGTGAAACCTGTATATGATGACCTCTCAAAGGAAAAGTGGTCTCTGTGAGCACCGGGTGGTCTTTATGCACAGGTTCCTTTACTACACTTTTCAATACACTGTAAAAACTAAAGTGTTAAATCACCATTTAAAAGGGCCGAGGAGTGACCACTTTTTCAAAAAGGCAGATTAACAATTTTAACATGCTGGATCCAACACTATAAAGGTTGTATCTAGCAGGTTTAAGAGGTTGATCTGCCATTTTGAAAAGGTGGTCACTCCTCGGCCCTTTTAAATGGTGATTTAACATTTTAGTTTTTAGTGTGTAGGAAACACTGTTCAAGGGAAACAAATATGGTCTCTATAGACAGGTGGTCTTTTTATATAGGTGGTGACTAAAGCAAGTTTGACTGTATCTGTTATTTATATCTTTATTTTGAAGGTTGAATGAAGCTGCTAGTGGGTAACTAACTTCTTTTCCAACATTTTGTAACACAAATCTTCAAGGCTTCCAAATATTTTTAATTCAGTCACATTGTTAATGCAGCAATGTTGTTTTCTAATGAGAATACTTGGCATTTCTAGCTCTAAAAAAAGCAACAAAGTACCAAACTTTTTATAAATATTTATTTATGGATACCTGATGGGTGAAAAATAAAAGAATATGGAGAGGAAAGAAATAGATAATGCAAGAGGAGTTATGCTCTTGGGGCAATAAGTAGATTAATCTCTTTGAACACAAAGTCCCATGTGGTGTGAGCTTCCTCCATCAGTAACACAAATTAACTATGACCGTGCATATCACTTGACCAACAAATTTCAACGTCAAAGTGATTTAAGAGGTTGGTAGCAGCGTGTTTGAAAATAGGGAATCCTGCTTATGTAATTTCTGAGTCTACAGAAGAATGTGGAATTATGAAAACCTGTTACTTCATTTGATCCACACATTCATTTACCTTTAAGTACTAGAAATTAATTTTCTATATTGCAAGTTTTGGTTACAAAACCGGGTTGTTGCCCACAAGAGTGATTATTCTTCAAATATTGAAAAACAGAGGGGCTTATCTTCCTTGTAAATAATGAATTGATTCATACAAGTTTGAGAATTTTATCCACTCACAAAAATGAAAGATGTATTTTCCCTTAAAACAGCCATTTTCCTCCTACATCTTTCTTCTCAGGCATTTTTAACAGCTGTTAATTTTATTTTACATAAAGTATCATTTTGTAATATATACGGCTGCTATGTGATTTTCAGTTTCTTTGTCTTGTTATCCTTGTAAAATCCCAAATGTATCAGGTCTGAACTCTTGTGCTCTATGTCAATATAACACTCTCACATTTTCAAGGCTGATCAAACTTATTTCCAAGTTTGTCTTTACTCTGTAATTTGCTTTCTCAATATGCATTTTCCTTTATACATACTCATGTTCCACTTATGTTAAGTGCACCTCAACACTTTTGATAACAATGCGCACTTGCTGAACAAGCATTCTCAATCTACCAACACAGAACCTTTTTCATCTGTTCAAACTTCTCAAAATGACATGAAATAATGCTAGCCTTAATTCAGTGTACGATGGTGATTGTATCCAAGAGGCTGGGGAAATTGATTAATTCAACAGCTACATGTACATGTATGTAAGCAACACAGCTCCTACATAACAGTAAATTCTACAGCATAAATAGTTAAAGGGATAGATCAACTGCAGATTGTGGACGTTTTTATGCCGCGAGAGGGCTACCGTGATCGTTACCTGATCATGCCGTTGCCCCGTGGGGCTCAGGCTTCGGACAGACTCGCTGCGCCTGAGCTCGAGCTCTCGTGCGAGACTCGGTCGGCTTCGTGCAGTCCGAAATATAATCCTAGTAGTCCGACGGACGCATTTGACGCACAAACTTTGTGTACGTGTGAATGGTGCTTACGCAATCCTGACTCTCCCCACGGCCGCCTGGTGGCGTATCCCTTTAACACTCTCTAAGTTCAAAATGGCAAGAGTTTGTGGCTGCAAACTAATGCATATTTGAGCTCTTATAAAATACACTTGAGCAAATGACCACCTCAATACAAGCAGCTCCTTAGAGCAAGCATCCAATGAATTTCTAACAGAGAGGCTGCTTATGAGGAGTGGTATCGTAAGGATGAGTAATACTAGACAAACATACTGTACATTGGTACAAGAAGAAACTATTACAGGATGCAACTATATACATTTCAGTAACCATGTACATCTGTACATCCAAAATGGAATGCATTAGTGTAAGATAATGGGGTTACAATACGTTTTAAAATGCTTTTTCCTTTTTACTCAGAAAGCCAGCCACAAGTTTTGTCTGAACTAACACCAAGAAGAATGTACTCAAACAAAATAAAATCAAGGCAAGAGAGGTGTGATAAGGAATTTTGGGGAGGAATATCAAATTTATCTATTCAATTTAATTTTGGTACCATAAATTTTTTTTTTTTTTTCAGAATGGCAAAAATATTATTTCAACAGATCAATCCCCAATATAAATCTATATTCCTAAAAATGAAAAAAGGATATTTTAATGATTTAAAAACCAAAGTCTTATCACATTTCAAACTAATACAATTTGATTTCTATTATAACAATGATAGGCAGAATTCTGAATAACATATAATGTCTCCTCTATGATAATTTTACACAAATGCAAACAATCGTTTTGGGTTTGCATGTTCTACTATGAGTTGACTTTGATCTGTTTGTTCTAAGTAAAAAGAAAAGTACCCTGTGGAAATAACAGGTTCCAGGTTTTGAAGCTTTCAGTCTGGAAAGGATATGTCTTATAGAAACAGGATTACAGAAATCCATACAACTACTGTATAACAGCCCTATCATACGTACACGATGAATGTGCAACAGATTTATTTTTGCAATTGTCCCTTTTTTTTTAAACAATCAAAATCTTCCAGACACAAACTTTCTCTAGGACACCTGAGCATTAATGATCCAGACAATTAAGAAGTTCTTGTACTCGTGCTGCTATGTTTGCCCAGAGCTCATCTGCTGTGTGTCTGTTAATTGTTGAAGTACACATGCCTACCAGTCAGCCATATGCATGCTTAATGAGCACTGGACTAACACAAGGACCTTTCAGTTGGTTTTCTGTTTTCAATCTGGATGATGATGTCTAGAGAGACCCGTCTTGATTACGGCAGGATCATAAGCAAGAAGATCATGCAGATAAGGTGCATGCTTACAAATAAGAATACTTGAATGACTTCCCAATTTCTGTCAAACAATAAGCCTGTCCAAACAATTTGTTTTCCCAGTAATTTATTTATGAAAAGAGGAATGTTTGCCTTTTGTTTTTGTTTTATGTTTTTGTTTTGCTTTGTTGTTTGTTTGTTGTTGTTGTTGTTTTTTTTTTTGGGGGGGGGGGGGGGGAGGGAGTCACTGACATGCTTGCAATGATCTTGAATATGACAGCTACTTACCACTTCTATAAGCCTGAAATCAGAAACAAGTGCCTACTGGTATTGTCATGCAATTTCAGGAAATATTAGCATCCATTTTCAAGTTCCTGCACAGAAAACTTCCTACTAACATAGCTAGGGCGTATGACAGAATCACTGCTGCACAATCGTAAAATGGAACATTCTTTCCTCTACCAAACAAGGGCAAAAGATGGTCATCACATCATTTTCGTTGCTTCTGAACTTTGGTGAAAGGTCCACTTAAAAACTGAAAAAGCCTTGTTGACTTGGAAGGATAAGGTATGGAGATACAAGACTTGTAAATCCTCAGCATATACAGGATATCTTTATGAGGAAAGTCTTAGCCCAAGTGTAAAAAGCTGGTCTCAAGTTGATCCTAAGATGTTTATAAGTAAATGGCCACCACAGAAAGAGGATGTGGTTAACAATAACTGGAATACAAATAAGAGACGCTTGAGTCTCGTTTAATCTGTATGAAAGCTTTTGAACTTTGCTGAAGTGCCAACTTAAAGGGATAGTTCACCCTGACAATAAGTTGGTTTTAATAAAAGCAGAAAAATAAGAGAAAAATATTGGTGAAGGTTTGACAAAAATCCATCAAGGAATAAGAGAGTTATGGGTGTTTTAAGGTTTAAATTTGTGACGTCATATGCGAGCATTTATTAAAACCAACTTATTGTCAGGGTGAACTATCCCTTTAAAACCTTAATATTAGCACAGTATATGTTTCTTTCTTTTTTTCAAGTTACAAATGAAGAGCTAAAAATTAAGAAGACATGCTGTTTTCTATTCATGCAAGGATCATGTCATGCATTGTGCAACTTTGAAAACACAAATTTCAGTTCAAATGTAAGTCTAGCTTTAGTCTGCAAGCACAGACCCTAATTTGACACTTTATCAGAAAATCATTGTCTTGAGAAAAGCCTTATTCAGCTACCTCCTGGTCTTGTCCGGAGCAGCTACAGTACATGGCCTATGGTAGTCTTAGAGCGCAGACTCTCTTTTAAGACCGACCAGGGGTTTGTGTCTGCAAACTAGTCTAGCTTTACCATTTATTTTTTTTGCTCTTTAGTTCAGCCTACATGAGTTTAGTACACTGTATTAGATATAAGGAATAAGATAGCATGACCAATTAAAACATTATTCTAAAAATAACGTGGACTTACATTGAAAATTCAACATCACGTTTTTAGCGCTCTAGTAGTCTCAAGGTAGTGGACTATTGAGAGCAAGGCTATTTACGCTATGTTTAAAGGACATAAGAGTTCATGCCATTTTAGCTTTCATGATATCTATAATAAGTCATTTTTATATTCTTGAGGTTATTTATAAGAATACATCATGAATTAGCAAGAAGAATTTTTCACCACTGTGATTTACTCCTTGATTTCACTGTGTTAGGAATTGGCACTTATATTTTGTGATATATCACAGTGACAGATTATATCGTGACAATGTAACACTATATATCTCCAATACAGAACAGATTAAAGCCTAGGTATACATCAATGTGACCTTCGGCGGAGAATTGGTGCATCAAAGCGACACCCTAAATGCATCAGTAACATTCAATTTTGTTTCACTTACCTGGCTTACCGGTAGCTAATTCACTTTTAACAGCTTCCTAACTGTTTCCAGATATATGCACCTACCCATTCTGAACTAAAGTAATCAAATAAGCACATATTTTTAAAGTGTTTCAAAGCTAGCTAATGACCTTCTGCTTAATGCAATAGTGCGCGTCCGCATGTAACAGAAGGACGCAACGCTCCTAGGCAATTCTGAAAGCTGCAAGGCAATATAACCTAAGAACAAATAGTGTACAAATAAAATTACGCTGAAAATAATTTTCTGTTTACAGTAGCTTGGGATTTGTGGTATAATCTTTGAAATTTTTTTCCTGTAATTTCTTATGTATTTCTTTATTCCCCCCCCCCCAGTGCATTTTTAAAATAGTTTTCCAGAGCTGAATCACTCTTTGCCCCTGTGTATTTTTTCACCTATATGAAAGAGGAAATATTGTAAGCTATTTAACTCCCTAATTGAAAAGGAGTGAGTACACGTTCATGATCAAATGTGTACAATATGTGTATTTCGTCAATATTGTTGAACAGCTTATTCTGCATACATGTTTAACTCCTCATGTATTATTTCTGGCATCTTCATCAAAAATTGATGCAGAATATTGATGAATTTGCATTACATGTACGAGGAATATATTCACACCACTATGTGACCTTGGGCGCACATGCAGTTCTCTACATTTCAATATATCATAATTGGACTATTTTAATGTAATAATGCCCAGTCAGCGCCAGTACTGGTCAGTGCAGACGATTTCATTATCAGCATTTTTAACACAATTTTTTTTACTTCCCTGTACTTGGAACTCATAGAAATATAATATAATTTAGGAATGGAAAGTTTCATTTATTTATAGCGCTCGGCCAAGTAAAGTGAATTTCACGTTTTTAATTTCGCTGACATGCTAGGCTCAAGGGCAAAAATTTACCTAAAATTATTTGAGCTCTTTCATTTTCGAGCAAATTTCATGACATTCCACGAAAATTTGAACTCCCGCGAAATATTCAAGGTTTATAGTATATTCAATAAGGCAATAAATATATTGTTCCCAATATATTCAA
This sequence comes from Heliocidaris erythrogramma, assembly GCA_025617745.1. Lineage (NCBI taxonomy): Eukaryota > Metazoa > Echinodermata > Echinoidea > Camarodonta > Echinometridae > Heliocidaris > Heliocidaris erythrogramma. Next base: position 36,513,342 of record CM046856.1, read on the forward strand.
CAGCAAAGGTTGATTTCTTAATATAGGCTAGCTCTATTTACAAGGTTGACGACTTCAATGTAATTGATATCCTTGCAGATGTCAAGCCCTTGATGCTTATGGCTCTTCAAACAAAAGACTTTGTACATTAATGGAAGATTAATGGAGCATTAATGGGACTGCCATTATTACAGGCAGGGTTACATAAAATATATATTAAATATATTAAAATATGTCATGGTGAGACCATGGCATTTGAATTTGTGTTAGATTTAGGCCTGAAAGATTACCGGTATACTGATATTATATTATACTATTAAAACATGGTTGGGAGTGCGTTGGTGCGATCTGGCAACACAAAAGGTTTTTATCGTGGTGTACTATACGCACAAGACGCAAGCCGAGTGTGTTTGACACCACGATAAAAACCTGCGTGTTGCCAGATATCGCACTAAAGCACGAACTCACAACCATGTATTAATAATTTTATAAAACGAGTCGGCAATATGATTATGAAGTCTATAAAAATGGTTACCAACCCCATAGAAACACCAAGAGTCGCAGTCATGGAGGCTGCCATTTGCTTTCCTGGATGACATCACATACTGTAAGCGCAGTCAACAAAAGTCATGCCCGTTTCAGAGTGCGCATGTAATCCCTGTGCTAAAATGACAATTAAACAATGCGATTTCACTGCGTTTTAAGTTTGCACGCACCAGAGGTACGCGTACGCGCACCTCAGCCGTGATTTAGAGCCTTTTTGCTGTGCGTTATCACTTTTTTTTTGCACGGTCACGTGGTGTTATTTGTCCAATCAGGATGGCTACATTCTTGAACCCGTTTTATAAAATGTGCCGGCCTCTATTTACGAGGCTGAAGACTTAAATGGGACCGATATCTATACAGATTTTTCAACAACAGACTTTGCATCAAAACAAAATTAGCCCTACTTCCTCTATACAAAAGCAGAGTTAAAGAATTATTCCAAATAGTGAATAGATTGAAGTGATTGTTATACAAATAAAGGAAGGCAATGAAAGGAAAGAGGAAAATATCAAATTATTTCCACCCAATCATTTTTTGGTGCTGATCACTGCAAAAGTATAGTTTGCTGAATACCGGTATTGGAGAATCTCCTCTTTCATGAGCGTTTAAATACGTGTTTAAATACATTTTCATGTTTGAAAATTCATACTTCATGCATGGTTCTAACTATGTGAAAAGAACGATGATCATGGAAGATTCTTGCATTTATAGTACAATTATAAAATAGGTAAAGGTTCAAAAGAAAATACTGTGGGTATAATCTAATCAAATGCTATGAAAGTCAACATTAAAAATATTATTATTAACGGAGACAAACAATTCAACTTGACAATTTCCTGCATAAAGGAAAATAATTCTTAAAACCATCTTCTTTTTTTGTATTACCTTGGCAGGTATGCATCTGTAAGGTGCAGCCATTTATGGTTAATCACAATTTTTTTTAATTCTCCAAACTCCTTCAACAACTTCTTATCCTTGATACCCTGGCATTCCTAAGGCATGTCTACAACTGCGTACCATATTTCCAAGTTCAGGGGTGAGAAAAGTGGTTGAAAGACTTCCATCTCAATTGTTAAGATTCTATTCCTGATGTATCCCATCCAGTCAGGTATGCATGTACAATTCAAGAGGCATAACATCAAAAAATGAAAAACTGTATATTTTCATTAATCCTTCATTGCTTTTCTCCCAAAGCACTTGCACAGATGAAGAGAGATTTCAGAGATTCAATGGATTAATGAAAGCAGCTGCAGGTCAGAGAAATCAGGAGATCCAGCATCTTCTCAAGAGACTTTGAGCAGCCAGTCTCTTCCCTGTTCTAGATAATTTTGTCTCCTCGTTACCGTTAATTAGACTCACAAAGCTGGCCTAATGAACCACACAGTCTTGTCAACCCTTCAATGATCAATACAAAACAATAGACCCAAACACTCCGTGTTGCAAAACTATAGACACATGTGGGTTATAAGACATCAATATTTCTTCTTCTGGAAGGTGTTGCGTGGAGTTCATTGAGAGGACACTTGTTGCCACAGCAAATGGAATCGTGACTGTGACCTAAATTTAGGGCGTGGCCTTGCACTGACAAGTCATGAACATTTCATGTCTATTAAGGTCAGATCATTGTTAACGGATTTAGGCTTATTGGTTTTGTCCATCTATCTGTCTGTCTCTTTCTCTCCTCTCTTTTCTCTCTCTCTCGCTCTCGATGTCTCTCTTTCCCCAACCCCTCTCTTCCATCTCTTCCTCTTTCTTCTCTTCTTTTCTCTTCTCTCCTCTCTAGCTCTCTTCTCTCTCATCTCGCTCTCTCTCTTTCCTCCCCACCCCCCCCCCTCTCCCTCACTCTTTCTCTGCAACACATCCACACAGGTTCATGATTATGTATTCATGGTAAAGTAGTATGGAATTATCTATTGTCTTTCAGCAAGGCGGTCAGGCATTCAAGGTGCGAAGACATCTCCATATCATGCATGATGGAGCGGTAAGACTATCTCCTTGTAGCCGTCATCAAGGATGCAAAGCAAATAGTAGGAAAAAAACAGACATATCTTCTGCTGAGCGCCATAAGGCATTAACTCATAGGCGTGTACTTTCACATAGAGCAAACACAAATGTAGCCCTCAGTAGATGATATTACAATTCTTCTTTTTCCTTTTTCTATAATGCAATGCTATGTTCAAATTAGTGTCGTGTTTCATATAACCTCTTGCGAAAAACTGATATCACACATCGTCCGTCGACAGTCAAGGGGTTTTAACTCTGTACTGTATGATGCAAGTTAATGCCCTTCTGGCTCTTAACAGATGATATACTACATATATGATTTCCATTGTAATACACTGCCCTTTAAAATATTATACAAATATAAACCGACATGAGAAGGTCTGGTTGGAAATATGGTCCCCGAGGTGACATGAAGCAAGACTATTTTCATGAGGGGCGCAGCCCCGAAGGAAAATGGTCGTCTTCACGTCACCGAGGGTGCCATAGTTTAACCAGAGACTTGAATGTAGGCAGTATATATTTGATTTATATCCGTCATCATGAAGAAAAGCCTAATTCTACTCATCTACTTCATCATCTGCACTGTACCGCACACGTACATACACCAACAGTTTGAAGAAGTGAAGAATTTCCGCGTATATCAAATGCGTAATGATGACATCATTACCACTCGTGTGGTGCATGTTGCTTAAAACAATAGAATGAATGTCGTCACAATGTAGTACGTGCTCAGGCTGAGCAGCTGCTTTTTTTTTCCTTCGCGTACGTCGCAAGTCGATGGAGGGGGGGGGGCAGGAAAAACGAATAGTTAATTTTTCCCGCTGACGTCATCGAATACCGGTAGTTCACTTTTTCCCTCTGGTGATGGGGAAATATGAACTATTCGATGACGTCAGCAGGAAAAATGAAGTAGACGTCAGGAAATGGTTTTTCTAGTGAAACTATTCATTTTCTTGTTGTGTACACTCCTAATGCAACAATCTTACGATGAGGGATATAAATACATTTATAAAGTGAAGTCTGTATGAATATACATCTATTGTTGAATGGAAGGAAAGACTTTCAAAAATGACTGTAAGCTATCCAAAAGGCTTCCATACTTGACTTCAATTCAACATTACACAAGACAAGCTATTGTGCCAGAATGTCACACTTTGGTCTGCGATTTTAGACTAATCATATACATCAAAGGAGAATGTTCTAGTACTATTGTTGACCAGATGAAATACGGATCTATATATCCATATCCTTTTGATAGAAAATGGAAATTGTTGACTTATATACCCATTGTTGGTAGCTTTTGTTATACATCCAAAGTGCAGCTATACTGATATCATTTGGTAGTATTATTATACATATATAGGTCATCTCGATCCTATTCAATTAAGTAGATTTTTCAATCATGATAATGAATAGAATACTATCAAAACAGAATACCTCGCAGAAAATCAGACAAAGGAACTAATTTAATAAAAAGAAAGTAAATGGCGAGCTACAAAAAGTGACTGTTGCTCAGTAAGAGACTCAAGTATATAATCTCCTAAAATGTGAAGAAAATTAACTTTTCCAAACAAATGTGTCAAAAGAAAATGTTGATTAAAATTGTGTATCTTTTAAAGTAGTAATGTATGTATCAAGTAAACTACTTCATTAGTATTACATTTTCTCATTTGTGGAGAGGAGAACCAGCCAAAGGACAGGGTTTGGGGGTGGAGGTGTGGGGGGGGGGGGTGGAGGTGGGGGGTGGAGATGGGGGGGGGGGTAGAGATAACGTGGGCTAAAAGGGATTGAATAAGGGAAAGACAAATAAAGACAGAGGCTAGGAAGATTGTAAAAGAAAATATTAGAAAGAGGGGGATAAAGAGACATGAAAAAAGTAATACATATATTAAAAACAAAATGCATAAAAGAGAAAGATTAATGAGGCATACTAATTGCCAACAACGAGAGAATGGGATAACTAATGAATGACCTTTACAGCGCATTGTCCAGCAAATGAATTTCCAGTGACAAAAAGCAATATATCATTAATTATGAATGGGGTTCGATGGAACAAGATTAAAATGTCGAGCAGGAGTGAATGCTTTCAACCGGCCTAATAATGGATGAAGGTATTACATTTATATAATACAAAAATGCATGACGGCATAATCATGTTCAGCGTATGTGCCATTTTCATTGCAATACGCTAATCCATTTTGGGGGCTTTTGCTCCTCATATCTGACATAATTTGGGGTTTCAGTAATGATGAAAAAAACCAAAGTTTACGAGCCGTTATCGTGATGTTTATAGTTTAATTTATACTATGCAGATTATGATTTATTATGTCATTATACTTTCATTAACTTTGCTAGGTCTACAATCATTTCGCAGCAAATTAGTCACGTTCTTTGACACTTCACAAGCTGTGTTCCTCTATTTCAGACTATTGAAGTCAGATTGAATCTATCATTTTCAACTTCATTTCCAGCAGGTTTGGGTCTGTATATCACTAAATGCCCAATAAAGATGATGTAAGACAAAATTCAATAAAGCACATTTCACACTTGCAAATGATTTCATTTCACTCTACGAACAATGTGTTAACATCTCATATACATGTAGATAGCCATTAAATAATTTCCTTATGGCTCATGAAAAGATGATTTCTTCTAGGGATCTCTTTAAAAAAAAAAATTCCCCCAAAATGTGATTTTTTTCCATGGAGTTAGTTACATATATATTTTTTTCTTCTTCAACATCTTGCTTTACTTTCATAGAGCTCATAATCAGATTCCCAGAGCTCAGTCAGTCTCCACTCTTGTGTATTCTTTTTCTTCACTTCTCAAGTTGACAGTGTATAAATGTACTCTTAGGACTTTTCCCCCCGTCAAGCATTTCCATAAACATCAAAAGAAAAGGGGGGCTGGGAGAGGAAATTTTGATCAATACCAACTTCCCGCACAAACTGCGTTGCATGGGGAGGAAGCATGTTCATGCTAGATTTGCTTATGATGCAGTGAGTGTGTGGTACAATATTGATTGCCGGACCTGTAACTTATGGATTATCGACGAATGATTTTGTCCGCCTAGCTGAAAATAGGAAGTGCAATTTTCGCTTTCCTATTCATCAGAGCAATCCAGATGGAAATAGACGTAGTCATATTCTCTTATAGTTAATTTCTTCCTCTTTATTTCAATCCATGCTGCATTTCAGCAACTGCCTTGCACTTTACATGTATGTATGAGTTATAACATTTGCTTTGTTATCAATCTATGCCAATGTTATCAAATGGCACTCAGTCATTGAATTCACTGTGCTTTTCACATACGTTTATCTTCTGGTGAGAAGGTTCTTAACTCTGTACAAAAGGACGTAAGTTAATCCCCTTCTGGCTCTTAATAGTAATCGTGTGGTGCATGTTGCATGTTGCATTTTTTAATTTAAAATATAAATCAGAAAAAAATTGTACATTTACACAACATATTTTAATTCAGGTTATAACAGGCGCGGCTCTACACCCTAATTAACTCCTCGTAAATTTGTCAAAGCTTTTAAATTCCTAACGGCTATCGAAGCCCTCCGTTGAGCGAGGAGCAGAAATCCTCGAAAATTCACATTCTCGTATCTCCCTCATTTGCGCCTTAAATATCATGAAATTCCAGAGTAGATAGGAAATGATGATATTATGCTTCAAATCAAGTATTTTTTGAGATACAAGTATTTTTCTGTTTCAGAGGGCCGAGAAAAAAGTTTTGTTTTTTTCCCGACACAAGTCTGGGATGAAATGAATATGCAAACAAATGACATATTGCTAAACTTTAAACTCCAGTCTCACTCCCTGCGCAGTTTCAAGTTTGCGCAGTTAGTAGTTTTGTGTAAAACTGCCATCAAAAATCGAAGACTTACGTGAAAAATACTGAAATCCTTGCAATCTGATTGGCTGAAAGCAAATTTGTTTAGCGTACACTCGAGTTGAAACCATTCTGCATGCACCACTATACGTGGGACTACACGCGAAGAACGGTAGAGGGTTCATGAATAACATTGCCTTCAATTTTTTTCCTGACATATCCGTTCGACTCATAATTATGAAAAGATATTTCGAGGATCCCCTCAATACACTTTGATGTTCCATATCTGAAAGTTTTGATCTTGCGCAATGACAGCAAATGTGAAAAATAATGCTACAATTTCAGCCTTTAAAAAAAAATATATATGGCTACTCCTTTCTCTAAGTTTTCACAAATTAAAAAATGATTTGACTACAAGTGATACTAATTATGGGTTAGAGCAACTCTTATTCTGGAATTTGACATTTAGTTCATTTCATTTGGTTGTTTCTAGGGCAAGATTTCACAATTTAGCTGATACTCTTAGCGGTTTTACGTAAAAATTGTTTATTTTATGCAAATTAGGCAGGACGGAGTGAAAGCTTTTGGGCAGTTAATTGCAGTGTAGAGCTGCGACTGATAAGTAGAATTATGTAATCAACAGTATTACTCCTTTACTCGATATACTATATTTCTTTATACCTTTTATGCCTGAGACAGTTAGGAATTTATGGCTCTAAAATGCTACCACTTGTGTTAAGTGATATAAATCAATATTCAATAAAGTCAAATACAGAAAATGAAATTTTGAGATGTTTCATACAAAATTTCCCTGCATATATGGCAAGCAATCATTATATATCAGGTTTTAGAGCCTCTTTTGAACACCAGAAAATAAAACTTACTTAAAAATCTACAGTGTTTTCCAATGTCCAAGAGTAGATTTCAGCTCAAGGAGAAGACTTCTAAACGATGATAAATGATAGAGCTAGCATCATTTATCACACTGGAAGACCCTTCCCTACAAATCAGATGAAGATATCTAATAGATTAGACTTTACAGGATTTATCTTTTGAAAGCTGCCAGACATTGACTTGTCAAGCAACAATCAAGCAACATTAGTACACTGCTTTGGCACAGAAACAATTTTACCAGGCATTCTATTTGTCAACAATTAAAGTGTATGAAAGAGTAGAGTAAACATGAAACTGTTCGCGTGGAACCAAACTCAGAGTTGGGTTCTGCGCAGGCCCTATTCTTTAAACTTGTGCGGGTGTGTCGTCCAGTCTAATTTTACGAGCCATTCTTTTAAGTAGGACTAATTAGCAGTATCTGGTCACTCCTGCACACCGATCCCAGAGCAATCGAACAGCTACAATACTCATCTTTTAATGACACGCAACAAAAGAATAAATAAACCTTAGGTGTACAGATGAAACTCCCACTCGTACATCATACATGAACGCGCTTATAGTTTGAGAGAGAAAGATATGCCAATAATGATAATTGTTGTCATTGTACTATTCTATCCCCACCATTGATAATAAAGACATCATATGAATGATAGAGCATATCGTCTATAATTGGAGGTGATGTACTCTCCATAAAATGTTGTGGCCTTTGGAGATGTCACGGAAGAGGCGTCTGGACATTTATCACAGAACAATACCGGTGTATCGCATGGATAATGATGGGGCTTGATGGGATCTCTATAAAGATGGAGTAGGGGCTTGGGACTGAAGAATAACATTTAGATTAGAATTTGCATTATTCAATCCTAACTGAATATTGATCATCCCTTCTTTTTCCCCTTGTTTTGTCCACACACAGTTCAGTATGCAATCTTTAGCATGGATGGTAGAATATGTTACTTTTTTTTTCATCAACACTTCCTCCCTGGCAGATTCTCTCTTTAATAAAATTCATAATTAGACATTGGAGTATCAAGGAGTCAGAAGGGGAAAAGAAGGGGAAAAGAAAGGCAAATTTGTTGCAATGTTATTATGTTACTGCCATGACCCACCGCATGTAGCCCTCTACAATTTCTATTTTTCAAACCATCCACACAGAAGAGCATGCATGAAAGAATACTCTGCCAGTTGATGTTCGATGTACATTTCCAGAACTATGCATTTCAAAACTTTGGACTCTTATTTAACTACATCTCCACAAACATTTTAGTCTCTGCACATCATTTACATTGTTAATAGCTCCAAACTTTCTTAATTTTTTCCCCATTTTAAAATATTATGTTAATGAAAAGATGACCAAAAGTTCGAGTTTGGGCATGCAACGATCTGCTTAACCTTGGGTTTGATAATTACTTTCCAAATTGAAGCAGAGTCAAAGAGTGTTGGAAAGCATAGTGGTATACATTTTCGACTACCAAAATATTTGACCTTGGAAGAGTGATCAACAAAGTCACGGTCAGTGGAGAAAGCTTCTTGGATGAATTAGCATTTCCACAAAACCTTTGATTATTCATCATTCCACAGTTTAGTATATATTACTTGAGGGTAAAGGGGCATCACCTTGACTAGAGTAGTAAGACTTACGATACATCTAAGCAAATACAAATTAAAGAAAGAACTCCTTGAGAACATGTTCCATTGTAGAGAACTGCTATTTCTGTCATCCTTGTGAAGCATTTGTATACATGTAACGCCTTCAAGTATAATATAATTATGCTTATTTTTGCTCGCTGTATTATTAACAGGCAGCTAGGAACACCATTGAAAACAGGAGAGTGCATGATGAAAAAAAAACAGCCTATAATTCTTCAGCCACTGAAAAGAAATCATAACAAGGGAATTCAGAATATAATAAATCTATGAAAACTAAATGCCTTTGGAATGAAAGAGAACTCAGGGAAGCATAAAATGCTATAATGACTATGCAGGTAAAAAGAAATGTGTGGTAGTCGATGCAAGCGTTATGGTTTCCATGGTGATTGTAGTAAATTACACAAAACCACCAGGCTGCTGATGCCATTATCAAGCTTTTGTGTTTCCTTCAAATCCCAAATGAATGGTTGCTGTCGGTGTTTTAATTGTCATTCTCTTCACCGGGGAGTAGATTAAAGGGAAAATTGCAGAAGCATTTGAGAAATCTTTCGTGGCCTTCAGGATTTGACAACATTTTGATGCCTCTAACAAAAGAAACTCTTTAAACTTAAAATGAGAAATGACCAAACAAAATGATGAAATCATTTTAAACATACATGTAGAGAGCTTGTTCGACACATGCGCCTGCAACGATTGCTCCAGCGACAATTGCTCTACAACCAATACCCTCGACTAACTGGATTCTCAACTTCTAACCTCTGACCAAATACTATAACTGACCCTAAATTTAAACCTAAACATTATCTACAACCAAACTGCAAACCTAACCCTAACCCTACATCTGCAACGAGATAAGGACCGCAACAACTGCTGCCCGAGCATGTGTCTTAACACCCTACGGAACGTGGCAAGCGGTAGGACCTGCACGTAGGCCTATATATGTATTCACGTTTACCTGATCACTATCACCTCTGCAGGGGACTTCCACTCTTCAGGTGATCCCTGAACCTTGTCTTATATAGCGTCACATTTCATTAACCATCCATAAATATTGTTCCCCCATCTCTCCCTGCCGCTGCTTTAACAAACCATGAAATTGAACTTCTGTTGTGTTGTTCCGCACATTTACGATGACCTTTTTCTTAAATATTGGCACTGTTTTGTGATATTTATTGGCGCATTTATAGGTGCAATATAAATTGAAAAGAAAAAAGATCTATGGTCATAAATAACATAAGAGGTAGACTACTCCTCAGGTGTTTAAATCATTACAAAAAATCTGTAATTTTCAGAAACTCACATCAACATTCTCCTATAACAACAATAGTCCAAATATATTTGATCAAAGTCAATGAAGCAAAAGAAACATTATTTGTCTGTTGCATGCTGGTATTTTAAAATAAATGCTTAAAAACCAAACTTGTTATAAAGCATGATATACAAGCATTGTTATATCTCTGGGGGGAAAAGCCTTAAAGATAATCTATATGTACTTACTGCTGGATGATTCAGCGATAATGAAATTATCTTTCTTTGTCCTTCATCCACCCTTTGTTTTTTGATGTGTTTTTTTTTTTCTTGTTGATAGGATGGCCTTCTTGCACTCGAAAGAAAATGAATTTCAATACAAGGACATATTGTCCAGGGCCCTTTAATCACTGAAAGTAATTATAGTCCTTGGTAAAACAAACACACGTCTTCATTCTTCTTCACTTTGACGATTTTTTGGTAACCTTCAAACTCCCAATGACAGGACCTATCCAATTTATCAATAAAATTAAACACATATTACGTAAAATCTATTCACATATATATTCTCCTTCACTATGTCCATTTGGCAATCTTCAATCCTTCATATATCCGCAATGATAGTACCTATCCAATTAAACTAACTAAACTCATACTATATTTTTGTTCATAAAATATTCACATGCTTATTCTTCTTCACTATGTTCATTTGGTCACCTTCAATCCTTCATATATATTTGAAATGATCCTATCCAATTTGTAGATAAATAAACTCATTAAAAAAATATTCCCATTTTTATTCTTCTTCACTTTGTCCATTAATTTTGGTAACCTTCACATTCACAATGATATAGTACCTGTCCAATTTATTGATAAAACTAAACATACCTATCGTCTGTTGAGAGCAAGAAGGACGTTAACTCTGTGTTAAAGTATATGAGTTAACGCCCTTCTGGTTACAAACAGACAATAATACAAATATTCACTCAAGGGATAGGTATCAATTTCTAAACCGATTGGAGATATTTCTCCTTTATTCATTGAAACACAACAATCTAATTAAAATTAGTGGCTTAATCGTGACGGCAGATACTTTGCCCATTTCCGACAATTACCGGTACTTTTCAAAATCCCACTGCCAAGGACAAAAGGTAGATGTCTCCAACGGCTGACCATGACTTACGACCTAGCTTCTCAGTATGCATGACCATCCTAATCGATAGCTGATGAATACGAATGGTGAAAAGTGAATAAATTTATCTGAATGGATACCTATAAAGTTTATGATTAAAGTCACAGATTTGTAGAGAGAAAAATGGAAATGAGTTTGAATAGCTTGGTGGGGGAGATTTGTGGTCCTATGACATTGTCTGATGACGGTTAAGGCTATTAGCGGTTGGTTTTACACCAGAGCTTCTAGAAAAAGTAGCTAACTCTTGCGCTAATCTTGCATTTGATATTAATAATGACAATATTAATCATACAAGCATTGATCAGATGCTGATACTGTGACATCAGCATATTCTCACAATGTGGTGTAAAAAAGATAGAAATTACAAGCCAAAATGTCATCATATCTGATCATTACAAGTCTCAAGTCTCCATGAGACAAGCACAGTGGACATGCAAGTACACCTTTTTTCACTTTTGTTAAGTTTGACGGACTGGCAAATGTTGCATTCTACACTAACTGTATTAATTTTTTGTGTTTTTCAACACTTTAAATCAGAGGTTCATCCTGGTGCTACTCCTAGTATATGCATTTAGCAAGCATTAGCCTCTCTCTACCCAGGGTGCAATAACTAGATGTGCACCTGCCAGATAGTTTTAGAATAATCTACATTTTATATGTTCTACTTCAGTGTGATAATTAGTCACAAACAGATAAATTCAAGGCAGATCATAATTTCATGTTTTTAGGCAAGACATTAATCAGCATTTATGCGCTACTCTTCACCCAAGTGTAGTTATGAGTGCTTGGTGGCTGGCAAGGAATTCCTTGAGAGCTGTGAGCACTAAAATTAGTAGCATGACTGCACTAAACATGGGGTAATTAATATCGAGGTGCCTTTGAGCATCATGTGTGATGGAATTGAATGCTTTCTAGAAACCGGTCTTGGTCTAAATATCAAATTGATTTTAAAATATCATTTTCAAGATCGTGAAGATGCACCTGTTGTCCGCTGTGGGGTATTTGTTCAACGAGGTGATGAAAGAGAATTTTCTCTGAAGAGCTGACCTGAAATCCAACAAAAAGGTATTTCATTAAAGAGTCATATATAAAATGATCAATAAAGGAGTATTCAGATTCAGTGATTTCTGTACTTTACCTATATATCTCACCCTAAGTAATAAAAAAAAATAGAGAAGGTTACAAAAATTGGGCCAAACAAAAGTTTTTACTATTGCTTCAAGTTTGACAAGTTTTTTTTTAATTCAGAGATGATATATTAGGACTGATATCCTCTACTTCAATAGAGTCACAAGGCCTACTAACTTTTTTGAAAAGACACTTTCAAAAATACCTCTTCATGAGGAGATAATTGATTGCGGTCTATTCAGACCATGTATGATCAAAGATGAATGGATGAAATTACCTATCAAAACAGCATTCAAATTAGCACATACGTAATGCCAGGCATGACAACACCCTTTTGTAAATAATGTTGATATAGCAACACTATTTGGGAAGCATTCTAAAAAATGATTGATATAAACTTAATACACTGCATTTGGAAAGGGTGCATAGTAAAAAAAAAAAACCTTAATGCACAATGACTTGGCAAGTTAAAGCAAGTGCAATTTGATACAAATACACTTGTTCCATACATAATCCATGATTGACATTAGAATAAAAGTAGTAACTTGCATGGCATGAGAAAAATTTCTTTAACATGTCTCAACCATTGGCATTTATCAAAAGAAATTTTATATCAACCACACCTTCATTGAAAATGAGATGTGAATGTCAGCAAAATGTTGGCTTTTTAAATTGAATTATCACAGGAGTTATAACAGACTGCACTAAAAACACAAAGAGGGAGATTATTTCTTGGGAGGCAGTTTGTCATAGAAACTGAGAAAGCTTTTTAATAACTGTCTTGAGAATATATGTAACAATAAAAATAATGGTAATTTCTTTAATATAGAGAGTATTATGCACTATTGAATTATAGCGACATCATTACAGTTTCAAGAATAGGACAATGTAAAGACATTTTAAAAGCAATTCAAAATTCAACTCTAAAGAGCTGGACTTCTTAAATTGAAAATCTATCAGTTAACCCATTAAACACTGTATGTTATTCAAAAGCTTGCCACTGATTACAGTCTGTATTTGAAGAAAAAACCCTTAAAACTGAACCATAACCTCATGAAATAGCTTCAAGAAAATTATAGAAATATTTAATCCACACATTCTACATGAATGGTTTCTCCAATGTTATTGCTACCAAAATTCAACTAGCGGATTCCAACAAATTCAGTGTATAAACAACTCACAAATAAATACACCAAGTATTTTCCACAATAGTTTGTTAAACCACATGTAGACATACTCTTACAGATTATTTTTTCCCCACATTGAATATCACTCTCTACACTGTTACTATGCCAACCACACAAAGGATTGATGCATAATTGATATTTGTGGGGGGGGGGGGAAGTGCAAACAAAATAATGAATAAGTAGCTGTAAGACAGTATTGCTATAATTCAGTTGAATTCAGAGTTTCACATCAAATTATCCTCAAACATCAGGTATTTCAGTGTACCCCTAAAATCATAATCAGCCTTGGTTTCTCTCCTAACCCCCCCCCCCCTACCCAATTCTAGCCATGTTCATACTGGACTTGTGGTTTTAAAAGTTTAAAGTTAACAAAACAACAACTCACTAACCATGAGGAGGGTTCACACAGGCCTGAAACGACACTCGCTGTTTTGAGATTACAAATTGAGCAACCGTAGTTTAACATGGGCAGAGAGGTCATATATCGATAACAAGTTTGCTAAACTTAAAGTTTATTCTGTCCACACGGGCCATAACTACGAGGGAGGACCCCCTGCTTTCTGGAACTACAAGTAAACTTCAAGTTTTGAAACGACAAGCGAAACTTAAAGTTTAGCTCCTTCCGTGTGAACCTGACTTCTGCAATTTAGCTTAAAGGTAACATGAGTCCCGAGGTGGTATTTTGAGAATCATTTTATCTTGATTTTAGTGAAAAGATTTTATTTGTCATAACAAATTTTAAATTGCAACCTTTCATCGGTGTTTGCGCAGATGACTCCGGCGTACACAGCCACTTTTGCGCAGTAATTAACAATGATGCGTCATAAGTGTACATTTTGTTATGACAATTACAATTATTTCACTAAAATCAAAATGAAATAAATCTCAAAATACCACCGCTGGTATGAATGTAATTTCAACTTTTCCAGGAAGTTTTCATTATTTGTTTATATTCCTGATGCAGAATCCCATCTACTGAATGATAAACAATTAAAAATTTATGTTATGCCACTTCCTCAGAAAATGCAATTTCACTACCTTTAATAATTCATTGCACATTATACAATGCTTCTGAATGTTAAAAAAAAATTCAAATTAAATTTTTAACCTCCATATATCTACATTAAGCCACTTAGTAAAATGGGTAATTTGAATTATGATTTTCCATTCAATATCTGAATCTTAATTAGATTATCCTACTTTCAATTAACAGATGGCCACACTGACTAAACATTTGTTTTGAAAAAAATTGTGTTAAGTGATATCCTTGGTCTTCAATTCATCAAATCAAAATTAATCAGGATAGGATAACACTAAACACCCATATCCTGATGCTCTCTCTATAATATATTATCTCTCTCTCTCTCTTCTCTCTCTCTCTCCTCTATGCTCACTCTCTATTTCTCCCCCCCCCCCCCCCCCTCTTTCTGAAATGATACTTTTGGAGGAAAAAAGATTTTCACAGTATTTCATTATTGTTTTACAAGGATACATAAATCAATGTTAATTCATTGCTGTCATATCTTTTTATTTGACTACACAATCAACAATTTAAAAAAAATTTAATACTAATTATGCGCAAAGTAGTCTACTGGATGCAAATGCAAACTGGACGAAGATACATTTACAAACTACAAATAAAATAATCCTTAGATTAAAAAAAAATGGGACAGGGGTAGCTATACCGCAACTTGGTTTGAGAAATAGTTTTTTTTTCCTTCTTCTTTTTTTCACCACAATCAGTAGTAATTACCTGCTTGGTAACATGAAACAAGTTTTTTTTTTCTTAACTTACACAATGACTGTACATGTATTTAGAAATACCCTCATAATAATGTTTTCATAAAGAGATTTTGAGGTTTTCTTTCAAGCATTTGTTTAAATCCATTTATCAGTTTTGTACAGGTGAATGGCAGCACAATGTTCATGAAATAACATTGATACTTCCTACAAAAATGGTTATCCCGGCAAAGACTTTACTCTTTGTTGTTTAAACATACAGAAAGGAGGAACACATTTTAACTGTATATTTGGGAATCCTCTTTTCTTTTATTGTCGAAGGAACATGTATTTGTTTCTATTATGTCTATGCCAACTATTTGTAAACTCTTAATCTTTAACATCTGCAGTTTCCTCATTTTTTTTTTAATATCTCTCTTTTCTTTCTCTCAGCTTCTTCCTGTTTTCTTTTACTGAATATTTTAATTATTTTTCGGTTATTTCTCTCTTCTCATTCTTTCTCTACTGTACAATCTCTCTCTTTCTCAAATTCTCTCTCTGTGGTAAAATATGCCTCTCCCTCTCTCTCTCTTTCTTTATACTTCTCTTCTGCCTTATTCTCTAATCCATGATCAATCTTTCTGTTTATCTAATAAACATTTCCAGGTTCTATTGTATGGCTTCAAGTAAAATTTTACTACCACAAACAGAGCTAAAATAATGATTCACTGGAGGAAAAATGGAAAATAAATGAAATGAAATGAAATGAGTCTATCTTTTAGCAATACATTGAGCTGAGATTTGAGCACTATCTTCATTGTAAGAATGCTCACTGCTATGATTCAATAAATACTGTACTTTCATAACTCCTTTTGCTACAAGAATTTCCTCATGCATATTTGTAAAACACGCCACAAATTTTTCTACACCAGGGTCTCGCAAATGGTGTGCAGACTTATTCAATGGCGATAACTAAATCTTGTGATAATGGATGCATGAGTGCCGCTATAAAAAGAGTATAATCTGATCTGTCTTTTAATAATCGAAATTGAAAAAAAGGGGTAATGGAAGCCTGGCTCTAAAAGATTTCTCACTGATGCAAATGTTAACGAATCTAACTTAAAGTTCAATGGCTCGAAATGTCTGTCTTGAGGATATTTCTTTCAAGAAATTGTACAATATTAGGCAAAATTAAATGCAGATAATTCAAGGAAATATTTTGAAAAAAAATATCACTCTGCAGAAGACAGGATTGCTGTTACCAGTATAAAACAGGTTAATTATTTTCATTAATTATCATCAAAATACTATATTCCTCTTGAGGATTTTTTAAAACAGAAAATGCATTTGATACGAGCTGAGATTAAAGGCAGATAATTTAAGGCGATATTTGGAAAAAAAAGATCTTTGGACAAGAGAGAATTTGCTGTTAATATGGTGCAAAGTGTTAATTATTTTTATTATTTTATCATCAGACTCTTGGAATGACTTACCTTTGCTTCGGGGTGGGACCGAGTGGCCCTATTGTCCTTGGGGTTGTAGGGGGGCGGGAGGGTAATGGCAGCCCTCCCTGTAGATACCCCGCCCCCATGCGCTAAGCGGCTCGGCATAAAGTCTGTTCCAGGCCCCTGCACAGGTTGTGCAAACACACGCAACTTTTTGCTCATGGTAGTTGTGGTTTGCACTGGTAAATAGTCATTGGTGGCATGGTTAAAGTCACATGGCCATGATCAATTCGGGTTGCCAATTTGGAGATCATCCTGCTGAATGTCTGTCATCACGCACGTGATTCCTAAAGACACATTGGATGAAGTGTAAGATCACTTCCTCCTCCAATCAATTACAAAGAGGGTCTATACAGTCAATAATTCATGTATTCTTTCCAGCCTTGATCCAGGGCCTGATGAGTACCTAATTTATTATCGTTTTTCAAGAACGCAGTCAAAGATAGCTCAGGTTAAAAAAAAAAGAAAAAGATGTGTATCCCCGATTAAAATCTGAAGGCCTCACAAATTTGAAGTGCAGATGATAGTAGTTATTGATTTCTCATGATTAAACTATCACTAAATGTTGGAAATAATATCAATAAGCATTTCTCTTATTTCTAAGAGAGTAACATGTGTTAATTGTATAGATATGAGAGGGTCTCATTGGGTTGTCAGCTAGATGCAAGCAAGATTGGTCTTTTCTTTGGTCAGAGCCTTCCTCACAACTAGAGCATGGAATATCAAACAAGACTGGTAGTCGGTTCTGAAGATTCCTTTAGAACGAATGTTGTTGTCCATAGCTGATGTATCCTAGGAACTCTTTTTTTCTCCAAATTCCATGAGATGAGCTGCTTTTTAATCCAAGCTATAGAACAATTAAGCCTGCTCTGTCACCTTGCTGAGAAATCCTACTCCAGGAACATTCAACTGATAGTGATACTGAAATGCTGATGACTGTAATTCCTTTTAAGATGATTCTGGTTAAAGAGCTCAGATTCAATCGAAACAGTAAACTGATGGATTTAATCACTTCCCTCAACAGATGAAATATGGGGGTCGTAAAGGGAAGCCGATGTAGGTCGGTACTTTACCACATCGCTGATATATACCCAAGCCAGCCGAACAGGGCGAAAAGACAGAGAGAGAAGGGGCATCTGCTGTCAGTGAAGCATGCAGGCCGGAGTAGCATCACTATGGACTCTGAGCCTCAATGTATTGATCACAATGGGAGGATTGAATGAATGAGGGATGGACAGAATTGTCTCTCTGCCACGCACTGAGCAGGCCATGAATGGATGCCATGAATGCAGTCAGGCTTAGCACCCCCATCTCATTGGTTGAGTGAACTCAAAGCTGAAGGTTCCCTTTCTCACTGGGGCTTAATGGGTAGTCATCAACAACCAGATAGTTTACTGCAGCTTTATAGTCTAATCACCCCCAGGCTTTGTGCTTGCTTAAGTCGCATCAAGGGGGAGGGAATAAGGGCTGGTATTTAGTTGCCATTACATAATCCCTGAAACTGGGGATCATGGAGGGCCAGACTAAAGACCATAAATTCTTTTCTTCTGAAACCTTTTGAATGTCCTACACTTTTATATCAACTAGCAAAGGCAGTCACTTATCAAACAGTTGGATTTCTTAAGAAAAATAGAATACAGCAGTAAGTGTTTTCGAGCGTGTTAAGATGAGATTTCACATACAATCCCATTGTTCTCATTTTCAACTCAAACATATTTCATATACACATACAAATCTGGACTCTAACCCTAACATGCCCCAGTACACAAGGACCCAAATTTATTACCCAGGACACCCAATATTTTGGAATGTAACAAAGGCATAAAGCACACAGACCTTGCACATTTCAATCCAGAGCCCCAGAGGGGGGAAATTAGTGTGGAGCTTGTTATATATACATAATTATTTTTAAAAACACAAATATATTTACTCTATATTTCTCTATCGGTCAGACCCAACTTCGGAAAACCGAGCACAGGTTTATACTCCGAAAACGGCGTATAGAGCAAGATGAATATAGAGCCCTCATCGTTCATTGATGATGACAGTGTGTACAAGAGGCATGGGGAAAATCCTGCAATGTCGACCTGTTGATAAAATAATTTTCAAAAATAATGCTGCGGATATATTTATTTCAAATGTTTGTCATCTGAAAGTCATTTCATATGGCGAATCATTCATGGATTTTGAAGGTAATTGACACACAGCATTATTTTTAAGAATATATCGTTGGCAGGTTGACTTTGCAAGATTTTCCCCATGCCTTTTGTACACACTGCCTCGCACTCAACAATGAGGGCTCTATATTCATACGCCTTTTTCGGAGTGTATACCTGTGCTTGGTTTTCCAAAGTTGGGTCCGACTGTCTATCAGGGTCTCCCTGGTACAGAGTCACACATACAATATCAAACACACACACACACACACACACACATATATGCCCAATTACATTTTGATGATCATGTTGTCCATTTCATAATGGTGCCTTCTCAGATGGGACAATATAAAAAAAACAACGATCATAGGCATCCTATCAACAGTGGTTCATTTTTCTCCCATTTGTCACTCTCTTTTCTGGGGTCCCTACTGCAATGGTGATAGAGCCACACTGCATGCGCTGATGACGATGTCATACTCATTCCATCCTTGCCATTCCATGATTCTATATCTCTATATCCTGTTCAATACAGAGCATTTCAGAGAAGTTTCTGTACTCATTACCAACCCCTTTGTTTACTAATCTCTTGCTTCTTTCAAGGTATTGATGAGTCCAGGAAGTGTCTAAAAGGACATTTCTGTTTTGAACATAGACTATGAAATTGATATTTGCCTGACATCATCACAATAAGCACCCCCAAAATATAAAATGTTATTAGCATTCTAACTATTACCCTAGCATGTTGGGTATTTGCACATTCAACTTTACAATATCTGTTCATTACAATATTACAAATATAAACATTCAACCTTTTTCACTATTTCAATTTACATTTAATAATTTCATATTTGTGAATATTTGCATTTTTAAAATTCAATTACATGCTCATCGTTTTGTTTGTTTGTTATTGTTGTTTATTGGATGTCCTGCATATGATATTCTTTTTATAATGAATGGATCCATGCTGTAAGAATATAAAAAGAGCATTGTTTGGCATTCAGTAAAATACATGTAGAAGCGTGAATTCTAAATTTCCAGATATTTCACAATAAAATAAATACAGCCACTAGCTCTCCAATCATGCATTTCCTTGAAATTGGCCACAAGAATGTCTATATTATTGACAAATACAGTCTCTTATCCTTCTGGACCATCTGACCCTGGTCACCCTAAAATATTATTGTGCTTTGTACACAAACTAGCACAAGCATTTTTCTCGTCATCATCAACATTACCTGCACAAGATTAATGTAAGTGAGTCATTGACACTGGAACCACAATTCTGATGGAAAAGAAAGAAAATTCTGAGAAACCCACTGATTTCTTTGCTTGGGTGAATATATTGATCAAGGATGGCAGGTTGGAAAGAAAAACTGGTTGTTGTGTCTTTTATTTCACACAAACAGAAGACTGATCAATAAACACCATTATGTGGACATGGTCAGCTTCTGAGCTTAGTCTACACCTTCAGACAGAGAGAGGTGATATGATATGGTTTGGAAATCCAAGGGGTAGTGAATCTTTGGAAATAAAGTCTCTACAACATTACATTATATCCCTTCTATTTTCTCCACCCCATTTTCATAAAACATTCTGTCAAGTCCCTGAGAACAACTGCTCTATTTTTATTCGCAATTGATAGGCACAGAGAAACAGTTTGTGTCTTGATCGACATGACTGATGTGGCAAGTGACTATAATTGCCCCCTATCCAGCACTCACAAGCCTCTATTCAGTTACTGTATTCAATTTTACCTCTCGCTATTGTTTCATAATTATTCGTTCCAGGTAATAAGAAAACCCATCTCCTCCATCCATTATCTCTTTCTCACCTCTTTTCCTCCTGCCTCACTATATAGAATCAGTTATCAATTATTTGCACTATATAAATTGAACATTATTATCATTATTATAATTGTTTGTTGTTAATAAAATCATTATTATTGTTGTCATGGTCATTGTTGTTGTTGTTGTTGCTCGTGTTTTCATGTTTAAGAGAGCCATGGTTTTTTTTAATCAAGAAGAAAATTGCAAAGTTTCTACACTAGTCAGCACAAGAAATACATTACTTGATCTGATTGCAAACTCTGAGAATCTGAAAATTGCCATTTGAAAGCCAACAGGGTTTTGACTCTATTTAATATTTCATTTAATATTTAATATTTATTATTGCCCTTCTGGCTCTTAAGGATCAAAGTGGTCTCTCACCAGATGATTTACTTCAAGAAAATGGCCAAATATTAATTTTATCGACGATAAATGAAAGTCTCTCTGACCTTCTGGCTAAGTCATATTATTTCTATCATTCCTTATCAATCACGTTAATGCAAAGTACAAGTGAAGAAGGGGAAATGAAAGGAATTTAAAGAAGGGGGGTGGGGGAGAAAGGAGCAAAACTATGAAGATGGGGGAGAGGTTGAAAGCAGTACCCCCCCAAAATGAAAAAAAAAACAACAAAAAATAGTGGTAATTTTAGCTCTGACACCTTTAATATGAGCAAGTAAAAATTAAAAATAACAATGAATTCCATCCTAAATCTTGGGAAAACATTCACTTCCAATTTTTTTTTTAATTCCACAAACAAGTTGAGAATTTTTACAACTTTCAATTTATGAGCTCTCTGCAGGAGGTCGCAAAACCCTCAAGTTCACTGGCAGTTGACCCCCCTAAAAATGTGGGACATCTTGACAACATGCTTGACATTAGGTCTTCCAAGGTGACTGCTCCCATACATCATGGTATCACAACTGCATGTGTCCCATACCTCATTCTCCGGGTGTGGAGGTGTGTTCCTTTAGGGAGAAGAAGATGCTTTAAAATACAATTTGCTGGATTAAATAATGCTCATCCATAGTTTAAAGCTTCTTATTTCATGTCTTATATCATTTACTCTATTAAAAGGAAGACTCCATTCAAAAAATTTTTGTAGGAGGTCCAGATTGAAATTTTGGGGTGTGAGGACTTAGAATTTGGGTGTCCCACATGACATATACCAGGCGCCTGTTAATGATGAGCCGCGGGGAGCGTTTCTTCAAGCATTTTGTCAGTGTTTTTTACGGACAAATTTGCTCTCAGCCAATCAGATGCAAGGATTTCAGTAGCTTATAACAGTTGTCGGTAAAAATCACTGACAAAAACGCTTGATGAAACGCTCCCCTGATTAAAGTGTTTACTTGTGCAGAGAAAATTAAAAGTGATATTTTCATTACAGGACTCTATAATTTTTTTAGCAGGGTTTAACATTTGCTGTACTTGATCATACAGGTCCTTTAAATTTCACAAACATATGATAAGCACTATTAAATCAAGAATCTTGAAAGATACACTCTACTGTTTTTTGTGATGTTAATGTTCACATGATCTGAGGAAGTAGTTGTCAACATTTCCCCCCAAACCTGATGAATTTCTTAAGAGCATCTCAGTGTGGGCACCTGTTGGTGAACACCACCTGAATGCTCTCAAAACTTAATTTCTCCCTAGAGACTGAATTGGGAGTAGATCTTTCTATAACAACTGAATAAACACAGGAGGATTCCACAGAAAATGTGCAAGCACACCTTTGCTTAAAGAGTGTGGGAAAACTTTCGCATTACAAAGGGGAAAAAAACAACATCCAAATTTAAGTTCAATGAAATTGTTTGGGTATGGTAGGGTCTGTGATCTTCTGAAGGGTATACCGCTTACAGAAGTTTTTCAAATTTACAGGAAATATAAAAAATTCTTTAATGTTCAAATTTGCATCAATATTATCCATCCGAATCTCAGTCCCGGTCCGCCCCTCACATCTGTTTAGAGCCATAAGGGCGTTATAAAGGGTGCCAATCACCAAAAAATATTTTGCTCTGTGTGTGACAGGTTCCATGTCATTATATTATATTCAAAATATGGGCTTTAAATATTACTTCTGTCTTCTATAAAGAGATATTGCAAGTCTACTTTACACTCTCTAGTGTAAAAGAGACTTGTGAGTACTGTAGACTAATTGACGCACCCATACTTGCTCGCCAAGATAAGGGCTCGTGTGGAACCAAACTCAGAGTTTGGTTCCGCGCGTGCACCTTCATGTTGTTTTTTATTTCCTTTATACTCCTTTAACTGTTGACGTATAGAATGCCAGATAAACTTCTTTGAGCTTGATTTTGTACTCTCTAGCTGTATATACACAAATCATTTTTTCAGGCGATTGGTACACTTTAACTCGGTGTTGAAGCATATGATCTTAACACCCTTCCGACTCTTACCGCATGAACCTCTATCCTACGGTTACTAGCACATTCAAGTTAACTCTTAACATGAAAAAGGGGGTAGGGCATTGCACAAGATCATTTCTCAACAAGACCTAGCTGTAAGACATGTATGTGAACCCTTCTGGGGGTTAGGGAACACAGCTGGAAAGATTTAGCAGTTAAATTCATGTTTTCTTTCTAAAAAGTTTTCTCCTATTTGCATCCCAGCATGACAAGGATCCGTAATTACATGGCTAGACAGCCCAAAAGCCATCTATGTATATAAAAATAGCATTTTATATGTTTCGTGTTGATTAATCCAATGTTTCTTGCAATTTTTGATTGCTGGCAAGATATGAATAAAAAGTTATGCCAAAAAATGAATGTGAAGGGAATTTCCATATTTCTGAGAAAATGCAACATTTTAATAATGAGATGGATGGATGTACAATATGCTGCTTTCCTTTAATGCAATTCTCCATGTGTCTTTGAATTATAAGATAACTTCTTGTCAGTGGTTCCACATTAATTCATATCATTTCTGTCACTTTTATAATATACAAATCTACATGAAAGTATGAAAGTTAGGTAAATAATATCTTTGTAAAGAAAGTAAATAAATGATATTCAAAGGGTGTGTAATTCAAACAAAATATGAGGCACCCAATAATCATATAGACCTTATAGTGGGTGTTCACAAACTTATTTAAATGATTTTAGAATAGCTTTCTAACATTCTCTTTAGTACTCTTTTAAAGTCAAAAGACTTGAATCAGATAAAATAATTAGATTAGATAATTAGTCACAAAGAGATGGAAATGAAAAAAAAAGATGAGGTTAAAAGAAGAAAAATAACTCCTTTCATACGAGCATTAACATATTAAATTCCCCTGTATGTACAACAGGCACCGACACTAAAGGCATAAAAGGAAAGCGTTCTACAGCGAAGAATTCAGACTGAAAACCCCTAAAATATATCCAGACATTTAGACACACCTGTTTCATAGCACTGCAGGGGTCACTATTCCATGTTACACCTCATAATTTTCCAGTCTGTCACAAATGTCAAACACCATCATGATGTGCTTACATAGAACAAGACATATGGTGCAGGCTTTTGGGGTAGAGTCCAGGGGAGCGTTTCATGAAAGGAAGTTGTCAGATATTTTATCAGTCAGACCGCAGGTCGTATGCAAATGAGCAAAAATCGCGCATTTTATTTCCAGTGCCCGAAATGGACTTTCTCCCTGCACCCAGACGGCTGTATCGCATGGTCATCTTTAAAGTTATGTTCTTCAATAAATATTAAAGCTGTGCTCATTAGACTTTCTGCAAAAATAAATGAATAGTTTACCAACACAGGGATATTTTGTTTTAGTCAGAATTTTAACTAGAATTTAATTCGTCATGAGGACGAATTAGGTGATCTGTCTTTCAATTTGTACGATCATGATTGTAATCAGGATGATCATAATAATGGGGAAATGGTAAACTGAAGATAGGATGTCAAGAATACCATGAATGGAGATGTTTCGTGAGGACAGGAATGTAGCAAAATGTGTAACGGTCATTGTAAAATGTTTATGGTGATGATGATAATGGTGATTATGATGATTATAATGATAGAATGATGATGATGATGATATAATAATAGCGATGATGATCATGATGGTGATGATAATAATGATGATGATACAGGATACTTGGGAGATTAACCATATAGCTCTAATACAGGACAGGAAATCACAATTTCCGTAGGGTTGTACACAAACTACTGTACACTACTTTCTAATAGACATAATACGGAAAATATGGCAGTTTATTACATGATTTGTGATTTTTTATGTTACAATAGTCGAAGAGGATGGTAAAATGACAGGCAAAAAAAAGCAAAAAAAAAAAATTGTTATGGACCCACCGGGGATCGAACCTGGGTCACCTGCATGGGAGGCAAGTGCTTTGACCAATACACCAAAACATTTCCCATAGAGATAACACGTAAACGAAAAACGGGATTCTCAAATCCCATTTGGTAATTCAAAATTGGGCATGATCCCGACATCTGATCAAAAATTGGAGGGCTTACTAATAAAAGCTTATAGTCTCAGCTACAACATATTAAAATCTGGAAGGAAATAGACCAAAAATAACTGAGATACTGCTCAGAGAACGATGTCATGTAGATTCATGATTCGAAAAAAAATCATCTTCCATAGACATAACACGCAAAAAGGGGAAATTCTGACATGTCGTTTTTAATTGAAAATTTCAATATGATTACGTCATCAAAATGGAAAACGGTGGTAACTGATCTTGTAGAGAATTGTCTCAGCTATAACATATCAAAATCTGGGCGAAAAACGACCAATAATTACGAATCTAGAGCCAAATTTGCATAAATGTGATGACATCAAAACATGAAAAATGGAAATTTTGATTTCTGGCGCCATTCTGATGACATCATAATGTTTATAAGGGTCAAATGATACATGAAATGAAAACTGTGATTCATACCCTACCTGATGACAAAAAATTGGGGGGTTTGTGGACTATTTAAAGAGCTAGAGTTAATTTTGTAGAGGCATGTTTTTGCACGTTTTTACGTTATTTTCGCCATAGATGCGCGCACGGATTTTGAACTTTGACGTGCCCGTACGACCTTATTATTGATCAAAATTGATTCCAAGTTGATGGAAATGATGAAGAAAAGTGTCAGGATTGGAAATCAATCGAAAAAACAGCGTTTTAACGTTATTTACGACTTGCGCGCGCGTAAAGCGCGTGCGCGGACGCTTACGCACGGACATTTTTGAAATGCTCAAAATGACCTGAAACGTGTGCAGACTTGATCCTACGTGATTTTGAGCATTTTTAAATTTTGACGCGCGCGTACGCGCACGCCCTGACCTCTAGATGACCTCTGAGGACATGACTTGATGACCCGTCAAGTGAAGTTTATGTGATGTGAATATAGTTGATTTTTGAGGTTCGATTATGAAGATATAATCGATCTTGTAAATTTACAAAATGGCGTCTTGATGACGTCACGATGACCTGATGACCTCCAAAAGCTTAATGGACCATGTCCATGATTGACCTCATACATGACATGAAACTCGATGATACTGACCTGGCCGATTTTGAGATTTGGTGGCCACAAAAATTTGTAATAAAAAGAAATAAAGAAATAACTAGAATTTAATTCGTCATGAGGACGAATTAGGTGGTCTGTCCTTCAATTTGTACGATCATGATTGTAATCAGGATGATCATAATAATGGGGAAATACTAAACTGAAGATAGGATGTCAAGAATGCCATGAATGGAGGTCCTTCTTGAGGACGGGAATGTAGCAAAATGTGTAACGGTCATTGTAAAATGATAATGGTGATTATGATGATTATAATGATATATGATGGCGATGATATAATAGCGATGATGATCATGACGGTGATGATAATAATGATGATGATACAGGATACTTGGCAGATTAACCCCTTAGCTCTAATACAGGACAGGAAATCACAATTTCCATAGGGTTGTACACAAAACTACTGCACACTACTTTCTAATAGACATAATACGGGAAAATAAGGCAGTTTATTACATGATTTGTGATTTTTTATGTTATACTAGTCGAAGAGGATGGTAAAATGACAGGCAAAAAGAAGCAAAAAAAAAAAAAAAAAAAAAAAAAAAAAATCGGCCCCGGGGATCGAACCAGGTACCTTGATCATGGTAGTCATGTGCTTTACCGATAGACCAGAATATTTCCCATAGAGATAACACGTAAACGAAAACGGGATTCTCAAATCACATTTTGTACTGAAAAATTGGGCATGATCCCGACATCTGATCAAAAATTGGAGACCACACTTGTAAAAGCTTATAGTCTCAGCTACAACATATTAAAATCTGGAAGAAAATAGACCAAAAATAACTGAGATACTGCTCAGAGAACGATGTCATGTAGATTCATGATTCGAAAAAAAGTCATCTTCCATAGACATAACACGCAAATAGGGAAAATTCTGACATGGCGTCTTTAATTGAAAATTTCACTGTGATGACGTCATCAAAATGAAAAATGGTGGCAACTAATTTTGTAGGAAATTGCCTCAGCTATGACATATCAAAATCTGGGCGAAAAAAGACCAATAATTACGAATCTAGAGCCAAATTTGCATAAATGTGATGACGTCAAAACATGAAAAATGGAAATTTGGATTTCTGGTGCCATTTTGATGACGTCATAATGTTTATAAGGGTCAAATGATACATGAAATCATATCTATGATTCATACCCTACCTGATGATGACAAAAAATTGGGGGATTTATGGACTATTTAAAGAGCTAGAGTTAATTTTGTAGAGGCATGTTTTTGCACGTTTTTACGTTATTTTCGCCATAGATGCGCGCACGGATTTTAAGTTTGACGCGCCCGTACGACCTTATTATTGATTGAAATTGATTCCAAGTTGATGGAAATGATGAAGAAAAGTGTCAAGATTGCAAATCAATCGAAAAAACAGTGTTTTAACGTTATTTACGACTTGCGCGTGCGTAAAACGCGCGCGCGGACACTTACGCACGGACATTTTTGAAATGCTCAAAATGACCTGAAACGTGTGCAGACTTGATCCTACGTGGTTTTGAGCATTTTTAAATTTTGACGCGCGCGTACGCGCACGTCCTGACCTCTAGATGACCTGTGAGGACATTGCTTGATGACTCGTCATTTGAAGTTTACATGTATGTGATGTGAATATAGTTTATTTTTGATGATCGATTATGAAGATATAATCGATCTTGTAAATTTACAAAATGGCGTCTTGATGACGTCACGATGACCTGATGACCTCCAAAAGCTTAATGGACCATGTCCATGATTGACCTCATAGATGACATGAAACTCGATGATATTGACCTGGCAGATTTTGAGATTTGGTGGGAACAAGAATTTGCTATAAAAAGAAGAAATAATATTAAAGAAGAAAATTCTGACAAAACTAATAGGTGATCTGTCGATACCGACAGACCACCTAATAATAAAGAAAATCTTGACAAAATTAAAAGGTGATCTGTCGATACCGACAGACCACCTAAAAAGAAAATGTTTAAAATAACTGATGAAATAGTCATACAAAAGCCTTTTTTTCACAAGATTTCAAGTTGTTAAAAGACATATAAAAAGTATATGAGCCGCCATTAAGACACATATGTATGGAAGCGCTGGAATCTCATCTTTTTCATCGTTACATTCAAATCATCCATAAATTTATGACAGAGTCAGGATCCAGCAATATTCAGCCACAGATCATCCGTTGTCAAGACCATGGTCAAGACCATAGAATCTTAGCCCTGTGATTGGCAAGCGAGCCATCCGTAACCAAGTGCGCGTTGAATGAAACATTGCGCAACCTGTTGCTTCATCCTTGCGCAAACATGCGCATAGCTGTTGCCTGGCTGTGAGAAAACATCTTGCGTGGTGGTAACCAATCAGAATGCTGGGATTGACTTTTTTAAACACAAAGTGTGTACATTGGTTACATATTGCTGGATCCTGACCCTGTCATGAAGTGCACATTAATGTTATTTCAATCTTTGGAAAGTACAGAAAATGCCCTTTACGCTCATGTCAAATTTGCCCTGGCTCACAATAAAACTATGGTAGATTTGGCCAGATTTATATTTCATTTAATTTCCATTTTTTGTCATAAAAGGAACACCATTTTATACCAATTTCGTCTTTTATTTTGAACACAATAAAAGCATGTCACAAATCTCTGATCCCTCTTCTTTTATTTGATGTATAACTCATGACAATTGGTGAATGATAAGTAGTCTATTCAATAGTTTGCAAATGAGATGTTCATGGCTGTTCTTGCTCATTATGTATTCATAGTCAGGCAGAATTGGAAATAAAATAGCGCACTTTTAGGGGACCTGCGGATTGGCTGTTATCCCACAACTGTTATAAGCTACTGAAATCCTTGCATCTGATTGGCTGAGAGCAAATTTGTCGGATAAAATATCTGACAAGTCCTTTCATGAAATGCCCCCCAGGTTCATGCAGGGACAAAATTTGAACAATAATACAGTTCATCATGTTGGTTTGGCATGTATTCAGATAGTAAACATATGAATTTTTGATCCATCTTTGTTCTTTAATATCAAGCTGTTGCCAAATGAGAGCCAGAATGTCATTCTATAAAACTCATATTTTTTGCTATGCAGAGCTATTTCTCGCATCAGATGACGTGTAAATCATCTGTAGAGCGCTAGAGACAGAAAGGGCATTAACTCTGTATTAGAGTATTGAATGGAATTAACTCCCTTCTGGCTCTCAGGAGACAAAATGTTGTCTGTTTGGAGCCAGAAGGGCATTAACTCTGTATTAGAGTATTGAATGGAATTAACTCCCTTCTGGCTCTCAGGAGACAAAATGTTGTCTGTTTGGAGCCAGAAGGGCATTAACTCTGTATTAGAGTATTGAATGGAATTAACTCCCTTCTGGCTCTCAGGAGACAAAATGTTGTCTGTTTGGAGCCAGAAGGGCATTAACTCTGTATTAGAGTATTGAATGGAATTAACTCCCTTCTGGCTCTCAGGAGACAAAATGTTGTCTGTTTGGAGCCAGAAGGGCATTAACTCTGTACAAATGATGGGACTTAATGCCCTTCTGGCAGATGATATGCAAGTTGATATCAACTTCTATGTTCCACTTGGGGCCCATTTTTTTTTCAACATACAACTTGTCTCTATGTTAATATACATGTAACTACACAAAAAATTAAATACTGTTAAACTATAGACCTTCACACAAGAACTTTCACAAATTTTCAATGACAACCATTATTGCAGCAAAAAAGTTTCAAGGAACTGATTAAAATATTTCGGGACATGAAGATCTTTAGCGATTCTTCTCCACCACTTAAGAAATTCATGCAAGTCTCATATAAGTGAAAGTTTCTGGCTTTACAATAACCTACTTTTGCATTTCTCTTTTCATAACATTTCCTCCACGACATCTGTTTAGAGAAAATCATTTTCACCCACTGGCTACATTCCAGTTTGAGATCTTGCCTCCTAATCACCCACTGCATGGTGCCATCATTGGGGAATCTTTATTACACCAATTGTGTCAACCAAACCTGAGCACAAATCACCCTATTTTCGTTTAACACTACCAAGATTTCATCCAATCGAAGAAAACAGACAAACAAATGGGTATGGAGGCCCGAATAGCCAAACTCAAAGCAAGGACATAAGACAGGTTTGAATACGATTCTGAAAAGAAAGGATTGGACGTACAATAGAATAGCCCTCTGTCTTTTTAGTATTTTGGATGGTTGTTTCTGGGGGTAAAAATTTGGCCATGGTTATTTGTAAACAGGCCACAAACAAAAGTCGGACGGACAAGCTGTTTGTGACATCGATGATAAAGTGTGGTATTAGTAGACGGAAAAACAACTATATTACTAACGAAAATAAATGTAAAAACTAACCTGCATGCACACATATTACAGACATACACAAGTTTTCAAAAAAATTCTTTTTCACACATACTTCTAAAGCAGCTCTCATACATCTGAGAATGTTCATTACGAAAAGGTACGATTCTTTGCGACAAAAAAATCGCAGATTTTCCCAGCATTTCGTAATGAACATTCGCAGAGGTTCGTAACGTTCGTAAATGTTCGTAAGAATTCGCAGCCGAGTGCAGGCTTCGCAGAATTTTTTCAACATGTTCAAAAATTTCAGGAAACGTAACTATTCGTAATGTAACGTAACATATTCGTATTTCATTCGTATCTATCGTAACTCATTTGTATATTTCGTAACTCATTCTTAATGACTTGACAGCCAA
Source organism: Heliocidaris erythrogramma (assembly GCA_025617745.1). Taxonomy (NCBI): domain Eukaryota; kingdom Metazoa; phylum Echinodermata; class Echinoidea; order Camarodonta; family Echinometridae; genus Heliocidaris; species Heliocidaris erythrogramma. The sequence goes on from CM046856.1 coordinate 36,544,484, forward strand.
GAATTTGATACGAATTAATGCGAATATTACGAATATCTGCGAATTATCCATGGTGAACAGTGTACAATTGGAAAAATGTGGAGAGAATGTCATGAAAAGTTGCTGTAGAATTGTGAAACGCTGTGAAAACGCGCGGAAAATACGTCACTTCCGGTTATATCGCAAACATTCGTAACTTTTCCGTAACTTTTTCGTAACTGTTCCGTAAGTATCGCAGTCAATCGCAAACATTCATGGATTATCACATCGTTACCATTCGTATCCAAATTCGTAAAATATTCTCGCATGTATGCGAGAGGCTTTATACAGTACCAGCAGTGATCTGCCATTTGTACTTTGCATAGATTTTATTGTACCTACATAAAGTATTTGCATTTCTTGGGGAGGGGAGGGGAGGGGAGGGGAGGGGAGGGGGAATCGGGATTTTCGATATGAGTGGACCTACAAGTACAAGGTGTACACAAAACAAACATGAACATAATTATGATTATTTAGATATGTGAATTTTGGTGAAAACTAGTTGACCCTATTTCTGTTGTTTTTGTTTTTGTTTTTGTTGTTTTGTTTGCTGGTTTTTTATTGGGGGGGGGGGGTCGGGGGAGGGGTGAGGGTGTCTTTTTTAGAATTCTTTGGTCTGATTCTTCAGCATTGTCATTTTAACATGTTAAGTTGAAGCTGGAAGTGACCTATGTAATTACCTATTATGTAAACCAGCTTGTTGTATAATTCAAATTTGACTAAATTGGTATTTTGTGTTTTGCATGTTATGCAATATTACCAAACCTATTGTGGCTTTACTTGATAGCTGTGGATGGATGATTTCTTTAAAGTTTGGTTTTCAAATATCAAATAAATGCAATTCACTTGTAATCTCACAAACTGGAAGGCTTTTAATAGGCAAGTAGCAATTTTCCAAGCTTAAATTCCCAAATTTTACCAGAGCAAGTTACCTATTTGTCACAAATTAAAAGGCTGCTGGAACTAAATGGGGCTTCTAATTCCCCTTGCCGCTGTTTTGAAATCTTTCTTCCCTTTTTTCTTCTTAGGGCAAAAATTCTATTCCCTGAGAAAAAAAAATCAATTCCTTGGGCGATGAAATGGATGAAGCCCACCATTTTCCCGAATATCCAGAAGCGAACAGATCCTACTTTGACAGGATAGCATTTGTTTCCTATGTTAGTGAATGGAAAATCCTATTGGTAAAGATACACCCGTGGCGATACACCCGTGGCAAAACACACTGGACAGTTTTCCTTTTCTGTGCTGAAACCTATCAAACCACGCACATTTCAAACACCTTGGAGGTTACATTTCAACAATGTGATTTAACCCTCTACAAACCAGAAGCCTCAAGTCCCACTGATTTTATGCACAATTTGTTTGCTTTTTGGGACTGATGGGGTTAAAAGGGGGAGGTAGAATCATGATCCTTCACTTGACTCAATTGTGGATGGGAAATGAGGCGTAGAAGACGGAAGGTGAAAGAGAAAAGTATGGAAGACTGGGTGGGGCAGAGAAGACATGGGTATGCACTATTCAATTGTGGTAGGTATAAAAACAGGACTATTAGGGGAAAGACACACAAATAATCGATGTCATACTTTAATAGAAAGAGAGATACATTAGAGTGCACGTACAGTTATGGTAAGCCTCAAAATGCTTCTGTCACATTTCTTTGATCTTTATAAACAGCAAGGCATTATAAAAAGGTTCTGAAATGCTGTGAATTTTTCTTTCTTAATCTCTGTGTAAGTGGAATATTAAACAAATGAGAGAGGGGATATACTTTTTATTCAATAATTTCAAAATACCACCAAAAAATCCCTAAATCTGACATTTTTCATGTTTTCCCCCATTTTCCTGAGTTCTAGCTCAGCGACTGCTGTCTCATTTTGATGTGACGAGTCATATATATTAGTTCATATCTAAGGATGATTGAATGGAAATAGGAGACAAACTAATGTAACAAGCTCCATCAACCAGCTCTATAAACACTTAAACTTCAGAAAACATCTTTAAAGATATACACAAATCCATATAAATGTAAATCATCACATTAAGCATTATATCTAGCTGGCAGTAGTATAAAAAAACGCATGGGCTTCTTCCAGAGACCTTTGCATTTAAACACTCCGATATTATCACCATAAATTCCTCATCCGCTAGAAAGGGACATCCTATCTTGCAGAAACCAAGGAGTTATTCTTTGCAGAAATCAATCTTTACATTACATTTGTATGTTCTGATTTTTTTTTTTCCAATACTTACATTTACATGTAAGTAAACATGCACAGAGATTGAACCCAGGACTACTCATATGAGAGTCAAGAGCCTAAACAAATAGGTTACGTCGTTTTTTCCGAAGGTTCATAATTTTGAAGGTTCTTTTTTCCGAAGGTTTGTATCTCCAAAGGTTCGTTTTTCCAAAGGTTGGTATCATGAAGGTTCTTTAATCCGACGGTTCGTAATTCTGAAAAGTTATGTAGGGCTCTACTGCATTTTCAGAATTATGAACCTTCGGAATTATGAACCCTATTTTTTTTTTGAATTACTAACCTCCGGAATAACGAACCTTTGGAGTAATGCATCAAATGTTCGGAATTATGAACCTTTGGAAAACCCCGAGTACCCCCCAACAAATATACCACTGTGCCCACATGAAGTGGCTCTTGGAGAAAACATGCGTGCACGGGTAAAAATACTCAGTAAAACTCAAGTATACATCTTGCTTATCACCCACTAAATGGACTTAATTGCTTCTCTGTGGGGATTTTATTGCGCCATTGTAGAGTGGGTATTCTTGGTGGATCCTTATGCTGTATTTACATGTGACAAACAACCGTCTTGTTTGCAAAATTTGCAACACAGTTTTGGCATTGCTTTTGTGGCTGCATGGCCCTAGAAGATATATTTGGAGATACTACACGCTTGGTACATTTTGTTTTTCTCACCGACTGGAAGAGCATGAATGCGATTAAATGTCTAAATTACAAGGACCTTGTAAGAGATTTCGTACGTAACTATGATTTCATCTGCTTAGAGCAAGAAGGCTGTTATCTCATATCACTTTACATATAGTTTATGTCCTTCTGCACTCAGCAGACGATTTGTATAGAAAGGGAATGAAGAAAAAATAAACTGTTGAAATGGAAAGATAAAATGAATTGATAAAACAGGTAAAATGACAAATTTCGATGGACTATACATATCATCTGTTCAAAGCCAGAAGGGCGTTAACTCTATACTTTAACAAAGACTTAACGCCCTTTTGGCTTCAGACAGATGATATACATGTATGGATCTTATGTTGAGAGCCAAAAGGAATCAAGTCTGTCTGAAAATAACAAGCTCTCAGAAGATGATAGGATACATCTTAAAAAGAAAGGGGACAGGAGGAATGAATATGAAAAATAAAATGAAAAGTAATACTCTGGATCAGGTGTGAAAACTTGAAAGGCCCTCATTTTCTACTTGAAAAAAAATCATGATTTCATCTCCTACCTAGAGAAATCCACTTTTTTTATGTCTACACTCACGTAAAGAGGTTTAAGAGGGAGGGGATATAACCAAACGGGAAAAATAATTACAAAGGAAGCTTTCTTACATGGAGGATAAGAAATAGACAAAGCAATGAAAAGGAAAAAAGAGAGGGGAAGAGAGTGGGAGAGGGGAGGGAAAGAAAGTGGAAAGGGGGAGAGAGCTAGGGAGATGGGAGAGCTCATAGAAAGGGGGAAAGGTAGATAGAGATGGGGAGAGAGGGAGAGGAGTAGAGAGGAGAGCATGGGGAAAGAGAGAAAGAGAGAAAGAGAGAGAGAAAGAGGGTTAGAGGTGGGAGTATACCATGCAAGAAAGAATCAATCTGAATGAAAAGATGTACTAAAGATATCAAATCAACTCAAGTTTTCAAGGCAAGCCCAGAGAAAGAGTTTCAAAAATAAACATTGTCCAACAATAACAAGTGTCTTGAGAGTAGCTAAGGAGCTTACATGGATCTCAAGTAAGCCCTTGTAATGGTCACGCTTTCCACTGGGACGTTTCTCTCAATATAGAAACTACTTTTGAGGGTCATCATGGAATGCATTTCTAAATATATTGAATGGAGATTTCAATGGAGGATCTACCAGGGGTAAGACTCATCTCAGCTTAATCTTAATCTTAACCCCTACCGTGCCGTGGTCAGCAAATCCTGCCCAAAAATTTGAGGGTTGAACATTTTGTTTAGGCTCAGAATGGCTTGAAAATTCTTCCTCATACAGAAACCTGTGCCGTCAATAAAATTTTTATTCCTATACAATATATCTTTTCCCAGTTTGGTCAAGAAAAATCGCATTAAAAGTAAGTATTTAACTCTAAAAAATTTGTTTTTTACAATTGCTCAAAAATCTGGTGGCATGGAAGGGGTTAATCCTACTCTAAAGAATACTTGTCAGTCTAGATTTGCTTGTGCAACAATCACAATCTGTGGATTTGAGATATCAGAAAAACAAAGTGAGAAACTGCCTGATGTATCTATTAATTCACATAATCTAATATAGCCCTCCACCACAATGCAGCTTTTATTATGTGTGTGACTGTGACATTCGTTTGCAGATTCACTCTCTCCTTCCCGATTACAAGAATAGACTATTGACAACAGAACTTTTAATTGTCACAATCACTAACAAATCATCATTTTATATGCAGTTGAAAGTCCTCTGCAAGCAAGCAGAAATACTGTCATTACTGTACAACAGTTAACATGTCATTTTCACCTGCTTATATTCTCCTTCATAAGTTTTTTTTTTTCCTTTTGTAGCAAGTGAATCTTTTATTATATAAATAAATTTATTGATTCATACATGTAAGTGCACTGACAGCATACCTGAATGGAAGCATGTGACAGGTGCAATAGGTCACATTTGACAAATGAAATATTTAATTCATTGATTGAAGATAATAATAGAAAACACACAATGGAAATAGTTGATGGTCAAGGACTGTACCCCAGTGCTTCATAAATGTACAAACATATGTCTGTTAAAAAGCCAGAAGGGACTTAACTCTTTGGGGAAAATGTATGAAGAATAAAGTAACCCCTTTTTTGCTCTGATTGGATAACAGGTTCTTACATGTGATACTTCAAATATCTACAGGCAATAAAATACAGCATTAGACTTGCTCAATGGGATATCTCACAACTTGGAAACTTCAAAAATGATATCTCAAAGCAACTGGAGCTCTTAACAAGTTAAACACAGGAAATAAAAGCATTTAAAAAAAAAATACATTTCATTCCAACGGAGGAAGAAACATGCCAGGAAAAAAAGGACAAAGCCATTTCCCTAATCTGATGTTGATCTTAAAAAACATGCAAGATACAATCATTTTACATTATTTCCTTCTATTCAGACATAATGTCAAGTTGATTGATGTCTTTTACTACCGTCTAACAAAACACTGGCTTATAATGTTACATTACATGGGCAGTCTCTCCATTACAAATTTGACAGATCCCTTCATCATTCACAATTTATGAGGAGAAATAGGGGAAAGATATAAGAGAACAAATAAAGATATGCTTACATCCTTTCCTTCGAATCAGAAGTGATCACATTTGTCAATTCTGTATTTTACCAGCATTTCCCATGAAGTAATCAACAGAACAAGGTTCTTTAAAAAATAATTTTCTTGCATAGGAAGATACACCAGTATACACCAGCAAGAAGTGAGTGTAAGAAATATGCTATGACTGATGACCGTTGGAAATGCCGATATTATTCCGTAATCTTTCTTTGAAAGAAAATCCTACTCGGCAATCCTATGAAATATTTAATTCCAGATGATAGGAGTAAAAATACACTTTGTGATAGAAACAGAAAACTGCTTCGCTATTTCCACAAGACAAGAAATGATATTCCTTTTGACTCTATTTACGGATATTTTTTTTTTGCAATGAAGGACAGATAATTAAGAGGCTTATAATTCCCCTCCAGGTTTAAGCCCGATTCCTAGTTATATGACTAAAAAGCCTCCTTGAATGAAAGAGAAGTGTTTGGAGAGTGGCCATCCATGAACAAGCAGTGATGATTAGAATTGCGTCAACATTGATTCTACTCTTGAAAGCTCCACAGGAGAACTGGAAAACTGAAGCTCTGGCATAAATAATATAGAAACACTGCAAATTATATCTTGCTTGTTCTAAATCAAATCCCAAAAAGGTCCCTTCCACAAAATAGTTTTATATTTGGTAATAAACGGATAGAAAACTCTGTCTTCTCCAGCGAAAGGGGATGTCCATCTCAGCATCAAGTTGGTTTTAACAAAAACAAAAAAATGAGAGGATAATATCAGTGACAGTGTGAAGGAAAATATGAGAAATGATACAAAAGTCATGCAGTTCTAAATTTTGGATTGATCCAACACAAATACATGTACATGTATGTGTTTGCTTTGGTGTTCCAGCATAACCCCCATGCATGCATTTCCATCTTGATTAAAACTGAATGTAGACTTTAAAATCAAGTGATGATCAAAAGCATCATAACAGTGCACAAGCTCTACTTGGTAAATGTATGATCAACCGACAATCAAAACATCTAATTATGATGATATTATATACACAGCAACATTTTTTCAAGGTGAGAGGAAACATGAAGGTCAATACATGTTGCCCTGACAGGCTCCCTGAATAAATCATGCAATACTCAAACAAAATGTAAAATATGCATGAGTATGACCCCATTTACACCAAGCTTTAGGCCCTCCCAAATTTGGGACTACCTCTGGAGGTAGTCTCGAGCCGGCCCGAGGCCGGCCTAAATTTGGTGTAAATGGAAAGGAGGCCTCGGGCCCCCAATTTTGCGCGCGATGCGACGCTGTTACGTAACAACAAACAAAACACGCAAAGTATATCCGGAGTATCTGGCGTGCAAGCATCAACTGAACTACCCTCCGACATTTTGTATTATTTGATAAAGATATCAAAACAGACGACAATATTCCTGAACTATCACCTATCCTGTTTTGAATTTCCTGATGCTGGTAAGAATTTTCTTATTTTACAGCAACCACCGAGTACACGGAGTCGGAGAGTATAACAAGACAACAAGCGCGAAAGAAAAAAAAAATGTTTTGTTTACATTTAGGGCAACACGTGCGGTGAGTTTGGGAAAGGAGGCCTTAAAATGCCGGCCCAATATTCGGTGTAAACGCAAAAAATTGCGGGCCTCGGGCCGGCCTAAATTGGAGGCCCGAGGCCGGCCTTTTGGTGTAAATTGGGTCCTAGTTATCCTTAACAATGACGAGCTTAATGGGTTACTTTGATTCTGCACGAGCCTCAATGTGATATTACAGTAGATCAATCATTAACACGTTATGGTATAAAATGGCTGATAGAAACTATACTTTCACATGCTGTTTCGTGTACATCACATATCTCTTGAATTCCGGAAATAAAGTAATCAATATTGTCAAAAATGAACAGCCAAAATACAGTTATTGCTACGTCACAATAAAGAAATACATAATCTTTTGAATAATTTTTTTTTTTTGCCCAATGAATATGATCTGATTTTGTTGGTGTAATACCAAGTTTACATATTCCAGCGTGAATAGTCTGGATTAAGAATCATTTACTTCAGACAATTTGTATAAAGATCTTCGGGCTTATAAAAGTTAATTCATGAGGCTGTCAGACAGACTATCTGAACAATGAATCCTCAGCCGAGAACCACAAAGGGCCCAAACTCAAGCCTCCCCCCTCACTTGATTTGTTAGTAAACAATCAGACAACTTGGAATTGTATTTTTCCATTTATTAATTAATTTTTTCCTTTAAAATCTGACAATTTGGTTTTGGGGTCCAACAAATATATACACACACTTGAAATCAATCAATGTTCAAGTATTAAAATGTTCCAATTCAAATTACATGTCCACAAGTCACGCTAGCTATAAATGTACCACGTCATGCTCAAAGAGCCATAACATTAATCATTATAAATGGATGTTGTGTCAACTGAAGGTGAGAAAAAATGAAAATCAATTTGCCCTGACAGGAACTCTTGATGAAATTACATGGAATATCAGAGAGAGGAAATTATGTGTGAGCTTATCCTTGACATTCATGGAATTTTCTATACTTTGATCCAGACAATAGTCTCGTTCACACGATGGGAGCTAAACTTTAAGTTTTGTTTGTAGTTTCAAAATTTCAAGTTAACTTGAAGTTATCTTGTAGTTTAGGACCGTACGAACGGACTCGTGGTTTCGAAACAAGTTTACTTGTGGTTCTAAAACCACAAGCGAGCCCATGGTTAAGCACTTAACCACAAGCAGGGGGGGGGGGGGGGGGGGGTCCTCCGTCGAAGTCTAGGCCCATGTGAACGTAATAAACTTTAAGTTTTGCAAACTTGTGGTTAGGAATGACCTCGCTGTTCATGTTAAATTTCTGGGTCATACCCTTTGCACAAATTATTAACACAGGATCTGCATGTGTACTGTACACACAATCAGCACTATCTACTTCCGGGGTTAACCACGAAGCTCGCTCGGCTTGTAGTTTGAGCTCGTTGTTACAGGCTCGTGTGAACCCTCGCTGCTGTTAGGGGACTTGTGGTTTCATTAACTTAAAGTTTCGCTAACTTAAAGTTTCGAAACGAGTCCCGTATGAACATAGCTAATGTTATATAACCCATTGACTACTGAATTCACTGAATTCTCACAGACTTGATACAGGGACCACCTAGTTCAAGTGGGCAATATGTTTAAAAAAAAGTGTGAACAAAATGAGGGCCTGTATCCAAGCATTTGTCAAATGTTTTGTCAGGTGATAAAGCTATTCTAATTTGTAATATTAGTTTTCTTTACTGTTAACAATTTATAGACAATGTACGGCTCTAGTGTATTTTGTGGATGTTGTATACATAAATGAAAATTCAATTTACCTTTAATAAAGTTTTTTTATAGAATTTGCTGGTCATGCATTGATTCACATCCTTTAATTTTTATTCTATACTTTTGTTGTTAGATTATTTTCAATATACAGTGTACATACATTTCTAGTGCATTTTGCGAATTGCAAAAAATGTTGTTGTTTTTTTTTTCAGGAGCTAGTTGAGAATAAATGAATGGAATTTGCATAAATGTGATTATGAAGAAAATATATATTATTTCATACTTCTGTTCAGCAAAAGCTCTGTACTTTCTCTTTAATTTTAGAGGACAATCTCTCTCCCTTTCCCTCTTTCTCTCTCTCTCCCTTTTTTCATTTCACCCCCCTCTCTCTTATTTTGCATCTCATCCTCCTTCATCTTGTCTTTGCTCCCATTAAGTATATCCACCTACTCATACCATATATATGTTTTTATATATCTCCTTTATTTCTGTCTATCCTCGCTCCCTCTACCTCTCTCTCTCTCATGTCTGTCTATCCATCTATCAACTACTGTATCATTGCTCTCTCTCTCTCTATCTCTCTCTTTCCTTGTGCCATCTACTCAGAGCCATAAGGGCATGAAACTCATATACTCAATGCCCTTCTGGCTCTCAGCAGGCGATGAAAGGTATTTATTACAAATAAAGCATTCAGCTTTCAATTGTATCTAAATGTGAATGTAATTAAGAATGCATGCTGCATACTATATAGGGGCTTAACCACAGCAAACTTACCTCCGTATGTTTGGAGCGATTTTGGGAGTTTCCAAACCTAACAACATGTTCCATTCTGCGTCTGTATTCCTCCTTGTACCCTTCTTCCACACAATCACATCGTACATTTCCTCCGATGCAGTCACTTCAGACCAATGTAATAATGACACTGCCCTTTACATCTAGACTATCATCTGTGTTTAAAGATACGATGATGCACTGCAAGTGTGCATTGGATGCCATAAAAAAGTTGTATCTCACTGGCTCAAAAAAACTTCACACAGAGTCTTAGACTGTATATTCGGATGTACAATATATGTACTTCGAGAGTATGTAGGCCTATACGGTACAATGTGAAAATGCATCAAAAAAAGGCAAACCCCAATACAGATCATATCCACCTAATGTCCATTATTTCTCAGGAAAGCGCTCCATTCTGCGTAGGAACATTCATCGTATCCGCTTGCTATCTGATAGTATACAAATAATGAATGTTTATGAGTGCAATGGACAGAATATTTCATGAGGTGAAAGATGAAATGATCCATTCAACAAGGCGGAGCAGAGTTAAATGGATCATTTCATCTTTCACCGAATGAAATATTCTGTCCATTGCACGAATGAAAAAACAGTCATTATTTGTTTTATATGACAACTAAAAATAGCTATCCTTCTCATTGACATTTTATGAATTAAGAAACAAGAGTGAAGGGACTTACATTTTGTTGCTGAGCGCGCGGCCGCGGCGGTCCGTCAATGTACTTGATAGTCACATGCGCGCTGCAAAGGCAAGTCATTTTTGCGTATGTAGACGTGTTGGTGGTCGCGAGTGCAATCGACAATTTCGTATGGATCCAAAATTGCACGGTGAATGGATCAAATTTGCACGATTGATGACGTAATTGTTAAATGGGACAAATAATCAATATCATACAAGCAATCAAATGGCAAGGATCTAATTAGTTGTCATATAACACTAATTGCAGAACATGAAGGCTTGGTATGATTAAGGAAATGTTCAGAAAAATAAGAATATTACAACCATATCTTTATTACTAACATGCTATACCATTGAGCTTGCAATCTTGCAGCATTCTATTACAAAACTATATTTAAAATCTAAATGTGAAGTGACTGTCAGATTGAGAAGGAGAAAGGTAGAAAAAAGAAGGGGGAAAAAAAGCCATGAGAAATGCATGCTTCAAACTGTTGTCAGTGAGAAAAATCAGTTTTACTGCCTGTGCTATTACAGTATGTCTGTGCATTCAGTAGTTGCACAGGTGCAGCAATTTAGAACAACTGCATGCTATCAAAGGCAAATACAAGATAACAGCAGTGATTTGCGTAAGGGCTTTTTACATCAAAGTGTTACGGGCTGGTACATCAATGATAACTATAACATTCATTTATGTCAAAAATGTAATAGATCTGATAAAATCGGTGCTGAAAGTTTATTAGCATAAATCACTGAGCGGTGATCACTGGCCATATCTTGATTTTATTATCATTCTCATTGATATGTAAGCTCTTTACCTGTATTTTATTGACTCAACTGAGAAACAGATCAAAGCATCGAACAAAAAAAAAACCAAAGCATAATTGACTTTAAACTTTTTAGCCTTCATAAATCAGTTCACCTAATTTTTCGAAGGAGATATTTTGACTTATAAAAACAACTATAAAAACTATACAACTTTAACAAAATTCTTTAAGGGTTAACTTTCTCAAAGTCGAGAAATTTACAGCTTTATAAGGCAGTTTATAGCAAGGTAAGACTTTTTCACAAAGACATAACATTGCATGTTCGCCGGGGGGGGGGGGGGGGGGGGAGGGGGGCAATTCCCACATAAAAAAAATAATGTTCTGCTATATTTTTTGATGAAGTATACCTATTCAATTTCGGCTGTATTGGATACACATTTGTCAGTAAAAGTTTATGGCTTAACTTTTCATTATACATGAACAGAAAAATACCAGATGTTGTCAACATTATAAACTGATGATAATACATGAAATGCCAGTTATGATACCATTTTTCATGTTTTTCAAATTTACACATCACAAATGGCAAGATTCAAGTACGGATTGACAAAAATAGACCAATATGCATTCACAACTCTGATGCCTTTCATTCCAAATATCTAAGTTCACATCTTATGATGAAAGCAAAGTTGTGCTCAGTGTGAAAAGGGTGTTAAAACTCTCCTCTGCAACTTTCTCTTTCTCTCCCTCTCCTCCACTCCCCCCCCCCCCTCTCTCTCTCTCTCTTTCTCTCTTTTAACTCTTGTAGATTCCATGTATCTAAATATTTATAATTTTTCTCATATTTTCAACAAGCAAAATTGTCCCCTAAGAAAATACAGAGGTGGAGGGGGAGAGAGGTGGAGGGGGAGAGAGGTGGAGGGGGAGAGAGGTGGAGGGGAGAGAGGTGGAGGGGGAGAGAGGTGGAGGGGGAGAGAGGTGAAGGGGGAGAGAGGTGGAGGGGGAGAGAGGTGGAGGGGGAGAGAGGTGGAGGGGGAGAGAGGTGAAGGGGGAGAGAGGTGAAGGGGGAGAGAGGTGAAGGGGGAGAGAGGTGGAGGGGGGGGGGGGAGAGGTGGAGGGGGAGAGAGGTGGAGGGGGAGAGAGTGTGGAGGGGGAGAGAGGTGGAGGGGGAGAGAGGTGGAGGGGGAGAGAGGTGGAGGGGGAGAGAGGTGGAGGGGGAGAGAGGTGAAGGGGGAGAGAGGTGAAGGGGGTGAGAGGTGAAGGGGGAGAGAGGTGGAGGGGGAGAGAGGTGGAGGGGGAGAGAGGTGGAGGGGGAGAGAGGTGGAGGGGGAGAGAGGTGAAGGGGGAGAGAGGTGGAGGGGGAGAGAGGTGAAGGGGGAGAGAGGTGGAGGGGGAGAGAGGTGGAGGGGGAGAGAGGTGGAGGGGGAGAGAGGTGGAGGGGGAGAGAGGTGAAGGGGGGAGAGGGGAGAGGTGGAGGGGGAGAGAGGTGGAGGGGGAGAGAGGTGGAGGGGGAGAGAGGTGGAGGGGGAGAGAGGTGAAGGGGGAGAGAGGTGAAGGGGGAGAGAGGTGAAGGGGGGAGGGGGAGAGAGGTGGAGGGGGAGGGAGAGAGAGGTGGAGGGGGAGAGGTGGAGGGGGGAGAGAGGTGGAGGGGGGAGAGGTGGAGGGGGAGAGAGGTGGAGGGGGAGAGAGGTGGAGGGGCAGAGAGGTGGAGGGGGAGAGAGGTGGAGGGGGAGAGAGGTGAAGGGGGAGAGAGGTGAAGGGGGTGAGAGGTGGAGGGGGAGAGAGGTGGAGGGGGAGAGAGGTGGAGGGGGAGAGAGGTGGAGGGGGAGAGAGGTGGAGGGGGAGAGAGAGGTGGAGGGGGAGAGAGGTGGAGGGGGAGAGAGGTGGAGGGGGAGAGAGGTGGAGGGGGAGAGAGGTGGAGGGGGAGAGAGGTGGAGGGGGAGAGAGGTGAAGGGGGAGAGAGGTGAAGGGGGAGAGAGGTGGAGGGGGGGAGAGAGGTGGAGGGGGAGAGAGGTGGAGGGGAGGAGAGAGAGGTGGAGAGAGGGGAGGGGGAGAGAGGTGGAGGGGGGGAGAGAGGTGGAGGGGGAGAGAGGTGGAGGGGGAGAGAGGTGGAGGGGGAGAGAGGTGAAGGGGGAGAGAGGTGAAGGGGGAGAGAGGTGAAGAGGGAGAGAGGTGGAGGGGGAGAGAGGTGGAGGGGGAGAGAGGTGGAGGGGAGAGAGGTGGAGAGGGAGAGAGGGGAGGTGAAGGGGGGAGAGAGGTGAAGGGGGAGAGAGGTGAAGGGGGGAGAGAGGTGAAGGGGGAGAGAGGTGGAGGGGGAGAGAGGTGAAGGGGGAGAGGTGGAGGAGGGAGTCTACTCAAATGTCCCGAGGAGGGAGGGGGCTATTTTTGTACAAAGTTGCCCTGCTCTTTTTTATTTTTCATACTATTCCCCTAACATATATATTTTGCGAGACCAGATAGATGCAAATTTTAAACAAAAAGTCCACCTGGCATTAACTTGTTTTTAACAAGGGAAGAAAACTGAAGGAAAAAAAATCGATGGAATTAGGTGGGTAAAAATAAAGAATGTAGGATAAGGAAGTTTAGAAGTTGATAAGTTTTAAATCTGTGGTTGATCAAACACATATTGCTCTCCATTTGTTTTGTTTACACAATTTCCATGAAATGGTTTTGTTTGAAATATATTATTCGATCATTTGGATGTATGTTTAAACACACCCATCTCTATGAATTACCGGTAGATCTATTTCTTAACCAACAACCACAAAGAGGAATGGTTTGCATAAGTTTCAGTTAAAAAAACCACAACAAACAAATGGAAAGCTGCTCACAATAAGAAATCAAGCGTTAACCATTTCTGTAATATCAAAACTCCCGAGGGAGAGAAGATGGTACACCTACTGTATACATGTACAAGACTATTGTCAGTCCAATGACCAGAAAATAATACAGTGAAACCTGTATGTACATGTAAAGACAGCTCAAGGGAGACAAGAAAACGGTCTTTATGAGCAGGTGATCTCTAAGTACAGGTTTCTTTAATATGTTTCAATGAGAAACACATTTCAAGGAAAATGAAAATTGTGGTCTTTATAGACAGGATGTTTTTCTATGCAGGTGGTTGCTAGAGCAGGTTTGACTGTACTCTATAGTACTACATAGAGTGTTAATTGGAGGATGCACTAGATACAAGAAACAATTATATACACATCTTACGTAAACTCCAGCATTGGTCAAATTAGCGATCAATGTTGGCCCCCAATGCGGATATGAATAGCACTTAATAATGATGATATCAGCCTGATTGCCAGTAGATTAGTTTTCTTAATCAAGCCTTGAAAAGAAACATGGAAAGAGAATTACATGTGCACTGGTACTCAGCTGACCACAAAATATAATTGACAAATTTAAACCGACAAATTATTTTGGCCCCAACATTTACCCAAACAATAAAGCAATTAACCTATTAATGAATATTTGATTGAATAGGCAAAGGACATCAGTATATATTGGTATATTTTGTACCTTGTCCGTTTAGGTGGGGATACTTATCTCATTCTGTTCCAGAAAAAAAAATGTTATGTGCCGGCCAGAAGGGCAGAAGTTCAAATTTAGATCAAAATTTTTATTTCTAAATTTTGAAATTGGAAATAATGCAGAGAATTTATGCACTATTACTTTAAACAATTTAGACAATGTACACACTGAAAATGTGTCATGTATACTGTACAGTCAAAGAAAAGGTAAACTTTAATTTTTCTTGTACGTGAACAACAGGTAGTGTAACATCAGATAAAGACACTTTTGAGCATTGTTGCAAACAAAAACAAAAGGATAAGGGTTCAAATCCTATAAAAGTGAAAATCATATCGGGCAATAAGTACATAACCTGAGCAGGGCTACGCAGTATGATTTCCTAATGGCCAGAACCTCAATACAGTCAAACCTGCTTAGCGACCAACCACCCGTATAGAAAGACCACCCGCCTATAAAGACCACAATTTTTGTATCCCCTTGACTATTTGTCATTGAAACATGTATTAAAGGAACCCGTACATAAAGACCACCTGCTCATAAAGACCGCTTTTCTTGTCTCCCTTGAACAGTCTTTATCGCCAGGTTTCACTGTAGAATGCGTACTTAGTTAACCCGTTGACCACTGAATTCTTTAACTCTCATAGGCTTAATACAGGAGCCACCCGGTTCCTGTATTCTATGGGTTAACTGCATGTTCACATCTCCCCAAAAGTTGTTTCTTCCAATATTTCTTGTAGCAATATCCCAAGGCTATGGCTCTTTTTCTCAATGGTTATCATAATATATGTGACTTTTTATCCAACATTTCTTCATACGATGTTCTTCACGTCTGAAAGGTCTGGATAACTTAATTCCCTTCTCACAACGCTCAATTTCACGGTCATATGACTGTCAGAGCTGGTCACCTTAAGCCTATATTTACCCGGCCTGTCAAAGGTTTTAAACACAATATTTGACCAGTTACACCAACTGAATGCCATTTAATATGTTTGTACAGGACCACTGTTGACCAGCATGTCACTCGAAATTTGTTGATTTAGTATCAATTGTCTGGGATAGATGAAAAGAACCATTGGTTATAATAGTGTCGAGTTTTTTTGGTTTTTTTTATACAGTTGATAGAATTACTCTCTGGCTAACTTCTACTTGTGGAGATGCGGTCTAAAGCTGTACGGGTCCCATTTTCTGGATCATATTCAATTCTTGTATGGTGACAAATGGAAGTAGCCAACTATATTGGCATTTATAAGAGAGAGAGAGAGAGAGAGGAAGAGAGGGAGAATGCGAGAGATGAAAAGAGCTAGGGAGAACGAGTGAGATGAAGAGAGAAAGAGGGAAACAAAAAGAGGGCTACAGAGAGAGAGAGAGAGAGAGAGAGAGAGAGGGGAGGGAGATAGAGAAAGTGTGAGAGAGAGAGAGAGAGAGACACACACAGAATTACTTGTATACACCAATGTGTGAAGAAAGAGGCCAATATATAGCCATCAAAATGATCTCATTAATTATTTGAAATGTCATTATCACTGATAAAAGCATAGGATGATTAATTTATTTTTAATACAATCAGATCCCTTGAGATAATGAAAAAAAAGTTTGTTTTGTTTTTTTCTTGTTTTATTATGGATGAGGACCTAACTTTTACGCCCACCTGTTTGTCAAATTACTATTCTAATAGTAGCCCATTAGTCAACCCTGCTATTAGTCCACAGTAATAAGCTGATGAAAGATTATCATAGCATTATTGAATTAATTGGTATAATCATATATGGATGGAAATGAGTACATCGCTGGGAATAGCATTCTCACAGCATAAAGGCTATCTACACCGAAGCTCCATTCAATCTCAAGTTCTGAAAAATATAACTTTAAAAACAAACAATTGTTTGAAAGCTTCTAAGATTCTTTTGGTTGGTATCATATGGAACATCTCAAAACTGGAAGCCGTGAACTTTAACACTCTAAATTCGAATTAACCTTGGACTAATATTTGCAAACACGTGTTGGTTCTTCCTCCATCTTGTTATACCAACTGTCTGGCTCTGCGGGTGTGAAACAAAAAACGGGGTTTCATGTTATGGAGGTCAGGGTGTGAAATTGAAGGATTACACATGAGTAAGACTCATTCCACCCCCCCCCCCCCTTAATTTTGTATGTGGAGATGGTTCATGGTTTTTTTTTGGCATCTTTCAAAGAGTAGAATAAAAGTAATGTTACATGTGTTTGTTCACGTAAAACTTTTCCCCACAGACATAATGGTAATTCCCCATCATGGTGAATGCCAAAAGAGGTGAAGTCATTCTGCTCTCAATATAGACTTCTCAACCAGCTTTGAGAGAGGGTTACCACTGAAGATTAACCAAGTCTTAATATTTGTTATTAATTCATCATGTACTTTGCATTTTAATGGCTTCACCAGTATGTTGGACATACAATGAATGATAAAACCATGCCTGCTTTGGCTATAAAAGTTTATTGTCTAGTAGTAATTACATGTATTTTGGCATGACAATGAAATTTCTATTACATTGTTCAAGCACATTAAATAATGCATTAAAAATCTATAAAAACCAAATATGTTACAACACCTGCAGTCAATTCTCTACCATGAGTTCATGCATGAAAATAATGTTGAAAGTACAAAATGTAAAATAACATTAAACATTAACGCTTAAATGTTTACTATGCATCCAAGATAGTGTCTACACCTTCGCAGTCATGTGTGGGGTTTTTTGCTGTATATGTTTAAAATAAATTTTCAGTCTCAAATCTTGCAAAAGGATTCTTTTTTTTATATATGAGATCAAATTTTCACATCTGAATGGATGTAATTGCTTGACTCTATCATTGATGATTTCTGACAAGACAGGGTTTGCAATTTCAAAACTTTCTGAATCACAAGGATTACTTTTGACAAGGCATTTTTTTCCTTTTCCTCTTTCCCACATTTGGCAAAGGTAGTGTTTACTTCCATGAATGCCAAGATCACAGAGTTCATACCATCTCAAATAAATATGTAACAGAGAAGCAGCGCAGGGAACATTAATGGTGAAGGTAATAATAGCTGGGTTCTGGTAAAAAGCAATGGGAATCTGTGCAATATTTCTATTCATTTTTATTTGATTGACAGGTCTAATTTTCCAGTTTTGGGGGAAAGAGTGACGTGACTGTTTCGTGTCGTATTAGTGTCTATGAACAGAAAAGGAAGAAAATAAAACATTTACAAGTGCTTTCCTAATTCACACAAGAAGATTACCGCTGCAAGCATGAGATGATCAACAATAAAAAAATGATTTAAACTGAACTTTAAAAACTATTTTACCTGGGTAATTAGTTAGTTCTTTCTGTCAAGCTACAACATGTTCTGATGAGTGACACAGGGCTTATGCTAGTTATTCAAGAGTTTTATACATGTAGCTTTGACTGAAATCATGGGATGTACTATGAGAAGAAGACCATTTATCAGCATATAAGGAGCCATATTATCTGCCTGTCAATAACTGTAAATGTATGAGTAATACCAGGGGCACACATAAACTAATAGTAACATAGGTTCGATACATATTTGTCAGTTTTAATAATGGATGTATTATTGACAGCAAATCTTTGCCTTTTTGATAGTTTCATGTTCTTGAACTACTGTCATCCCTCTATTGAACCGCTATGATTGACTTTTAAGCACCCTTCGTTTCCTAAACCACAATAATGAAGATGCTTATAAACTGATGATGTATACTGGCAGCCAGAGGGGGCTTCAAAAACAGGAAGTGCATCGCTCTCCTCGTGAGTGAGTGCAGATCAGTCAGTCATGCTTTTCAAAAAGTACATGAATGTGAAGATACCCTCTTGATGGGAACAGGTGCTATAGAGTGTGCCTCCCAAGTGGTAGGATCAACCCAGGTGGGATAATACCAAGGGTATAAAGAGATCACCCCATGGGGTAATATGGTGGAGAATAGGTGCAGGGAGAAGGGAAAAGGGTGGGCAGGGTGTCATTCAAAGCATAGCCCTATCTCTCTACTATAATAGTAATTCCATGTTCAGAGTAAACATAGTGGGATTCGAAATTCTCCTGGAACTTCTCCTGGAACAACATTTTCCCAAACAAAAATGTTCTTGAAGTTAGAATGTGAAGAAGGCCAGAAATGACATTAACTGATTTTTTTTTGAAAAAGAAAGTGGGCGGGGCAGCTAATCATTCAAAGTCAAAGTGGGATTCAAACTTCCAATGGCACTCCTTCTTCAAATAAATGCTCTAAAAGATATTTTTCTTTAAAAATGTGCCAGAAGTTCAGAACGAGAGCTAAATTTGACCAGTAACTCATATTTGCAAAATTCTTTCCCGCAAATATATTGACGAATGAAAGAGGTGAAATATAGGAGATAGGAAAGGGGGAGATGAGAGGGGAATTAGGAAAGGAGAGAAGGAAAGAAGGAGGGGAAGGAAAGGAGAGAAGGGGAAGGAAAGGAGAGAAGGAAAGGAAAGAAGGGGAAGAAAACAGGGAAGATCTAGGAGCAGGGGGGTAAGGGGATTGAAAGTAAAGATGCTGTTGGGTAATCATTCAAGACCTAGGGGTGTAAGGATTCAATTTCAGCTCTTGACACTTTTAAAGAAAATAAGACAATTGAACCCTGGATCCACTTTAGAAGGTCCACAATTACAATGATGGCCACACAAAAACTGAATTTCCTGTTCCAGAAGTGGAGTTATTACGGAAATGGGGTAGATTTCAAGCATGACAAACACGCATACTAATGGACCATACATTTACAATAGCAATTACTTTTAATTGCCATCCTCATTTCTGTTCTAACTAATTAAATGTATAGGATAGTGTTTAATGAACAGAATGTAATATGTTATGTTAGAAACAAAGTGAGATGCCAATTAATGGTGCAATAGATCTCACTTTATTATCTATTAGTGTCAAGACATATCTCATTTTTCTCTTTTTCTCACATAATTTTAACAGGAACACAATTCATCTAACACTCTAACAGAAACATTCTTGTGAGTCTCTTATTACAGCTCAAGGCATCGTTTCCTCCTTAAACTAAGTTGCCCTCAATCATTCATCCATCTTTCCCCTCCCAACATTTTCTATCTTTCTTTCTCTTTCTCTCTTTCTTTCTCTTTCTCTCTCTCTCTCTTTCTTTTTTTTTTCTCTCTTCAGACCTCACTCTCCCCCAATCCTCCCCCTCTCGTTTATTTTCCCTCTCTCCATTTTTCATTTTTCTTTTAATACTCAGCTCACTTCACATTCATATCACACTTATTCTTGGGTTGCAAGGCCAAGTCCTTCCCTGTCTACCCCCCCCCCCCCCCTCTTTCTCTCTGCCTCTGTCTCTGTCTCTATCTCTCTCTGTACCCTTGTTCTTCACTCAACTCATTTCATAGCACCTACCTTATTCTTGGGCTGAGGAGGGGCATGCAGAGGCTTGATCATGGGAAGCATCGTCCTGTAAGGGTCCCTCCTCTCAGAACCAGACCTATTGACAACATCAACAACAAAATGAGAAATTGTATGAAACAATACATACATACATGTGCATAAATACAAACAAAATTCATCTCTAAACAATGATGTTGAACCTATTACATCAACCAACTGTGTTGAAAGGCCACCTGTCAAAAGTGGCCACACCCATTTAAAGAAATTGTTGACAAGACAAATTCGCTCCAAACACTCAAACCCCAAAATGTTAAGTCCCTCCCTCCCTCCCTCCTCCCTTATATTATTCTCCTCCTCCTCCTTCTCTCCACCCCCCTCCTCCTCCTCTTCCCCTTTTTTAAAACAGACAAATTTGCTCCAAGCACTCAATCCCCGAAATGTTAAGAACCTCCCTCCCTCCTTCCTTCCTTCTTTATATTATTTCCTCCTTCTTCTTCTCCTCCTCCTTCTCTCGCCCCTCCTCCTCCTTCTCTCCACCCACCCCCCCCCCCCCTCCTCCTCCTCCTCTTCCCCTTTTTAAAACAGGGCAAAGGATATGGCTAGTCTTTCGTTGAAATTCTACAAACCCAGCTTTGCAATGACTTAAAGAGTGGATATGACTTAGCTATTTTCAACTCGATGATCTATTTTAGGTATTAAAGAACCAGGCATTTTAAAAATCTATCTTCACACAAATTTTTAGGTTAATACCTCTACCCTAAGCTGGCCTGAAGCAAAAGCTTTGAATTATTTTGAGTATGAAACCTTTTTCATGGCAATACTTCAACTCTTAAAAGTAAATGATTAAGTCAAATATGCAATTAGGCTAGAAGCCTTTCCTAATAAACAGTTAGATGCAAATTCTGTTATAATCTAGATTCTTAATTAGATGGACTAGTAAAATATCTATTTTAGAGTTGAAGAAGTCTTTCATTGGAACAGTTACATGCAAATTCATAGCTACCTCTTCTTGCTTAATACCTTAGATAAACAAAGATAAAATCAAGCACATATTATGACTGAAAGCCTCCTTTTGAAATGGCTGCACTTAAAGTTCAAATGTACTTTTCCAAGACTGAAGCGAAAAACAAATATCTAACCAGCTGAAAGTACTTGTAGGAAAGGATCTCTCGCATCAAATGTAAATACAAGCAATCCAGGGGATGGGGTAGATGGGGAAGTTTGCAGGCACAAACC